>CM052322.1:4954988-4997232 GCA_028455615.1 Lasioglossum zephyrum | reverse complement strand
GGCGGAAGATAGAATCAAGGAACAAGTATTTAATAATATAAAAAGAAGTTGTTCTGTACTACGAAAGAGTAGCTAAAATAATTAAGAAAAGGAATGATGACGTATGATTTTCATTTTGAAAAAAACTAATGAAAATCGATCAATTTTCCAGCGTTTACACGAGACAGCCACCTTAGAAGCAAAATTAGGTGTAGTTAAAAAACGTCACTTGCCTCTTACTTTATAATCTTAATCTGTAAGAAGGTGGAACCCGACTTTTCGTCTCGAAGAGGAGAGGTGAGAAAATTCGCCTGAAGAGAGTGGTCGGCCGGGTCGAGACTATAAATTACAGGAAGACATCGTTGGAGGAAAACAGAAAATGTGGCGTTGCCGCGACTTCTAGTCGATCTAAGTTGCTACGTTCTTGCTGTGCTAGCGTTCGATAAAATATGACCCTGGCTATATAGCTACGCAGACACGTGAATGCTCTTAGATTTGAACTTTACCACAAATCTGAAACATTATAAAGAACCGAGATTGTTGTGATAGAAAATTAAATTCTGTTGATTAAGGAATTTTTGCTGATTTCTTTTCTATATGTACACATCCCTTCTTCCTTAAGGCCCAGGCTAAACCCTTGGCCCTAGAAAGCTGAAATTTTGCACAGAGGTTTCCTTTATGATCTATACAAGAGATAAGAAAGGATATTTCGAAATTCAACCCCTAAGGGGGTGAAAAGGGGTTGCAACTTTTGTATGAGGAACATTTTATTTGTGGTCGGATTTGCTTGATACTTGGTCTTAATGCTCTTTGATATAATTAATAAAGCACCTATTTCGGCATTTTTAAAATTCAACCTCTAAGGGGGTGGAAAGGGGTTGCAACGTTTGTATGAGGAATATTTTATGTGGTCGGATTTGCTTGATACTTGGTCTTAATGCTCTTTGATACAAATAATCAAACACCTATTTCGGCATTTTAAAAAATTCATCCCCTAAGGGGTTGGAAAGGGGTTGCAACGTTTGTATGAGGAATATATTCTTCGTGGTCTAATTTACATCATCTTAATGCTCATTTGATACAATCTGAATGGGGTGAATGAGGGATTAAAAGGTTTCATGGAGAAACAATATCAATTTTCGAGGGCATTAAACATTTTTCTGTGCGAGCGAAGTCGCGGGGAAAAGCTAGTTGTCTATATATCTATTAAATTTTATTAACAATAAACAAAAGACGTTGCTATAGTAATATTAATATTCTGAATGCATGGGGGTTATTAAACCCTCCCTTAAAAACCAGTGTGTAATTCTGTACACTATGAGAAAACAAGTATATTTTTATATTAATATTTTCTTTGCACACAACGAATTTTACGTATTATATAATACGAATAAGTTCAATGATAGACACTCGGTTAGTTTGATCGAACAGTTTTCGCCAGGGGTATCTGTCCAAAAAACTTGAAAATTTTTCTATGATCGTCGATTTAACAGTTTGACATTTTGCGGGAAATGGGGGGGACAAGCGTTCATTCGATAGTCATATCGACTAATCAGAAACTTTTCCGCCGGGAAAATAAACAGCGCAGGGATGAAATTTCATCGACACTCGTAATGGGGAGAGTGGAAGCTCGAAGATTAATGGTCGAAATGGCAGATAAGTATCGTAGCGATTTAATATGCTACGCAATAATCACGATATTTGAATTTTTTCTCTCCTTTTTATTCCATCCGAAACTGTCAGTCATTCTAATCGAATTTCTATATCCGGCTTTCAGTGAAAGAATAAAATGAAACTGAACTCATTTCGCCGGAAAATCAAAGATTTTTTTTGTACAGAAGGTAAAACACAGTTTCGGGGCCGACAAAGTTGTTATAAATAACGATGGAAATTATGTAGTTCGAGGTAAGTGAAGAAGTGGTTGAATATCCACAGATTAACTAATTTTTTCGAATTTATAAAGAGCAGGATCTTGAAAAGAAGAACAAGGAAACGAAGAATGCAACGCGGACAAGTAGAGAAGTTATAAATAACGATGGAAATTATGTAGTTCGAGGTAAGTGAAGAAGTGGTTGAATATCCACAGATTAACTAATTTTTTCGAATTCATAAAGAGTAGGATCTTGAAAAGAGAAACAAGGAAACGAAGAATGCAACGCGGACAAGTAGAGAAGCGTGCCTGCACTTAGCGCGGAAGAAGGGTAAAGGTTCCGGTAGCTCCAGATTTGTCACAGAGAATTCGGTTAAAAAAAGGCATTGCGAGAGAGAGAGAGGGAGAGAGGAGGGAAGGGAAAGGAGGAGAGGTGAAACCGGGCCGAAAGAGGGAGGCTGAGCACGTACCTTGTTACCACTTGTTTATCCACCGGTGCTACCTACCGGGTTGTTCTCCACCAATCTTAGGAAAACCAGGACCATTTCCCCTCTTCCCCAGTTTATGCCGCTACTCTCGAATGCCGGGAACATACTAAACGTACGTCGTACGTGTACTCATTAAGCTTTCTTGAACCCACCACCCTCCTCTCTTCGCATTTATCCCCTGTTGTCCTTTCTTCCCGCCCTATCTCTACATACATGTCGATCAATTTGCGTCTCCGTCTTCGTACCCCCGTTGAGTAACCCTTTACTCGTCTTAGACACTCTGTTTCCCTTTTTTTGTGGGGAAATGCATATGTTTTTTGCTTTCGGAAGAATGAATTACTTTTGAATAAAATAAGTTTGTCTACTATAAATTCCTAAAACTCCATACCGTATATTTTCTTCTGAAGAATATTCTTCAAAATATTTTATCTCTTTATGAATTCGAAGAGTTATATTCTTCAAAATATTCTTCAGAAGAATGAATTTCTTTTGAATAAAATAAGTTTGTCTACTATAAATTCCTAAAACTCCATACTGTAAATTTTCTTCCACAGCATTTTTCGATTAGACAGAGTCAGAAGAATATCTTTCTAATAAACTTCGTTACAGATTGGTAGCAGAAGTAAAATATAAAAAGCGAGTCCGAATGGTGCAGATGACCGAGGCTGTCTGTCGTCTAATCTCCCGGCTGCTCTGCTCATTTTATCATAAAAACATTCTTCAGAAGAATGAATTTCTTTTGAATAAAATAAGTTTGTTTACTATAAATTCGCAAAACTACTTACCATATATTTTCTACCACAGCATTTTTCGATTAGACAGAGTCAGAAGAATATCTTTCTAATAAACTTCGTTACAGATTAGTAGCAGAAGTAAAATATAAAAAGCGAGTCCGAATGGTGCAGATGACCGAGGCTATCTATCGTCCAATCTCCCGGCTGCTCTGCTCATTACCACGTTTTTTTATCATAAAAACATTCTTCAGAAGAATGAATAACTTTTAAATAAAATAAGTTTGTTTACTATAAATTCGCAAAACTACTTACCATATATTTTCTAGCACAGCATTTTTCGATTAGACAGAGTCAGAAGAATATCTTTCTAATAAACATCGTTACAGATTAGTAGCAGAAGTAAAATATAAAAAGCGAGTCCGAATGGTGCAGATGACCGAGGCTGTCTGTCGTCTAATCTCCCGGCTGCTCTGCTCATTTTACCGTAGAAAATGCTCGCGCGTGTATTTCCGTCTTTTCTACTGCTATCATTGTCGAGTCTGCTCCCCGCATTTGGCCATGCTCCAGGAAGTCATCGTTCGAGTAACCGTTACGTGTGTGATTTACACACGTCCTTCGTCATCCGTCGTGCCAACCTACATCCACGGCACCGGCCCTTCACGTGCCGATTCATCACCCTAACGATTCAGCAGGTAGTTCGTGACTGTGCCCTAACGGGCATTGATGGCTCGCAAAATGTTCTGCTTTCCGCATGAACTGACCAATGTCACCACGTGCGTCCACCGTTCGATTAATTCCGCGAACATCGGTGAAACAACTTCCGTATCGAACGAATTTTTATCACGGGAATACAACTTCCGTATCGAACTGATTTTTATCGCAGGAAAAGAATGTTTTTTTAATTACTTTTATATTTTATTCGTCCTGGCATCTTCCTAATATCTGCGCCTAATTGTCGAGTTCAGTCATTATTAGATTGCGGATCGGTATGGATTTATGGCTCCTGAAAACGCTAAAAAAAAGCGTGGAATATAAAATTCGACAGAATCTAGGTAAATTTTTAGTCATTTCAGATCTGCAAAAAGGCTACTACCACTGGAAATAAGATTCTATTTTATTCCACTTTCTTAAAATTCGTCTGCAAACATAGCAAATTGCATAAACATTTACAATCGGAAGCGCCATTAAAAATTATCATACCATAATTCAAAACAGTTTTAACATTATTAAATTCTAGTACAATTTTTAATCATTTCAGATCTGCAAAGGCTACTACCACTGGAAATAAGATTCTATTTTATTCCTCTTTCTTAAAATTCGTCTGCGAACATTGCAAATTGCATAAACATTTACAATCTGAGGCGCCATTAAAAATTATCATACCATAATTCAAAACAGTTTTAACATTATTAAATTCGTCTGTATTTAAGTTCAAATTTTCAGAAAATTTCAACTATTATATTAGAAAGAAGGTTCAATTTGATATGCACAATGCGAAAGAGATTGCATAGATTAAAAATGATCTAGGTCGAAAGAGATATCTCGATATTGGAATTAAAATTGCTTCGAGTTCAAAGAGTTGAAAAAAAATACAGTACACCGACAATACGAACAAGTGACCAAGTGATTAAACAGTTTTGTGTAACTTTATGAATGAAATCGTGAAAGCATCAAACAAGCTCATCGGTCGGATATCCAAGTACAGCATTCCTCGCCTTTCGTGGATCAACGAAGAAACTTTCTCATTGCTACTTTCCCCTAAAAAAGCTCCGTGAAATGTATAAAAAAGATTTCTATTAAGCGGGTATTACTAGACGGTTTGCTTTCTTTCTTTTCTCTGAAGTTTGTTTCACTTTTTTTTTTCGTTCGTTCCTATTCTCTTTATAAACTTTCCTTTGCCCGTTTCTCTTCTCCTACCGCAGATTCTTCGCTTATAACTTATTCCTCTAGCACATCCTTTGTATTTTACTTCTCCCTCTCGGATCTTTATTCTACATCTGCGATGGATCTTTACGTTTCTACCTTGACCATTCGAATCTCTACATTTTTTATCGCTCTTTAGCTGCATACTGGCGAGTCCGTTATTTATGATCGTTTTACATCGACCCAGTTCATTCTTGTTTGTCGTATAATTAGAAATTGTTTTATAATTAAAAGAAGCATGTTGCGTCTATTCGTTTCACTGAAACGGAAAAGTTTTGGTGCATTTATTTGTACATATTATGTATAAGCAACACAACATGTTAGGCAATCACATTATTTTAAACACAGATTAATTTTGATATTTCTCAGAATAATGAATTTCTTTTTAAAGGCGTAGTTGCTATAATCCAACATAAATGCAGCTTTACTGTAACCATATATGTATGTTCTTCTTTCACTTCCAAAATTCAAATTAAACGTGAAATTCATTTAACGAATGGGATAAAAAGCGTATCACGAAGCGGATAATCGAATTCAAAACTTCACTTGCATACGTTAATGAGTATACACGGAACAATCAATTTTTCAATGAAATTATAGACGCACTAAATAGTTATTATCATTTTATAAAGTATTGACTTTTCGAAGCAACAAATATTGATCGATCAACACTAGTTTTATTTTATAAAATGTGACAAATACAGGGTGGGGCAATAACTATGTCCACCTTGGATATCTCTATTTTCTGCGAGGGTGGAGGCACACAGTACATTTCAAAGTCACCTTGATTTTTTAAAATGGAAATACCTACTTTCTGTATCATGAACCGATAGACCATCAAATTCCGAGTAAAAATCTATTCACCTCCATATGTTCTAAATCGAATACTTAACGAGATATTATCGAAACAATTCTCTTTCTCCAGTGGATAATATCTCGTTAACTATTAGGTTTAGGACATATGAAGGTCAACAATTTTATACTCTAAATTTGATACTCTACCAATTTGCTACCAATTTGTAACGAAGTTCATTAGAAAGATTTTCTTCTAACTTGGCCTAATCAAGAAATACTGTGGAAGAAAATATATAGTAAGTAGTTTTGCGAATTTATAGTAAACAAACTTATTTTATTCAAAAGAAATTTATTCTTCTGAAGAATGTTTTTATGATAAAATGAGCAGAGCAGCCGGGAGATTGGACGATAGATAGCCTCGGTCATCTGCACCATTCGGATTCGCTTTTTATATTTTACTTCTGCTACCAATCTGTAACGAAGTTTATTAGAAAGAATTTCTTCTGACTCTGTCTAATCGTGAGGTGCTGTGTGTTCTACTCGACGCGCAAAGATGCGAACTGCTCTAATTATTCGTCTTTAGCTTGAGGTCTCGCGAATTGCTTCCTGTAATCTTCAAAGATTACAGCGGAGCTAGGGGTTTGATAATTTTCAGAAATCGTGTAATTATTTTTCCATAGAACATCTTCGCTATACCTCTGTCAGCTTGTAATATGATTTTAAATGTTCCTATAATTGAGAATGTGGTCCAAATCATATATGATTAATTATATTAGGCAACATTTCTCTGTAGTTGAGTTCTTTTTGGGCGTTGTCTAAACTGTTTCCGAGCATTAACCCTTAGCAGTCGAGGGGTGACTCAGAGTCACATTAAATTAATTAGTTTATCGATCGTAATTTATCTTTCGGATATTATGAATTTTATTCTCGGCGCCACGGTTCGATCATTTTTCTACACAACAAATAGCTATTTTGTAGGAATACCAAACGCTGGATTCGGATATGAATCTTCCGGTTCAAGAACCACTTTAGCTATTAAAAATGTTTTAATAGGAGGAAAAGAAAGGAGGTGTTTGTTCCATTGTTCACATTATTAAATATGTTAGAATCTAATCAATAAGACTACCGATATCTTTATGCAAACTAAAAATATTCTTCACCAATTGTGGAAAGCATTAGTTAAATGAAAATTCATTTTATCCCTTAATCACGTCTTTTCACGTTCAAAACAATATAACAATATTCCTATATTTTAATATCTTTCATCGTTTCATACTTCATCCAGTTAATTTCTTCATAAATGCATAAAGATCAGTTATCAATCAATTTCTACACATTTAAATTACTACAGGTAAAATTAAAGAAATCATTGAATTATTGTATCTTGGAAGAAATGTTTGATTTTTTAGTTAAAATATCTTCGACTGCAAAGGGTTAGAAAAGGTATTTCAAATACGTGGCTTGTTTTCATAGATTCCTCAGCCAATCGTTATTTTATTTGATCTATGTCAACCGGGTAGTTTTAATTATTGATTCATTGTTTATTCGATCACGTTTCGAATAAATACCTTAGGGGAGAAACGTGCCAGCTCCACGTCGGGATTAAAGGAATAGAAAACCATAGGAAATTCCCGAACAGACTAGTCGCCCGGTCTCGAATTGTGGCAGCCCGGTAAAATACATCAAGGAATCGATGCACACCGTGCGGTTGGACACGATGCGACGACGACGGTGAAAGAGACTTTCGTCGACGCTCAATGTACAGTGGCCGGATTTTCGGTCGAGAAAAGGATTTTCTGCGTCTCGCGGGATGGGTACACAGGGTCGAAGGAAATTTCGTATACGTGTTTACCGTGGCTGGATTCGCGTACGTGATGTCAAACCCAGAAACCGATGGTGCTCCCCACACGTACACTGTCCACCAACACAGGCGGGCCACCTCGACGGATTTTCCAAAAAACAGTTACCTTCAGTCAAGTTTTTCCGGATCATTCTTTTATCTTCGCGCAAAGCCAGCTCTCTTCGCCCATCAGCTACGCACAATAATCCGTAAACCGTCAGCGGACGACATTGAACTTCACTCGAATATATCGACAATCGGCTCAATGACACGGTGCCCGAGGTGGTGAAGTTTTCCAAGGGATTCTGCGAAACCGAGACTCTGGCTGACTGTTCTTCAATAAACCATCAGTCGGAAAAGTCTTCGTGCATCCTTGAAAATAGAATAACTACATTAGAATGAGTCCAAATAACTCGGAGAATCAGGGTTGTTCGATATTAATGAAAAACGCGAATAAACAATTTGTAAAAATTGAGTTTTATTACTTTTTCTTTCGAGACAGATCAGGTGCATCCACTGCAACCGTATCTCTTCTTTTATATAATAAAATCATGTATGTCTGTCTGTTTGACATTTCCACTAAAATTCATAAAAAATTTATTCTTATCTTGTTTAACCCTTCACTGGTATATATAGTAAACTAAGAATATGTTTTCTTTCCATGTATATTTATTTTAATTTTTCTGAGAATGTTATATTAATTTTTTTCATTATTTTTCCCTTAAATAAAACAAAAATAAAACAAAACACCTTGTCTCAATTTTTTCATCTGAATTAGAAAACTCATGCTGTGAAGGGTTAGTAGCGGAAAATGTGTTTTTTTTTAATTGTAGATTATTTTGCAGGATATTTCATATACACATCTGCTTTTTTAAAGGTCTTAAACATTTTTGATACTCGTAAGAAGCATTTTAATACTGAACATTGTATTTAGTAAATCATAATTGTAAATAAATGAATGTAGTGGCATATTCTACAACGTAACTAGGACGGTCTCTACGAATTCGTGGAAACGATTTTCATTCCATATACAATGAAATGAATTATAGCGCGCAAACCTTGACACGATATTCATCTCAATTTGTTATAATAAATACTGTGTGCTTTACGTCGTATGATTCATTGTTAAAGTTCTTTCGAGATATTCTGCTTGTCAGGATTTATTCCGATCGTTTGTTTTAACTGTTTCCCCATGATTTATCAACGTTGACTATCTACACGATCAGTCTGCAACCGTGTTTGTTGTATTTTACACAGTGCGATCTCTGAAGTGTCTTTTGTTAAGCTACAGATAAAAAAATGTTGCAGCGAGAAGGTAGAGCGGTAGAAGATAATATTATAATACTATAATCACTGATTAAACCGGTTGCACATTTTTGTAACTTGAATCGCATATAGTGGATCATTGCAGCATCACTATGGAAATGATGCTAATCTCGTCCTGTAAATATACCTATCGGTTTATTGATTTATATGTGCACACTGAATTGAAGAAGTATTTCAATATTTTCCGATTCTCGAGAAATTTTCAATATTTGAACCACGATGATTTCAATGAAAAAAGTGTACTCGAATAGCGTTTCACCTTGGAGCGTGACGGATCGGACACATTCACTGTCCAGCAATTGTCTACTCGGCGCGCCTGAAATTTTTACTTAAAGAAAAAATGGTGCAACGATATGTCTTCCCATAATGATGAAAGTGGTCTAAGTAAAAATGAAAAAAGAGAAATGAGTTTATCAGTTAGTACATCAATTTTATAATTATGGACACATATCTGGATTGATTTTGAAGCTCGAGGTCTAGGTACATTGCTGTACATTTCACCACGTTTTTATTAGCTCGCTTTCTTGTCTGTCTGTTTGAATGTTTGTCTGTCTGTTTGAATGTCTGTTTTATCTGTTTGTCTGTTCGGTACAAATCTTGCAATTGATTTTAAAGTAACTTCCCGATGAGCTAGAAACTTGAAACTTTCCACATAGCACAGAACTGGATGACAATGCAATATTACAAAAACTTTTTTTTAAAAGACTGCGTTTAGGATTTACACACTATTTTTAAATTTTTAAACTAAATTATCACAGTATAAATATTCAGCATTTTGTAATTTTTAAACAAGGTTATCTGAAAGATGGCAACAAGTTTGTTGCAAATAATGGAAATGAAACATATATTTTTACAAACTCCAATCCAATACTTGCCGGATCCACTCAGATGTAATATTACTAGTTCAGATATTAAATGTAGAAAATGTGAAAGACTATCGATGCAATTTTGTTGGTCTACCTCGCCCAGCCCTTCCACTACCGATTTTCCAGAACTTCCAGTGTAGCAGCATTCAGTTTTAACGAATCTCGGGTCACCAAATGCCTCGTTTTCGTATAAATTGAATTTCCGTAACGGGCAGTAGTTCTATACGCACCAGTATTTGTTAGCATCCGCCTGGATTACTTCTGTTTAGTGGATTCGAAGAAGGTATAGTAATAAGGGGTCTCCTCGCGAGCGTCGTTCCGGTAACGAGGTAAAGTCGTTATTCCGACGCTTTATCGTATCTAACTCGATCCAGAAACGTGAAATGAACAGTTTGTGGCTGATTAAATTGTTCAGCTTAATGGGTAAATGTTGGGGAAGGGAAAACGGGGGTGGGGCGCAGGGACTGTATTAACGAAATCCGAAATAACATGACGAATACTTCCCTTGCAGGCCATTTACATAATTCCGCAGCACAATTGTAACTTCCGTAATAACGAACCGTGGCGTGGCTTCTATAATAATCCTCCTTAATGTTCTCTTATTATTTTACAATTTTTCGATAAATACAAAACGTCGTCTCAAAATGTTTCCGAATAATCTAGGAAAATAATTAGTTATCGATCGTAATTTATCTTTAGGATATTATAAATTTTTATTCGCGGCGCAAAGGTTCGATCATTTTCTACAATAACAAATAGCTATTTTTGTAGGAATACTAAACGCTGGATTCGGATTTGAATCTTCCGGTTCAAGAACCACGTTAGCTATTAAAATGTTTTAATACGAGGAAAAGAAAGGAGGTATATTTCGAAGGCAATTTGTGAAACGTATTTATGCTGAATGGTGACAGATCAGCTATTTGTTGTTGTAGAAAATGATCGAACCTTTGCGCCGCAAATCAAAATTCATAATATCCTAAATCTAGGAAAATGACGTGAACAAAAATTTCAGGGGGTTTAATACTTTCAATGAGATGAAAATAATCTGGAACCTTCTTTATAATTTTCTATCACGGATTTTGTCCACTCATTTTTGTCACAATTGCATAAAATGCCTAAAATCAACTGTTTTTCTATACATATAAATTGAATCATGTCGTTCATTCATATAAGAAAAGTGACAACTCGAAATATATTTCCAGAGAAAGTATAATAACAAATAGACTACGGATCTTTATGCAAAATACAAAATTGTCGTCATTGACTGCAAGAAATAGAGACCAAATTGAATGTTATTTCTTTCCTTAATAATTTTAATGGATGAGAAATGATGATTAATTTTCAAAAATTTCTCTACAATTTTGAATTTCATCTACTCAATTTTGCTATAAAGTCAACAAGATCCTCAGTTTAATATATAAATTGTGGTATACTTTATAACTAATGTACACGATTATTAACTCCGTACCAAAATAAATAAAATTGACAATTTTAGTGAACTTTCAATGTTTAGGTTACTTTTCTTATGAATGAACGATTGTTTCTGAACGAGTCCGAATAATACTGAAGTAATCGTGAAATAACAGTTCGTATTTTTCAATGTTATTTGTATAGTATAATGTTGAATGCGCCGCGTCAGCTTGCATGGCTCGCCTATTGTGCATCCATACTACTTGCAATCGAGAATTGCATCTGCCGTGTGCAGCTACCGTTCTTACCTCGCCGACATTTATTCGTCGAGCAATTCTTCGGACTTCTATCACACAGTGGTTCGACTTTAAACACCGATACACACATTACTCCCGTCTTGGTATTTGCAAGGACGATAACTCATCGTCGAACGTTCCTGTTAGAGATAAATCCCTAAAGTTTCTGGCAATGCTTTTCCCATCGAAAACTTCCATCAGGACTGCACACAGCCTTCTGCGTTCGATTCGTATCAGGAAGCTTAAGGATATTCAAAGCGGAAATGATAACAGGGGATGCACTGCATCCGAAACTGATAAGCAAACGTTCGCTCTATGCGAAACGTTTTTGATAATCTGCAACGACTTCAACTCGGATTAGCTTCAATTTGTTTCTATTGATTTGTAGAAATACGTTTGATTGAAAATCTCTTGTTATTCGTTAATGAATAACAGAATTATATTCCACCAATTGTATAATCTCTGACTGATAAAAAGTTAAAATTGTATTTATATATGCCAATGAACGGTTTATGTCACAACCTAACAACTAGACTGCGGATCTTTACATTTTTCTTTGCATTTATGGTTTACAAAAATTTTCAAAAAATGCTGGACCTTCAAATTCAACAGAACTTGGTACGATTTTTTTTAATTTTTGACCGATACATGTTATTACTAGAAAGCGGATCTTTATGCATTTATGACGAAAAAGAGTAGTTGTAATTTAAAACATTAAAAACATAAGACGAATTTCAAAATATTGTTAAATAATTGTGAATATATTGAACATATCAAAAGAGAAGTTCTTAGCAATGAATATACGATCTTATTTGGTATGACTTTCTTAAAGCTTGTCTACAAACATTGATAATTGCATAAACATCTGCAGTCTTTATTTGCAGTTTTTATCTGCAATTTTGTAAATCCTGTCTTTTGCTTCAACGCGCAATCAGAACACGTATGTACATGTATTTTTAATGATTGATGTAGCGGTTATCGTTTTCAACAAATTCGTAACGTTCTCTCATCTGTCAATCAACGTTTTGATTCCATTTACAAACAATTTCGAAGGTTTTGAATATCGAAATATCTGAACAGATGCTCCCCTTCAATCCTTTGATATCAAGCGAAGTTGGTAGAACCAGCCTGTGTTCATCAGGAAGCTAAAAAAGAGCTCCATTTCGAAATGAGAAAAACCTATTCATTTTTCTGGCAATTGAAATGTGCTTTCTATTGATACTAAAAATATTTTCAATCAATGCATAATACTTTTTTTAAATGTATACATTTTCGCGATGTCAGTCTCGTTAACATTTATTCTTTGAAAGTCGAATAGAATATTCCAAATTCTTTGAACATAGGATTCATATATTACCCGAGGTAATACTTCCAGGACGAATGTCAACATACTAACAGTGGCGGCTTAATTCAAGTGGAGGCCCTAAGTGGTAAAAATTTCGTGGCTCTCAAACTCAAGTTAGAATTAGAAGTTGCAAGAAAACTCTCCTAAACTTAATTTTTCGTAAATAAATTGAATTTTTTGTATAAAAAATTAATGCTGCGAATTCGGGGTCTTATGTTATCCCGAGACTAAGTGGCGGCTTCATCCAAGTGGTAAAAATTTTGGGGTCCTCAAACTCAAGTTAGAATTAGAAGTTGCAAGAAAACTCTCCTAAGCTTATTAACAAAAAAGAAAAGTAATGAAAATGTTTCATACTGTTAGACATTCATCAAATTCCTTTAAAATTCGGGGCCCATTAAGTGCTTCCTCAGGAAAGCATTTGAACGCACTTTAACACTAGTTTTACGGTGCCCGTCAAAATGATGAATTCCAATATTCTTAATTTGCGATTACTCACATTGTAAACATACTCTCTATATTGCCTATATATATAATATATTATTTTATATATTATTATATATAATATATTCCCTAAGGAATTATTTACCTATTTCTTGGGGCATATATTTTTGTAAAAATGGCCAAATATTTGGTTACACAGATTCTAGTTACGTTTCTAAAATAATGTGAAGTAGTTATTTCCAGAGCTCCGTGAGCCTAGTGTTAAATACTTTCACGAGTCACTGTCTTTCATCTTTCACAGTACACATTCAAGACTTTGATGCACGATCCACAGCGGTTCACGAAAGTGTTCAAACAACGCTCGCAATTAGACCGTCAAACAAATCAAATATGTAAGTTAAACGTGTGCTGACAGATCGCAAAAAGTCAACGCGGATTAAGGGAAGAATTTGGAGCGCGTATATGTTTGTACGGTTTCCGTGAAAATCCGTCGGGTTTTACAGTTCCGGAGACGCGAGGACGAAATTTTCTTGCTCTTATGGACCGAAAATAGGTCCAAAGAAATTTTTCGGTCGTTCTTTTTCGGTTGTAGAGGTGGAAAACGCGTTTTCGGTACGTTAACTGAACGTGCCGGTCGTGCGGTCCGCTGCACAACTGGTCGTTAGCTGCTCGTACGTCCGCGTCCGACTAGTATCCTAATAAAGTCGTATTTCCCCTCGTTTCCCTTTTTCCACCACGGTCTCTCTTCTACTTTCGGTGACTTTTTTTCGGCGAATTTATTCGTACACATTTCTCGAGACACTTCAATTTTTTTTCGCTCACATTTCTCGCGACTTTCTTCGGCGATTTTTTTCGACGAACTTATCCGTAGACTGCGGATTCTATGCGTTCACGTGAAACGTAAAACGTTAGAAGGACGAAAGGAAGTTACGACTATCGGTACATTATCTCATTCGTTCTTTGCGCGAAATAAAAGTTTTACCCGCGTTGCAACAAACTGTGGTGAAACAGGAATTTATTTTCCTTTGCAACCGTTTACAGTCGTCGGTATTTATACTTGAAAATGAAACATTTCCTTTCGATCCTGGATGGATATGAAACTGTGGTAATTGATTCGATACAAACATATTTAATATTGTACACCAATTAATATAATAGTTTAGATAATTAGTATAATAGTATTTTTAAATTTTTCTAAGATTTTACTATTTTAAAAACCCGTTGTCCAATTAACTTATTAAAATGATTAAAGGAAAATTGAGGTTTTTATTTGGTTACATTACCTTGCAATGGACGTAACAATTTTTGTATGAAAAACCACAGTCTGTAATTAATTCAAAGGACTAGTTAATTAATTATTGATTTATCGATGTCGTAAACCATGTTTGGTTTATATAGCATACATTGTAACATATATTTAATGAAAACAATGAAGTATATAACGTAATATAAATTTGTGTGTGTGAGAGGACTATCAATAAAATATTTATATTATTAATGTTTTTGGGTATCTTTGTGCGGTTTTTACAGTTTAAAATTAAATATTTCTTCCGATTTTGGATGGATATGAAACTGTGTAGTAATTGATTCGATACAAACGTATTTAATAAATGCACAGCAAGGACTAATTAATTAATTATTTATTTATTGATGCCGTAAACGATGTTTTGCTTTATATATCATACGTTTTAACATGTATTTAATGAAAATAATGAAGTATATAACGTAATATAAAAAGAAATTAATATAAATTTCAGAGAATTATCAATAAAATATTTATGTTATTAGTGTTTTTTTGCGTATCTTTGTGCGGTTTTACCAGGGAAAAATCTGTAGCAATCTGCGTTCGCAAACTCGTCGCTTTTATTAAGAGGAAAAACAGTCTCGAGTAGCAGTCGAAATCGTCGAGATTCGAGACAAGTAGCGCGCGCAGGCACGGTTAAAAGCGTCGCGACGACGTCGGACGTCACCGACGGTTGCAGTTCTCGGTTTACTCGGTCGTCAGAAGACCGATGTTTGCCGTAAGAGACCGGCGGCAAAGCGTACAATCGAACAGAACGGTCGGTCTGCGGCGAAATTCAAATTCGAATCCGGGCCAGATTGGTCGGAAACTTTGCACGAGTCTGCTTTACGACTAGCTCGCGGGTTGTGGTTGCACGGTTGGTTCATTTGCGAATGGAAATAGGCCAGCAAAAGTGGTTCGGATCGGACCAGTGTTCAGCCACATACGCACAAGCGACGGACGCTGCGAATTTTTCGCATGATTTTTATCATCTAGTTCGTCACGTAGCAACCTGTCCGCGATTTCTAGTCTTGTTTCGATATTCGGATGTTTTCGCGATTTATTAACCCCCATACGCTCTATGAAAGAGACTAGGATAACAATTCACCCATTTTTATTTTACCCGTTAAATCAACACATTATGCTTCGTTTATAGCGTCAAAATTTAAAGAAATACATTAGCAGGACGCACAGTGGTCTGCTAGCCGGCTTTTTGTTTAATGTTCTATTATTATAGGTCGATGGATTTGTCTTAATACTATTTAGAATATTATCAAGTAAAAGTATATGTCAATATTTAAAAAATTGAAGTGACCTGTATCCTGCGATCTACAGGGTGAAGCAAAACAGTTCACCTGCATTAATAACCGTCAATTCCTTATTTTTTTAAATACAATACAATATTGTAGAGTGCACAATGATCTATTGATAAAGTTACATCATTTAATGTTATTAACAGCCAACTGCAAGGGAAAATAGTTCAATTTATCTATTTACACAGACCAACTTTCAAACAATTTTAGTACATAAATAAGATCAACTGCGAAGCAAACTTTACTTTATCTATACGTATTTGTACATAGTCTAATTTCGTAAACAATTTTAGTACATAAATAAAATCAACTGCGAAGCAAACAAATTTACTTTATCTGTACATATTATACATAGTTTAATGTCATAAACAATTTTACTATATAAATAAAACCCAATTTCATATAAACAATTTTATTGTATAAATATAATTTATGCACTAAAATTGTTTCAAAGTTGGGCTGTGTAAATAGATAAATTAAACTATTTTCTCTTGCTGTTGGCTGTTAATAACATTAAATGATCTAACTTTATCAATAGATCATTGTGCACTCCACAATATTGTATTGTATTAAAAAAATAAGGAATTGACGGTTATTAATGCAGATGAATTGTTTTGAGGTGCTTCACCCTGTAGATCGCAGAATACACGCACCGTATACACCGAAATAATTTCGAATCATTTGATAATTCGCGTTCAATATGGATGCTTTAAATAGCCGATGCTGAATAGTGTGCATCGATCAATATTATTACGGTGGATGATCGATGACTCAACGAATGTACGTGCATACATATGTATGTCTACGCCCTGTCATCAATAGACCAGATTTTAGACGAGCATATTTTGACGAGGCTTAATAATGCAGCCAATTAGTATGGTAAAATGTATGATGCGGAACATATTTGATTTCAGTATGATCTCGGTGCTTTATTTATATGTATATTCTAGTGAATATCGACTAAATATAAATATCGACTCGTAGTTGACTTCCATTCAAATCACGCTCAATAACAATGAAGACGATGCTGTACAACAGTATTTTTTACAAAAATTACAGTACGTATCATTGATACAGTTCCCCAAAATGCATTTTTAAAATTTTTAATATAGGCCGACAAAAAAGTTCTAAACAACTTTTATCACTTTTTTTCGTAATTCCGACCAATTGCAATTTTTATAAAAATCTCTTTTTCACGTCATATTATAAACTAACTTTTCCCACTTCCATATTCCAATATTAAGAAAGTGATTGTAATCTTGAAGGTTTCCGAACATTTCCGCGATTCACTGTACGCGCGTAGTTGATACGTGATCGATATTTGTTGAGAAGCAAAGCGATTTCGGAATCAAATATTCCGAATTGCCCTTGTCGTTAATATTTGCTTACGCAATTTGAGTAGGTGTTGGACTATGAATTGTTGCAGCAAATTGGTGCTAATTACCGAAGTGTCAATAATTTCAGTGGTTTGGTATATTTGATAAGCATTTCATGCTTGCATTAGATATCCCATCATAATCGTATTATAACCGTTTAAATATTTCAACTTCGAAATGATTATTCCACAGTGTTTTATTTTGTTTATATAATGTACATTCTTAATTGCGAAATGCTTTCAATATCGAATCGTGACGAATGGTGTCGCGTTTTTAATAATCGACGACTAGCTGCGTTTATCGAAATGAAATTATCGAATATTATGTTTGGTTGTGTAAATAAATGTTAGAACATTCTAGTATAAATCAGCGTGGGATTGCTGCTGTTATTTTAGCGTGATAATTTAATCCTTCGACGATATTTTATTAAATCTCATTAGCTACTTTATGTCGAAATATCGAAACCGTGGTATAAACGAATTTTAGCATCGAAACAAATTCAATTCCCGATTATAGAAGTCTAACGCGTCACGAAAATCCCAAAAATACCGTGACTGACGCTCGCGTTATTACTGTGAAAGCAAATTCATTCCGGAATCGGCGCGTTATGAGCTCCAGGCAAACAGAGAATTAACATTCCAGTTGTTAGTATTTTCCTACGTCATAAATGTGCCTCGACAATCGATGCACATTATTATTCCCAACGCCGGGTAGTTACGAATGTGTGCACACTCTATTTTTCGTTTTTCATGTTGTACACTTCCATTTGCACTTGTTCTGCTTTTGTACGAAACAGATGTTGTAAGCAGAGTTGGGCGAAATATCCATTTAGATTTGCAAGAAAGTAATTCACTCTCGGTCGTGAAAATGTAAAATTAATTTTCATTTATCGAGATCGTACACGGATTAATAATTTATGATTCTCGGGCAGCACAGGTGCTCTACAGAGTAATGAGAAAATAAAGTCATGTAATTAAAATTAACTAATTTCCAGTCGAGAATAAATTATTAATACATGTTTGATTCTGTAACGTTTCGTGTGCGATTTTCAAATAATTATTAATGAGAATGAAGCAAAGCAATTTAATTTAACGCACCAGATCTTTCCGGTTCTTGTTGATAGGTTGAGTAGTCTGTTTAGCATATTTATTTTGAATCAAAGTTTAAAAAAAACAGTTTTCGAAAGAAATATTTTTACGTATTTAGAAATTTAATATTTGTGAAACTACACACAAATTAAAGAATATATTCTATACAAAATAATTAAAATCCCTACAGGATATAAATTATAAATTTGTATTTCTCATTCAGTATTTTGCATCAAGAGATATGATTTAAAAGATAATTAAAAATGTCCAATGCGATTCAAGTGAATATGTTCACATTTTTGATTGAACAGTTACCTAATTTTTTTTAGATTTTCTTTATTTATATCTTCCAGTTCCTCCACGATAATAAATTGTTCCACTAACATTCATTTGATTAAAACAGTAATTACATTATTACAGCACTAATACGCTATCTATCTAAATCTATGTGTCCAGATACCTATGAACGATAGTATGATAAGAGTTGTCAAAATGAAATTATCCAACTAATTAATTCTACCCCCTAATCCCTAGGGAAGAAATATCGTGGCAACAGTACTAAATTTAGAGGACACCGCCTGCTATTTGACTAATGAGGTTAGTTGACTAATTCCCCTTTATCCTTTTAATTGCTATACCACAGAGTTCATTTTGCAATATTTTGGAAACAAAAAGTTTTCGTGAAGTATCACCAGAAGTGCTATTATTATTACAAGCTGATTCTGTATAATTTTATAGATTATTTTTGCGTATTGTACACTCGAGCGAGCATAAACAATTGAGTACGATATAATCGTTTTCAATAAAGCGCTTACAAACGTTGACATCCAATGAGATATCTCATTATCATTCTGTCAGTCAAGCATATCATTCGAACAAAATGAAGAATACATGTTTATTAAATGTTACAATAGCACGAATGACAAATGTTAAATAACGAATACTAATAAAGACAATTTTTAAAAAATGTATTTTCTGTTTTGACAATTTAAATATTCTCAGAATTTTTCTATAGTTTAGTATTTCATCTATTCAATTTATAATAACACGATAATAAAAATGAAATCCTTTTTCTACGTGCACCGCACCGGTGCGCACAAGAATTCAGAATTCAATTATTTCGTAAAATGTTTAAATTTTGTATTACGATTCATATTTAAAAATATTGTATACCATAACGCGCGAAGGGAACAGTGTCATTGTTTATGGTTGAAATGATACTATAAATATTGCGCTGTTCCCTGGACAACAACCAAAATGTACACATTTAGTTAATATTTATATTTACGTGGAATAACAAGTTTCGTTACGCCAATAATGTTTCGGGGTTCAACAATATTTCTATGGTTGAAGCATCAACATTCTTTTAAATCAAAGTAACATACACAAATGCTCGACTGACAAAACAAAAATGATTAATAAATATTTATGTATCCCTTACTCTTATCCAAATCACATTTTACTGTAATAATATCTGTTGTCAACAATTAACAATAAATAAATTGAATCTTTCGACCGTTTCGAGGTGGAGGCAACACAAAGAAATGGCTAAACTATCAAAAATCAACGCCACCGAAGCGTGAACAGATTAACAATATTTGTTATGGTTGAAGCATCAACATTCTTTTAAGTCAAAGTAACATACACAAATGCTCGACTGACAAAACAAAATTATTGATAAGTATATATTTATCCCTTGCGCTTATTCAAATCACATTTTACTCGAATAATGCCCAACGCTGTTGTCAACGAATAACAATAGATAAATTGAATCTTTCGACCGTTTCGAGATGGAGGCAACACAAAGAAAATGGCTAAACTATCAAAAATCAACGCCATCGAAGCGTGAAGTGGAGAGATTAACAAAGGACCACGCTTCCAGGGTTTCGATAACTGACACTGCGCGGCCCTCAATACGTATTTGTTATCACAGCCAATGAACCGCCCACGCCGGAAATGTTTTCATCGCGTTCGTCAATCAATTCTCCAGGGAACAGTTATTTTACAAATTCCGCTGGGATTTCGAATCAGATTTTAATGCAACAACCTAACCCAGACCTTGTTTAAAAAAAAGTTCCACGACCGTTTATCCTGCAATACGCCAAAATAAACATTTTCTTCAGAGGATCACTTTAGTTCAATATTCTAATAATTACACTGTGGACTTTATGCAATCATGGAAAAAATAGGTGAGTGTAATTTGTAACAGTAGAAGAGTTACACGAATTTCCAAATATGATTATATCTCTCATTCTTGAACCTCATACGTTCCTCAAAAACAGCTGCATAAAAGATTCTATGATACTTTCTTACTCATTTTTACTTCACACTTTAAACTAATAAATTTTGATTCATCTGTCACGTCATATTTTAGAGAAATACGTCTCACAAGACAGATAAAGTGAGACCTTTATGAATCATTTTATGAAATGATATTATAGTACGTAAAAATAGTAAATGGATGAATTTTCACTCTGAGGAACGTTAGAGGGTTAAAAGACGCGACAAATCAAAATACATTGTGTCTCAAAATTCCTTCAACATGCGGAAATTAGAGGTTCTCGAGTTCATTTGAAGCAACATTTTCCTTTGCAGAAATGGCGTTCGCGGCTTTGTTACGGAGTTATTAACGAAAAATACGACTGTGCCAACACGCGTCTAGATCGCGCTCTGATTGGTCCGTATTTATCATTAATAACTCCTTAACAAAGCCGTGGACGGCATTTTTGCAAAGGAAAATGTTGCTTCGAATGAACTCAACCTCCAATTCCCGGATGTTAAAGGAATTTTGAGACACAATATATATTTCTAAACAAAATACACCTACTCATAATTTGTTATAAACGCATAAAGTCCGTTGTCTATTAATAATTAACGACGATGCATGTCTTTCTGTGCGGACATCTCATCTGGACTTGTCTAATAAAAAAGTTTCGTGGCGTTCCCTTTTCACGAGTTTCGACAATGCAGCGGAATCCCATTGCCCTTCAATCTCCGCGGTAAAAGGCCGAGGAAACCGGAAAACGCTATCATATCCGTAAATCTACGGCTACAGCAAACGCTGGCATTGTTCGTCTTGGAATTAAGCGTTTCTTGCTGGCAGTTGATACGAGGAAACGCGGTCTCCCGAGCTGCTGGAGGCTTCTCTGCCTAGTAGTGGAAGAAGACCGAAAACGGAGAGCTCATAGATTGGAGGGACAGAGGTCTCTGAAACACTATACTACGTAGTATAGCGTTCTATGCACGCGACCCGCCTCTCAGCTAACAGAAAAAGGGATGAGTTTGCGGGGCTGGAGTTAGAGGGAACGGGGTTTTTCAGGATTACAATAAGTTCATAGAGCTTTTCCGGGTCGACTGACCACGGCTTTGCGTGTATTTTCCACCCTGCGATTTCCGTCGCGGATTTTCACCACCGTTATTAAACGCTACCGCATTGGTATTTCGTATTTGGCCGAAGTTCGAACAAAATAGTCTACTATCGAGAGGGTTCCACCCTTGCGACAATAGTGACACGAGTAAAAAAGAAGACTGTTTCCAAAAAAATAATACAATACATTAATCTAATACAAACAATAATAATACCATTTTTGTTATTTTAGCCTTACTAAAACAACCTTCAAAATCAAGAACTGATATATTTTGAGTTGTTATTTTGTTGTTGAACGATAAAAATGCCACCTGGCAGCATACTATAATATTTACATATTATAATAACATTTTTCTTCTAATAATTACAATTAATTACAGTGTTCAAGAAATTCACAGAATAGTTGTTATTAGAATATTGAAAGTCGTTCTAGCAAAATTGAAGGTTGGAAGACTTTTACGTTCTGCTGCGTGATATGTAGTCATATTTTCTGAATAATATGAATTTAATAATTAGTTAATTGGTTATCGATCGTAATTTATCTTCAGGATATTACAAATTTTTATTCGCGGCGCAAAGGTTCGATCATTTACAACAACAACATGAGAAATATGAATTTAAAATATATTCAGAAATATGAATTTAAAATCACCATTTCATAAGCTTGTGTTATTTTGTTTAATCTTTCAAGATCTGTGCATGCTACACAAACACTCTTCCGTGCATGTAAACTTTCATAAATTATCTTTCAGTGAATCATCGCACGAATTCGTCGAAGTCTGCGTGCATGACGGAGAACGAGCTATGGTTACACGACTTCGTTGACATGTGCTCGAAAAATCGATCAAACGGGAGGCCAACTCGAAAAAGAACCACTGAACAGTCGGACCCGTTCGTTATACGAACAAATGGTTTCCGAAAATGTCCAATAGATCAATTCGCAAGAAACTTTAACACCTAGAACCACCGGTCAAAATGACCGGTTCCAAGATCTTTGATTTTACAATTATTGAAATAATAAATAATAAAAATGATTTCATGAAATAAAATTTAATGAAATAAAAATAATAAAATGATTTCATACAGAATCATCAAATTTCTGATAAAATGGAACATGTATCAGTTACTTTAAAGTTTAGTGTTAACAAAAGTGTTGTATATTTTCTTGAAATTTGTGTCGTGCTCGTTACACGAACAAATGGTTTCCGAAAATGTGCAATAGATCAATTTGCAATAAACTTTAACACCTACAACCACCGGTCAAAATGACCGGTTCCAAGATCTTTGATTTTACAATTATTGAAATAATAAATAATAAAAATAATAAAAATGATTTCATGAAATAAAATTTAATGAAATAAAAATAATAAAATGATTTCATACAGAATCATCAAATTTCTGATAAAATGGGGGGGGAACATGTATCAGTTACTTTAAAGTTGAGTGTTAACAAAAGTGTCGTATATTTTCTTGAAATTTGTGTCGTGCTCAATACACGAACAAATGGTTTCCGAAAATGTGCAATAGATCAATTCGCAATAAACTTTAACTGTATCAATGAAACATTATGCTTTTAAAAGATAACGTTCATACATCATTCATAAAATTTGGACAACTTCGTATCTATCTCGGAGAATCTAATGATAACACGCGTGTGCTATCTTTTTGACTGGTCGTGTAAGTAATAAACGAGAAATTGCAGATAAGCTTCGAATAATACGGCACGTATGCAGATTCGTGTGACAACATAAAGAGTTCCAACCTCGTGTGGTACAATTTCTATGAAAGCGTTTTTCGCTGTTATTAATGCATCGCAGTGTGTCGCCAGCTGAACGTGTAAAAATCGAATATCTCGAAGTTATCCGGAATGCAAGTTCGTTTTCAATAGAGATGTGTACACGTGTATTTTATGTACACGTAGTTCGTTACGTGTCATTTAAAATACACGAGTACACGTGTGCTAGTTCACGTATAATTTATTGTATACACGTGCATTACCGTATCCGCATTTTATGGGAAAGCAAAATATGGGTATATAAAATAGTTAGAAAAGTTAATTCGAAAACATGTATAACAAAATTGAGTAGACGAAATTCAACATTCTCGGAAAATTTAAAAATATTGTAGATTTATAAAAATAATATTCAATTTGGTTTCTATTTCTTGCAATCGATACAGACAATTTTTATTTTGAATAAAAATCCGCAGTCTAGTAATAATGACAAACGACTTCTTTTAGAATAATAACAGTGTGAGCTGTTGGTTTAAATAGATAAAAAAATGTTTGAATATTTTGTTGTAGAATAACCGCGAAGTTTGTGGAACCATAGTCTCGATACGTAAACTAATATCATTTATTCAAATTAAAATGAGGATGCATATTAATGCATGTGAAATAGCAGTGTGTTATTAATAAACGTTCAAAACCACGATTTCTAGTTTCTAAATGGTAATTAAATGACTAACATTTCGATAAAAAATTACATTATTTGTTTTCTGAAATCAATCAAACTAAACAAAAAACCTCCAAACAACTGTAGGCGAAGATAACATTAGAAACGTCCTCCTCCTCTTTTTTAAATCCATCGATTTATATAAACTATTATAAATTCACCTTTGTATAAAACACTTTTTATTTTAAATTATATGGTCACTAATGACCTAGATGTTAATGCGACCACATTAAAATAAACAATAAATGAGTAAGTTAATAAATTCTTGTTCACAATCACTTTGGATTTGCTTTATGAAATATTATAATAATCGTAGCGCGTGTCATAACCGAAACGTTTAATCCGGCAGTGTTCGCAATTATACTATTTTCCTCGGAATTAGAACGAAATTTAACGCGAAGGCGCTAATGGATCTTAGTTTACCGGGAAAACTTCTTAATTGAAACTAATTTCGCATTCGAAGGATCTTTTGATATTCTCGATAACACGATTTCCGATGATTCTAACATTTTCCGGCATTCTGTTCGGGAACGTAAATATTCACGTTCCGTAATGAAACACGAACTCAATAAATTTGTCGGTTGAAATTAGTATGAACGTCCACTCCCCCAACGTTTCGCGTTAAACAATGAATTTCTCATAGCATGGAAGGCAATTAAATTAATGCATTAAATTTTCTTGTTTGGTTCCGTGCAGTTGTATTGTCCTGCAACTGTACGACGTTGACAAAGAATTTCCATCCGTGATACGGAGAGCAACGAATGCAATATGGCTTTCTTATTAATGCACTTAATTACGTTTCTGGTTTAGCCGCTGTATCGGAAGCACAATTAGTATGGATTTAATTAATAAACAAGTAATTAATGAACACGTATACCGACAAATCGCCGAAATGTTTGACATTTTCAAAGGTTCTCGAAAAATTTCATTCCTAATTGCAAAATTATAAAATCTGTGCAAATACTAAACAATCCGGAAGCAAACAAGATGTCCATAAAGCAGGACATTATTTTAAAGAAACGAGCTAAAGTTTTATTTGAATAATTTTGAATCTAAATTTAAAAGAAAACTAAAAAAAATTATTTTAGAGAAACGAGATAAAGTTCTATTTGAATAATTTTTAATCTTTTAAAAGAAAACTAAAAAAACTCCAGAAAAAAACTATTTTTGAATATATCGTCATTACTGATGATAGTGTTAGATCAGCTTTTTAATTTGTTGTATTAAAAAGTGAAATAATTATTGTCAAATTGGATCGCGAATGAGATACGATTAATTAGGCTGGGCGGAAGGATCGACAATGCCTTGGCGTAATTTCACAGCAGGAACACAGAATTGTTTTATTCCCAAATCACCCGCTCACCACATTATTAATTAATAGTGAACAGAATCGATTATAACGTACAGGATGTCAATAAACGCTTGGCCCCACACGCTATCGGTTTACCTTTATTAGGTACATAGATAGTAAAAAGTAGATTGCCAATTATATTGTGGTTAATTTACCTGCGGTTTGTATAATATCCATTCGAGCCTTTACCGTCGGAGATTAAACGAGAATACTTTCAGTCATGGCAGAAAGAAATACTGTATTATTATATGCGAAAAGTTGCAAATAGTTTGCATCAATATATTTATAATATGTGCTAATAATTATGAAAGTAGTTCAAGTCAAAATTATAAATAAATGAGTTTATCAATTATTTCAAATAACATTATTTTCAACTGAATTACTTCGATGTAATTTTTACGAGATTAATATTCTTTTCCTTTAAATATCTCGAAACACGAAATATATGAAACTACTTTCATAATTATAGGAACATATCAATAGCAAACATTGCCAGAATTTTGTTTCTAATTAAATAAATCGACCGATTATTTTGCGTACAAATTAAAAATAAATTACACTTTTGTAACTGCCATTAATTGTTATATCTCCATGTAATATAATCTCCAAAAGAGATATTTTATAATTATATATAGTTCCAGCATCAGTAATTTTATTGTATTAATATAAACCAATAATTTTGAAATGTCAAGATAGGTTGATGCCGTTCTGTGATTGACGGAAATTTTCCATAAGTAGATATTGCAATTGCATTTGCAACTTTATTTATTACTATTTATAGAAAAATATTGATGCAGTTTAATAACTAGATGTGAGAACGTACAGAAAAATTGATTCCCCGAGTCAGGGAGATAATATGCCCGTATATGAAACCTTACGAGAGCGCTTATCGATAATTTAAAACTTTCCATACGTATATTGGAAAGTTGAGAATTGCTCACTGCTGTATGCCCGATATTGCTTAAAGTTGCATATATGAGGCACCTTGTGTTTCAAATTTAATTCAAGATTCTATGTACATGGCGATAATGTACGGATTATTCGAGTTCATGTAATCGAATATTAATATTGTCTACGAGCTGGCAAACTTTATTCTCTACGGGATGTTTCGAAAATGTTCAACTTGGAAGTGACCTTTTTATTAAAAAAACACGGTAGCGATGGCAAGTTTTACTGAGCGTAGCGTTGGTCTCGCGTCGTGGTAAAGCAGTGAACAAGAGAAAGTGTAGAAACTGATATTGTATTGAAAATTTACTTCAAGAAACGAACTGCACAGCTCATGGTATAGATAATAGATATATTCATTTTCTTATCAATAAATTAATGTTCACTTTAGTGACCTTTTTATTAACGAAAAACACGGTAGCGATGGCAAGTTTTACTGAGCGTAGCGTTGGTCTCGCGCCGCGGTAAAGCAGTGAACAAGAGAAAGTGTAGAAACTGATATTGTATTGAAAACTTACTTCACAAAACGAACTGCACAGCTCGTGGTAGATGATATATATCCACTTTCTTATCCATAAATTCATGTTCACTTCACACACATGCCGTGAAATGTTTGCACACACACGATCATCCTTCACACTTGATGATTATAACTACTAAAACCACGTATACTATATAACAACCGTGAGCTTAGAACTGACACGTCTTTAGAGATGCTCTCTACCGCGGTTCGAACGATACTGACTGCGCGCAACATATTTTCTGAAAAGTTTAGGGAGGGGATTATGAATGTCAAACTACGGGATGGTTTAGACAACAAAAAACAAAGGACATGAGAGCGGCCGCTCTCAGAATTTATGGCAACCACATGTTTCGGTTTTTTTTCTAGAGATTAGGGCGCGCGAATCGTAGTAAATGTTCGAAAAAAATGTCTGTCCTTTTAGAAAGTTTCTTAATCCTCATCTCCGTCCCTCGTGTAAATTACCACAGTTTTCTCAAAATAAATTATACTGTCTCGTCGTTTGCAGGTTTCGCCCGGGCTTCGTGAGTTTTTATGTTTTAACTTAAAATTTCTTTTAATGTTAACCTTTTGCACTCTCGGAGCTACTTTAACTGAAAAAATTATATACTTTTTCCGCGCCACTTAGAATCATTCCATTCGATATTAATTTTTTTTCTTTGTATAAATATTAAATTGAATATTTTTTTATGTAATCGATTACATACCAACATTATTATGTCAACAATATTCCGAATAATAGTACAACAATTTTTACAGGCGACTTTTGAATAAAAAGACTGAAAAATAATTGTTTATCTTGTTAATTCAACAATCTTTTATCACTACGTGATTTGACACCGAGGGATGGATTGAGTTCGTGAAATGAGTGACGGACGAGGGTTAAGGGGTTAAGACACGTCCGATCGTCGAACCTATCGCTCATTAGGAAAGATATGTGAACGATAAAATAGCCAACAAAGAGAACAAGCAATTAAAGTCCAATCAAATGTACCCAGTGAAAAATTCCGGAACGCGAATACGCGCTTGGGTCCAATAAAGAACCTGGCACGTGTGAATCGCCATATTTCTCCTTTATTCGACGAACCAACGGTTTACGCCATTGAAAGGGGATTGAGTAGGGAGTGCGGGGTTGGGAAAAAAACTGGATTGAAAACGGGGGAAAAGCATAGGTGGAGGGAGAAAGGCAGAAACGATCAGTTCGGAACGGGCTACATCCTATTCTACGGACCCGTCTAAATATTTAACTGGCCGAGGTAAATCAAATTCCATCGCGTTCGATGCGCTACCAGATTTTTCCATCTGAGCAGCAATGGCAACACCCCTGGTCAATGGAGCAACGTTTAGGGGACAGTCTCTCCGTGCAAATAGACTAGGGTTTATACAAAAACCGACTTTTTTAATAACCGTTTTTCGGTTTTTTACTTTTCCATGAAACCGGTTTAAACCGGTTTTGAATTTCTACAGATAAAAAACAAGACATGTATACAACTTAGAATAGAAGTTTTTAATTTTTTTATTTATTAACGAATTGACAAAATAATACCCTTAAAGAATCACAGAAATTAACAAATGTTTTATATTTATGAAAATTATTATTTTACTTCTTTCTTTGATTAATAAAATGTGATTTCAAAAAGCAAAGAAATCCACCTAATATCGAGTGTTACAACTACATCGGACAAGAACAGAATGTTCTTTGATTTTGACACAGAATTCTTTCGTTTGCCCCATAGAGCGGCGATGTTAGGTCGAGTGTTAAATGAAAATAGAAAGTGTTGACTTATCCACAGGGTTCAAGCAATTAGGTACACAATTTCAGACAAGTTTGTTCAAGCGGTTCAAAGAGACCCTTTAAAGGGAACATTTTTATGAATTTAGATTACACGACATTTTCCACAGTCACGTTCGTGGCAGAAAATCGACACGCACGTAATATTTCAGAGGGCGGGTATGTATATCGTCGAGGAATAAGCAAGGAAAGCGACAACACGTTTCACTGAGCAACCTGGAAAGTAACATGAATGTTAATAGAGGCCGCACGAGTGCGCCTGATCTGCTGACGAATTCTCTTTTCAGTTGTAGCTAATTTCTGCTGGTTTCTTACCCGTTTCTTCGGCGGTGTTCAAAGGTCTTTGCAAGTATCAGATTACAGAATAAACGTATGCACGCGAAAGATAACGAAAATCAAGGGACGAGACGGAATTTTAAACTACATCCAGACGCAACGGATTCAATCATTTTATAATTCAACAACGATTCAAACAGCACACTCTAGTCCGCAAAATAGCATCGAAGTATCTTCATTATTTTATCCAACCTCTGTACACTTACAAATCAGAGATATGTAGATAATTCTATCAATTCAATTTTCAAATGAAAATTCGAATTTAAGCGCACAGCAATTTTTAAATTGAAAGCTATTATTAAAAAAATATTATTAATTATTATTATTTTTATAACTGCATGTTATAAAAATGTAGGGGAACCAAGTATGTATTTCCCAATATACCTAGATGTTGGGTTTTCGCACAGTAAGGTAAAAGGCCAGATGTTTTACCTTGACAAATGCGAAGATATATGCGTCAATTGTGAAAAACAAAAATATTGTAATAATTAGTCGTTCGGAAATTAATTTCGTTTTCTTAAGGGAAAATGAAAGCCAACTTTTTCTATGATCTTTTGCGAATTTTCAGATCGCTCGAAGATTCCGTGCTCGTAGAATTTCTGTTTTCTTTAGCAAAAACTTGAGTAATTTCACTTTTTACCACGTTTTTATTAGCTCGCTTTCTTGTTTGTCTGTTTGTTTGTTTGTTTGTTTGTTTGTTTGTTCGGTGGCAAATTTTGCAATTGATTTTTACGATTTTATTCGAAACGCGCTGGTCGGAGAAATTGGTTCGGGAAGGGCTAAGGAAACCGAAAGCTGAGAATCGATAATTTTTAGATATTCCGTTTAATCTACGTGCAAGTTTAATACGGACCGGAGGATTTTTCTGGGTCAGAATTATTCGTACAATTGTAGTTCGCCAAGAATAATTATAATACCGTACCAACCCGCGCACACGCTATCGGTATTGCCAAAGGAATTTGTCGCAATACGGTCGCCAGACACTGCATGCTTGCCACAACGAATTATACCGGTAGTCGCGAACCGCGAAATTACTCGATATCGAAGACCAAGAACACTGCGAAATTCGAATACACTGGAGAGATTATTTTCATTACTAACGCTAGAACTACCGAACACGGTTCGTACGTATAGTTGGCGTTTGTTGAATATATTTAGCGCGCGTGTATTATACCAATTTATGACAAAAGTGAGTAGGTGTAATTTAACCCTTCACTGCATGACGTTTTAATTGGAATGAAAAATTCGAAAGAAAGTCAGTTTTTGTGTTTTATTTATAGGAAAAATATTGAAAATAATTAAAACATAGCTAAACCAAATATCAAAGCTACATGTTATCATTTTTTAAGAGCTGTGGTCTTAAAGTATAAGTTTTGTCCATACTGTTCCAACTAATCATATGTTTGTATTAAAATATTCGTGTATCTCTAATAACCACATTCTATTTTGTAATTCTTATATTCTGTTTTGTATGTGGTGTATTTCGTTTTTTTTTGTAATTATGTTGAAATAAATCTCATATAAGATTTTCTAATAAAAAAAAACATTTTCAGAAAAATAAACATCACTTTGAATAGTAAGAAAACACATTCTTAGTTTAATTAGATCTGTATCAGATATGATACACTACGCAACGAAGGGTTAAAACACTAAAAACATTAGACGAATTTTTTGAAAGTACTTTTATATCATTTTTAACCTATCGAATATGTTAAGAGAGAAAATAAAAATGTCTGTAGATAATTTAAAAAATACTTTCCAGTGGCTCACGTCTGAACGCAGTTCTGACGAAGTATGGCGAATAATAAAAAACGCTGGAATAACAAAATGTGATTCTGATTTTGTTGTTATTCAGGTGTAAAATTTTTAGTTTCAGCTCCGCTGTCTAATTATAAGTATCTGAAGAGTTATGTTCAGAATTGTTTGCTTATGGCATTGCAGGAAGGAAAAGGCATAATGAAGTTTCGTCAGAAAGTTTTAGAGCAGAATACTCGATAACAACAGTAGTTCGATAAGACGTTAACAATCTCGTTGAACGCATACAATAAGAAACAAATCGCAGCGTGCAATCTGTACATTTCAAAAGAACCGTCACGTACAACTTAATTGGAAACTCCTCTGCATATTTTTGCCAGCGATATCGCGATTCACGGTTCTGCAGACCGACGAAAAGGTCGAAGCGATGGGAATAAATGTTCCACGAGAGAAATTACTGGCGTGGAATTTACCTTTCCTTGTTGAATTCGCAAATCATCGATATCTGAAGTTTTCATTATTACTGAAACGAGGAAACTTTCTAATTGGTAAGCATTATTCTACTGGAGCAACGAAAGGAAATTCTTACCACTGCTATCGTTCTTTCGTATTTATTGATCGCGGTTTGACATTAATTGTTGCTCTCACAATTCTTTAAAAACCTCTTCGTTTGAATTTTTTGTGCAATAGAAATGTCGTAAAATTTTCTTCATTGATTCGACTATACAATATGTGCCCATAATTATGGAAGTGATCGAAATCTATTTTATAAACTAAATTATTTCAACAGTAGATGGAATTTATTTATTGTTAACATCCCGCTTTCCTTTAAATATCTTGAAGCACACAGACCCTATGGTATTTAAATCACTGTATACAGATATTATAAATATTGACCCATTAACAATAAACATATACACGGATGGTATATCTGCGATATATGTAAAAGTACCAGTTAATATAAATCAGCTTATACTGGAATGCAAAAAATATGAAAATGAAAGGAAAAATGCTAAACTGCGAAGATCTTTACCCATTCTGTTAAGTTCTGAGGAACACATTGTCGGCCTTGCCCAATGTATCAAAGATACTAAGATGTACAAAATATTGTAAGAAAATGTACCGTGCTGCTAATGATCTTTGATGTTAAAACAAAATTAAATAAATAAATTAAAAAAAAAAAGAAATACATGACTTAGACCGCTTTCATAATTATGGACGCATTAGTTAACATTTCTCTCGTTCCTTTAGAAAATAACAATTAATAGTTTAGGATACAGTAAAGGTGGGATAAAATTTTTTCATAGTCAAGTAAAAGAACCTAAATCCAAGAAACAAAGGTTCCGACTCGAACCAAAAGAAATATTAGAAAAATGTGTTTGAAATAATAAGCGACAGAAATTAATTTTTTAATTTATTAAAAGATTGTCTGCGCCCATAGTAAACGGCTCGTTTTCCAAACTAAACATTCGCTGACGTTGCAACCGTGTATTCTTTCCCCTGAACAGGTCGAGACTGCATAGCTAATTATTTCTTGCACAAGAAAATGCAACTAAGCTTCAAGAAAACTCGAGTCGTTTATATCGAGTTTACTTTAACTTATCTACGCCAATACGTATCGCACACCTCAGAAGATCAAATGAAATGGTTACCAAAGCAAAGTAACTCTAAATTACGTGTTTCATCGGGAAGCATCAATGGATGGCAGATGCAGAAAAGCTGAAGCTAATGCATTCACTCATTTACTCCGAGGATCTTCGAAACTCCATTTCCAATTAAATTACTTATTTATAAAGTGTACATTCGCTCAGACATACTCGAATGGCTTTCAGCTTCGAAGATCGATCGCTGGAACCCATATATTCACGTTACAACAGTTCCTAGATAAAGTCCTCAAACTAATAGTCAACTCTTCATCTATCTCTGCTGAAACTTGCACCAGAAAGCTAACTTTTACCTAATTAAGCAGCGAATCCTTCACACTCGCCGCGAATGCAGTCAATTAAAGAAATTAATGCAGAGTTCAAAGCTTCTTGAAGAAAAAAGCTTGTTGCTAGTATCACATTTTCGTATAGGTATCAACAAATATAATCCTTTAAACACATTAAAAAATTAACTAGAAAAAATATTATTGTATTATTTTGGACTTGTTAAAATGATTCAGAGACAGGAAATAAATGTATATGTAGCTCGTGCAATTAAACCGAACAATTTTTATTTACATAAAGATCTGTTCGTAACTAGTCCATAATATTTTATTTAACTTTCGAATCTGTGTGAAAAATATTTTGTCCCTTTACAGAAATGACAAAATTGATTTTATTTAGACTTTGTGCGGTTCCTGTTATAACGCATGCTCTACTAAAGATATCTGTAAAATAATCTCTTATAAAATCCTTTTTATTATTTAAATAATTATGAAATAAAAAATCTAGAACTGGTCATTTTGACAGGTGATGTATATGTAGCTCGTGCATCATGCAATTAAACCAAACAATTTTTATGTACATAAAGATCTGTTCGTAACTAGTCCATAATATTTTATTCAACTTTCGAATCTGTGTGAAAAATATTTTGTCCCTTTACAGAAATGACAAAATTGATTTTATTTAGACTTTGTGCGGTTCCTGTTATAACGCATGCTCTACTAAAGATATCTGTAAAATAATCTCTTATAAAATCCTTTTTATTTTTTAAATAATTATGAAATAAAAAATCTAGAATTGGTCATTTTGACAGGTGAGGGTGGGTTTAATATTGAAGTAATTGTCGATGCAGCTGTCGTTATTACTGTAGGAACGTGTAGTGCGTTAACGTAGGAACAGTTTGACGGGTGTGCATCGTGAATCGTGATGCAGTAAGGTACAACGTGTCAACATGTTTCCTCTTAGAAACAAGCTGCTAGGTGGGACGATCGTAAATTCAAAATTAATTGCTAGTACGATAGTAGGATTTACCTGTTCGTGGCAAGCAGCAAATCCTTACGCCGTCAATATGGTAATTAATATTAATCGCTTATTCAAACGAAATATTAACGCCTGACCGATCACTGCCGGTCAATCGACCGGTTTCGCATCTTTTATTTTCCAATTATATTAAGATTATAAATTATACAGTATTAAAAGTGGCACGGGATCTTCATAAATCTTTCCGTTTTCTAAATCAATAGTTTCAATTATGATTGAAAACGTTTTACCGGATGTGCTCCAGACAAACGTAGAATTGTGCATGGGCTGATCGTAAAATTGGAATACGTGTTTACTTAACGACATTATTGAACCTCCGAAAAATTGAATAATTAAATTCCAAGATATTACATTTTAGAACTGTCAAATGATGTCAGTCATTCGTTAGTAATGCAGCTCGAATATATATTTAATAATAACGTGGTATCGAGATATCGCACATATTCCCTAATAATATTTATAGTATAGTATTAACTAGCTGTAAAAGACACATTTTTCGATAATAAAGTAAAGAAGAATAATTTTTTAATGAAGTTTAGTGGAAATGTCGCAGACAGACACGATTTTATTTTTATATAGAGATAGAAATTATAAGTAGACTGCAATTTTTATAATCGAATTTTGAGAAAGTTGATTCAAATGAAATACTATTTTTCGTGGGAACAGCATTTGTTGATCGAAAATAAATGGTAATTGTACTAATATTCTATCGAATTTTATATCCCAGCATTTTTTTGTAAATTTTCGTATACCTTCGATGCACAGAACCAATAAATATCGCCGGAGTATTGTCTCCATTAAATTTATCATTCACAAAATTTGAACTATCGGAGATCATTAACACCTCCCCTGTCGCGATTCGAATCAGAACGGTGTATTGTGCTCGCCGTAGGAATTTCTGTGATTAGATCGTCATAATTCGCTGCACATGTGCGCGAAACGCTTCACAGCTGAACGATCAAAATTACACGATGTATATAACAATAACGTTGCTAATCAGGGTAACGAACGGCGTCACATTTTATCAGTTTTCGCGTGCTGGCGGTACGCAACGTGTGAAAGGAAAGATATTAACTACGCGAATCTGTTTGGTAATTGATGTTAACGCGTTAATCGTGGCAGGATATTCAGCGCTCTAATTTGCACGATCATTTTAGATTTTGGAACATTCCATGCAACTTAACATTCCATGCAACTTAACATTCCACCGACTGGCGGTGTGTTAATCCTCGGATTTGGGTCTATTTGGACCCACGCACAATGTGTCCTCAAATGGGAAAAAATCCGAAAATGAAAGTGTAAGATCTGTAAATATTTATATATAAACGTAATGTAATTTATTTATGTAACAAATAAAATATATTTATAAATATATGTAAATATATGTAAATATTTATATATAAATAATAGAAATTTATAGTTTCTAAAACAAAATTCAATATTAACTGACTAAATCCATCTGTCATTAAATTTGAGGCTGAATATTCCGTGCACTTTTTCAAACATGAATCTTTTGCAAGCTATTTGGCTTTTTAATTTGATTATTACAAGGTGTGTTTAATATTAAAAGATCTTCCAACTGTAAAAAATTTATTTACCAATCGATTCATCTTTGAATTTTATTTAAAAAAGTATTAAGGTACTTTAATCGAAAGTTACTTTGACTTTTTTCCTGTATGCCCATATACTCGACACAAAAAATAATTATAAAATAAAAATAAATATAAATAAAAATAATATATTCATAAAAAAGAAAGAATGATGTTCTATGACAGAAAACTGAAAACACGTTTTCTCTAGAAAAACTTTTTCCACGAATTATTCATCATAGACTTTTGAAGCTTTTTGCCAACAAAAACATTATCGTTCGCACAGTCTCGAAATTTGTTTAATCTAAATTTAAACAAAGGAAGTTTATAAAGACTAAATAATAAGAAATTACAACGGTGTCGAACAGTAATGCCGAGCGCATTCGCGATATAAATCTTCAAACGACTCCCTCCTGCGTACACTTGTTTGTGCTGTGATTTCTTTTCAAAATGATCTCGATGAAGCAACCACGCAAGGTGCAGGATCCGGAAAGCTCTAGGAACAAATCGCGCATCACTGAATGATAATCAAGGGGTTGAAAAATCCGGTATCCCTAAGCGGGATCACTTTGAGCATCGCGATTGAAAAACGAATCGACTCTCGGGTGTGTTCCGATCGCTCCTATATCCGTTGGTTTTCAAAAAAGAAAGGAGGAAACCAAACAAAGAAGAAAACGAACCATGGGAGAATTTTTTCTGAAGCGATCCTCTCGTTTGAAGTTCCCCGGGTGACAATAACGAACGGTTTAGCTGCGTGGTGGTTCCAATCGATACCACAAAGTGGCGCGATCGAGAGATGGGAAAATCGGGGAATCGGAAACAGTTCCCGTTGAGCAAAGACATATGAAAGAGGAGGTACGGTAATGGTCACTTAAATTTGCAAAATCTCTTACGCTTAAATTTACATGATCCATCACCACCCTACCATTTACAGAGGTACATTAACAGGTAAAAACTAATCTGCCAAAAACAAATTTCTAATATTTGTTTAAATAAAATCTTGATAAACAGCACTGTGTTGTTACGCAAGAAATTCGTTCAGCCCTGACAGCTAGGGAATGGAATTTTATTTGGTCGAATATCTCGGAAATTATTGGAGCTAAAGTGGTGGTTAAAATGGAAAAATTGTATACTTTTTATACGGAATAGATTTGCTAGAGTAGATTTCAATTAGTACTATTTGTTTAAATAAAATCTGTGATATAAACAGCACTGTTTTTTTACGCAAGAATTTCGTTCAACCCTCAAAGTAAGAGGATGGAATCTTATGTGGTCTACTATCTCGGAAATTATTGGAGCTAAAGTGGTGGTTAAAATGGAAAAATTGTATACTTTTTATACGAAATAGATCTGCAAAAACAGATGTCTAATATTACTATTTGTTTAAATAAAATCATGAGAAACAGCACTTTTCTGGAACGCGAAAAATTTGGTTTCAAAACTATGGAAATCGAAGTGAGCACCACTGCAAATCGAACAACGAAATGGCCACGTCGGTGGACACGGGAAACGAGTAACGTAAATGAGAGAAAGAAGGAAGAGCCGCGGGATGAGGAAAGAGGCGGTGACACGAATAAAAGGTAAATCGTCAGATGAAACTGGCGAAAGAGGAAATAAAATATTGGAAGAAAGAGGTGAAAGTACAAGGAGTCGAGAAAGATTTCAAAGTGTGAAGCAACGGCGGTAGGAAACGACGGAATTTATCTCCTAGCAGAATCGGAAAGTATAAAGGAATGAACAGCGAAATTGAAATAGGATTGAGTTTCTACGGTCGCGAAATAAAATATGAAGGCAAACAAACATTTTTGATTCTATGAATGAGAAGGAGGTTACGGAACGGTTCCGCACGGTTTTATTTTCAATAATTGCGGCGAACAGCAAGCGGCAAATAGAAACCTCTTTCTTTCTTTAATGAAGTTCTACCTCAATTTTCAACAAGAAAAATTGTGTTGACTCGATTCTCATGATTTCACTGCAGTTTTCGAACCGTGCAGTGTTTCAATCAGAAATGTGCTGCGTTGGAACAGGTTTGAATGCCTCCGTTGTTATAAACAATTATCCTTCCATATGCAATATACTGTAGATTTTAATTTTCCTTTTAAATTAAATTCATACGCCGAATAACGAGACTTTTAGATTAACGTACGGATAATAAGAATCGTCTGGTGGTTGTCGGGCAGGTAAAAAACAGATTCGAATTTGTCGGACAGAGTAATCGGAGAACACGAAAGGATAGAAGAGAAATAAAGAAAGTGGAGGATATCAATCGTGTCGAAGTTTCAGAAGCAGAGAATCGAATGGAGGCTCTACAGACTAATATACCGTTCGAAGGTAATTTAATTGAAATCGAGCGCCAACAGCGATTTCCCTAAACGGTTGTCGATTGATATCCGCTTGTCGTGATCGAACCCTGGCAAATCGAAATGGACGTGTGTTGTACGTCGGCCGACTCAAGAGACGGCCAGATGTTCGTGAAAGCGAGAGAAAGGGACGAAACAGTTTTTTCATCGTGGAACTGTCACTACCAGCGACTTGTTCCGCATTATTTCCAACTGTAACTTCGCCTACACCATTTTCTTCTTGTCCGATGTAGTTGCAACACCCGATATTAGGAGGATTTCTATGCGAAATGCTGTTGAGAGGTTACGTGCAAATAATTATATAGTAGGACGGTGGAATAAATATATTGAGATGTATAAAAATCTAGTCGGTGGTGTCTACAAGACGGGCGCACGATTAAAACTAAACTCCTAAACGCGAAGGTGCACCATAGAACAAACTGATGAAATCTGTGTCAAAATCAAAGAACTTTCGATAGAAATGAGATAGAGCGATGAAATTTTTTTAAATGAAAGCTGAAACTTGCCATAATATGAAATAACTATAGAGATTGTAGTACGAACGCTTTATGACCTTGAAAAAATTCGTTAAACTTGCACAAGTTCAAGAAAATTGTAGTTTTTCCAATACCACGTGTGGAAATTTTTTTTTAACATGCGGACATATCATTACCCGTAGATTTTTTTCACGCTGATTTCAAATCTGGCCTCAAAACTTTTCTACGACCTCAGAATTGAAAAAAAATCGAATTATAGTTAAAGAGTTAAACTTTTATTTTTTCAAGGTTAAAAAACATTCGTATCGTGATCTCCCTATTTTTCCCATATTCTACAATGTTTCAGCTCTAATTTAAAAAATATTTCATCGCTCTATCTCATTTTTATCGAAAGTTTGATTCTGACACAGAATTCTTCCGTTTGACCCATAGTGCGCCGGTAACGTGACCGGTTTCTGGTTTGTTATTTTACAATTAATGAAATAATAATGATGCTTTCACTGATTGTATATTCACTAATGTAAATATGATGTCAATTTTATAAGGCAACACATGCCAGTTTTTAGAATTCGATAATGTTATCGTTTTTGGTCTCGTTTTATCTCTTGACTGTCAACTGTTGCGGATAGTCGCTTGAACAGGCGTTATAGCAACTCTAATTCTAAACTAATTGGCAATTATCAATTGTCCAATACCAATTAAGACATTTCGCGAGTAAACTTCCTGTATTCTTCCAATTAGTTAACAGATGTACTTTGCAGTTTCGAACTTCATAATCCCCGAGCAGACAATTATTATACAAGTGATGTCCCTTAGTGGGAATCAAATTGTACAGTGTCTCGTTCAATAGATTAAAATTGTACAGATTCTCCAAATTTTTCTTCCTTCTTTTATATAATATATATCAATTGATTTCTATGAAGTATTTAATTTATTTATTAGAATTTAGAATTTTCTATTGATTGAAATTGTACAGATTCTCCAAATTTTCCTTCCTTCATTTGTATAATATGTCTCAATTGATTTCTATGAATTATTTAATTTATTTATTAGAATTTAGAATTTTCTATAGGTTGAAATTGTGCAGATTTTTCAAATTTTTCTTCCTTCTTTTATATAATATATATCAATTGATTTCTATGAAGTATTTCATTTATTTATTAGAATTTAGAATGCGGAAAGAGTACGCGTTTGGGTAAATAATGAAATTAGTGAACTGCAGAACTGGTAAAAAATTGGAACATTAAAATGACATAATTTCTTAATACTTTGATTGGTCTACGTGCTATAGATAAATACTTACTTCACAGTAACTCGACCAAGCTTATCGTATAAAACTATTATTATTATTAAAAACAGAAAAATTGTTTATTCACTCAAGAATTATCAATTATATCGGTGACTACGATTTCCATTGTGGATACTCTGAGCTCTAAACTTTCCGACGTCCAACAACACTCCAAATTCATTACGTTCAAACATTTTGTCTCATTAATGCTCTATATCTGTGTTTAATAATTGTTATCGTGTTCATGAAAACACGTGAGATAACTTTGGATGAAGATAAATGAATCCCATGGCAGGCACGAGACCACTAATTTCGAATTTACAACCGCCTCTGTCCGTGGGTCAGCTATACCTAAAACCACCGTTTTCTCAACTATAATTTACAAACAGTATCGGTACTCTTTTTTGAAAGTTTCCTTTTCTGCAATTGTTCGAGAATCATGTGAACATAATTTTGTTAATCTCTATATAATCAAATCGAGTCTGTCTATCTCTACGTGACATTTCCACTAAAATTCATTAAAAAAAATTATTTAAATAAAAGTAAATTTTTAAAAATACTACGTTTTTAAAAACGGACTAAAAAGTATAAAATGCATCAATTATCTATCGCATGCGCTCCACGTTTTTCATTTGAAATCTTACAATTATTTTCATAGCTATTTAACGATGCATGGAATAATTGCTACGGATGAATCGTTGAAACAAGTGCAAAAGTATTTTTGCGAGCCATTAATTGAATCTCATGCGATCAAAGTTTCACAACGAAATCCGGGCATAATATGAATAATGATCGACTTGCCCGGAGTCATGAAAGGTTTGGCATGAAAGAAATAATAGATACGTCAGGAAGCACATAGTGTGAAATTAACACGTCAGACAGCTGATTGGCCGACAAAGCTCTGATGTTCGTCATGACGAATCACGCGTCCTATTTCCTCCAAAAGTTTCGATCTTGATGTACGGCTTTACAGAACTTCGAAGAGCTAGACATTAGCCGGGTCACCGCTAGCGTCACTTTCCAAAGGAAAAAGATGCGTTAAACTCGAGACCGTGACGTACTAATTATTTCCCCAGTACCGTTTAATATTCAAATTCGCGTTGTTTCTGGGGAGTTCCATGGAAATTCACCTACACGAATTTCCCCGACACGGTTTTCACCGACTCCAGATTTGACTGACAACGTCTTTAACCGACAACGATTTTAGATTCGTTGTCGGCCAAAGTAGTCGTCGGTGAAAACCGTGTCTGGGAAATTCGTGTCGGTGATTTCCATGGGACCCGTTTCTGGGAAACTCATTGGAATATATTACAAGTTTTCCCGATGAACGGTGTCAGATATTTATTAAGTAGGAGTTAAGGATGCTGCTTCCGATACGCTCCGATTTAAGGAAAATTTAAGATAAAGATTTCAAAGTATTCGTAGACCAATATTTTCTAATGAATCATTAGAAAATATTGGTTAACAACAATTTACGATCGAGAATAACAAATAAACATTTATTCGTAGACTTCTTGACCTTCTTTCAAGAAGATGTGTAATTGGGCCCCTTTTTTGGAGCAAAATGTAAAAAAAAATTTTAACGTATTACAGATAGTATTCTTAGAAAATCCTTGGAAATTTCGTCAATTCTCTATTTCCAGTTTTATCAGCTTGGGGTGCACTTGCACCCCATACACACAGAGAATAAAATTAAGTGTAGCTAGGTCGATCTTTATTGTTAAAATAATTAATTAATTGGTTATCGTTATATATAATTATATATTATAATTATATATAGTTATAAAATAATTAATTAATTGGTTTATTGTTAAACCAGCACAAGACCATATATATTTTCAAACCAAAACTTTTGTATACTACAATTTCATTAATAAATTGTTCTATAAATCGAAACTGTAATGTTCCATAATTTACTTATTTACAATATTATTCACTTGTTTCTGTTTCGTCCATTATTAAACTTCCAATGGTTACTTTACCAAGCTCCCTTTCAGTTCGTTTAAAAATGATGCGGTAATTATGCCTTCTAGGCATACCCTCCAAGAATATTCAACAGATTTTATCTGTGTCAGCTGCACAATTTTTGCTCCAAGAGATTTCTTAACATTGTTTAACGAATACTCAACGACCCACGTCGTTCTCATTTTGGTGCAAGTGCAAACACAAAGCAGATTCCCAGATTAAATGTGTATTCGCAGTCGAGTATCCAATAGATAAAAAGAACGCATTTCGTTTCCAAAGTTAGAAGCATGGAAAAAGTTTAAGTTTGTTATACAGCGTGATCAGTGACCCGATGAAGCAGATCATCAGGATCGTTCGTTTGCTCGACGAACTCTCACGCTTCGATGTCTCGAAGTTTGCATAGCACCTTCTATTCGCGAAACTATAAATCATACGGAGCCCTTTCTTTCTTTATTTTAATCAAGAAGAAACTATCCGCTCGAGAAAAATCTTGTTTGATCGGGGAAATTGCTTTCGTAACGTGACCATAATGAACCAATACTATTGGTACAAAATGTATTGGATATATATTGTTCTATGAAAATTACAAGACCGAATTTATTCAGATTTTTAATAATGCGTACTCGAATAAAGAATTTTTTTGAATTACTTCTAATAGCATCATTATAATTTCAATAATTAAAAAATAAACAACGTGAAACCGGTCAAG
>CM052322.1:4923551-4954888 GCA_028455615.1 Lasioglossum zephyrum | reverse complement strand
GGGCAAATTAAGTTGCGAAAATGGTGGACATATAAGGGTCGAATGAAAAGAAATAGTATGATATCCATCCTCCATGTTATAAAGTAACATCTTGCAAATCAATAATCATTACTTTATCTGTCCATGAAATAGTATATTTATCGTTCCTTTCATTTGATTTATCCATGCTCCATGGTAGAGTAACATCTTGCACCGAGAAGAATGCAGACGACGGTTGGAATAACACAGTTGCGCCGAAACTGAACCTCGCGTATCCTCGGAAATACATCGGAGTGCAAGACGTCGGGAATGAGCGTGGAAGTGAATTTTCACTGCATGCAGCACGGGGGTTCTTTGAATTATTATGTCACTATGAATTATTATGCCGTGTTTCGGTGAGATGCACGGTTCCATGGGACCCGTTCAGCCCCCACCTGACCTGTTTCTCCTGCTAGGTAAGACATTTTCCTCATGCCGCCTTTTTCGCGTTATCCGTGTGAATGTTCGAAGGGTGCGAGCTGCACGATAACTCCTCCTCGCGATTTATGCAGAGACCGCACGTTAAAATCATTGGAGCATGTAACGTATGCTTGCGTTGCTAAAATAAGATGGAAGAGGATCATTGGATCCGATTTCAAGTTCGCCGTGATAACATCGTGTCCTGCTGTCTTTAATTTATTGGGGCTAAGTGTCGGGCCATCCTGGAACGAGCCGACAAGTTCCTCTCATAATTAGACTGCGGTTTTCTTCCCTTAATGATTTTAATCGAGGAGACATATTGCCGTCTTCGATTATTTCAATTTTACAACAACTTTGAGTTTCATCTATTCAATTTTTCAATAAATGCTTAAAAATCCACAGTCTGGTGATAATGCAAAATTGATGCGACTCAAAATAGTTGAGATGGTGTTTATTGGGTGTTCCCGTATGTTTATTGGGTATGTGAAATTTTTGGGTGCTCGTCCACCCCTAATATTTGTAGTGCATATATGATTTTTCTCCAGTAAAAATAATCAAAATTACGTGAGTTATATATTTTTAAGTAAAAATGTGAAACAGCTACCCACCCTGCACGAAAATCTGTGACATTTGAGTATCCGAACATGTAGATTTTCGGGTACCTGCCCACCCCAAATATTTGTAGTGCATACATGATTTTTCTCCAGTAAAAATAATCAAAATTACGTGAGTTATATATTTTTAAGTGAAATTGCAGAACTACCCTATCCGATAAGACGTAGAACAGTTCCACCAGAACCGGTGCACGATAGTCAGTGTAGATAGGAGTACGAACAAGTGGAGCTGTCTATTTACTGCTGAAAATCGCAGATAGACGCGTTGTTGTTAGAACTAATAACGGATTGCGAAGTCGTTTGACGAAACTGGCATAGGAAAGGAGCGCAACAGTTCGACGAACCCTCTTTACGACTCCATTCGGTAGGCGAAGTGCGTTCACGATCGTGTTTCGCGGCTCGGAAATACATGGAAGAACGACGATAAGAGGATGAGACAAGAAGAGAACGGAAACGCGGCCCGTAGATCTATGTAGATAGCGTAAAAGCCCTGAAAGGGTTACGTCTAAGCCAGAAGCTGCAGAACTTCAGGAATCTTGCCAATTGCGCCGCGGGATCGTAAGCGGAAAGTCTGGAAGCTTTTATTGGCCACGTACACTTACGAATAAGCCTGTAACCAGTTGTAACTTTAACCTCGGTCGCGAATTCCTTTAGCGGGACAAAGTGAGCTCGCGTTTTTCTCGTGAAAGTCGTACAAAAAGAGCTGTGGGCGATGGCGACCGGGGGTAGGAAAGAAAGAGAGGGAGAGAAAGAAAGATTACGGAGGAAATTCATGGTGTGTGACCATCTCGAGGGCAAGGTATCGTCGTTGCCATTTTCGGAAAACTGTTTTCTCACTGTGTATTCCTGTATCTCTTGAAACTTTATGTTTATTAGACTTTATAGACTTCGGGGAGCAGAGTGTATGGTGCACGAAGTAACAGAAAACTTTTGATCGAAATACTTGCCGTGTTGTTTGTGTCTTATTAGCGCCGGCTCGGTTTATACGACACCGACAAACTTGTAAGGCCACCGAAATACATTTATTAGGTCGTCCCGTAAGCTCCCACCGCCGATGGCTGTGCATCATTCACGATGTGTTCGGTAAACATAGAGCCGAAGTGACTAGGATGGTCGAGGCCACTTGAAACTTGAAAGACACCGTGCAGTGGTGAAAATCCCTCAAGTTCTGACCAAGACAGATAACAACCATTTGGCTATAGTAGTCGTAGTGTAAACTCTCTGTTTTAATTTAACATTTTGGATCATGAATGACCAACAGAATTTTTCTAACGAACTTGATAATCCCACTATGGGTACATAACAATGAATCTGGATGAATTAAACTTTGTTCTTTAGTTGAATAATTTTAGTATTGAAAATCTCTGAGGTTCTAGCCCAAATGGACATTACTCTGTTTTAATTTAAAATTTTGAGAAGCAATGGATCATGCATGAAGAACAGAATTTTTGTAACGAACTTGATAATCCAAGATAAATTAAATCTTGGTTCTATTTTCTTTTAGTAATTATAATATTGACTAACCACGAAATTGGAAAATAATGTAATAGTTTGTGGTAAATTATAATTGGCCAAGTTATAGTGTAAATGTGCCGAGAGAATATTTCATGGTGATGGTAACCATATGAGTGTTCCGTCTTTTACTACCTAGAAACCTTATTCACGAAATATCACGAACCTAATTAACACAGGTAAACGTTAAATAATCCAAATTCCACACTCCATTTAATTTTCCAGGGAGCATTGAAATTGTCCCTGAAATGAGTTTTTCTTTTAATAATTTTAATATTAAATCCCATGACTTCACGGTTTTGTATTTTCTCTAGTAATGCTTGTCATAAATGCATAAAATCCGCGGTCTAGTTACAGCATAGAACGAATTTATTGTTCCACTACTAAGTAATTGTTTCACCGAATACTAAATATCGTAAAATGTATGGGAAAACGTCGAGGATAAAACGAAAAACGATTTTTCATGTAAAACGTATGCAGCTTGTATCTGAATTTGATAAATAGTGTAAAAAAACGATCTGTAACAGTGCGCGTACAGTGATAAATTGATTCTTATATAATAGGCAGTGTAACGTTTTATAAATAACCGGCGTAACGCTTCAATGTTAAAAAATTCGAAAGGATTTCCTCGGTTTGTCTTTTTGTCTTCGATCGAGTAAATATCAGAGTAGCGTAACAATCGTTGCATCGAATTTTCGTCGTTCCCAGCGTTCATATTTACATACAGAACGATGAAATCGGACCTTCTGCACAATTTTCCGCCATGATAAATTATACGAGTACCGCCTTTGACGGTATTTCCATGCCCGGCCAAAGGGCAGCGGAATATGAAAACGTCTACTGTTCCCATTTTTTAAAAATATCCTACCGCGTAAGTTGCCCTTTATGTCGTTCGACGTGCATTTGTTACGTTAATTTTTAGTTAATTTTCAAACAGTTCTCAATATCAGATGAATGCGAGGGCACCGACGAAAAAGCTTTTATTACACGGTGTAATAGATTTTCCCTTATTCAGAACAAAATAAAGAACGAACAAATTTTCATGGAAGGTTTTAACAAAATTGGCACTATATAATATCATGTTGTGTTTAAAGTAACAGTTACATTTAAAGAAACTGTATTTTCATGTAATATAAATTCTCTATTTTGATTGCACATTACGATATCGATTTATAAAATATTTTAGAAGAAGAGATGACAACGTATGCTATCATACATAGTGAAAACCGTGAACATGATGAACAACTCTGCCATTTGACACTAGCAGGAGATCCCGTAATCCGTTCTTCTAGAATAACCGTTCAGTAAAAATGTCTACCTTTCTAAATTACGTTACATAATTTCAGCTCTCTTCTCAGCTCAGCCAGCTAGGCAAAAATATCTTCCATCCAGACGATCAATTTCATTTTTGGTAAGGACACTCGCCGATTACTTTCTTGACCTCTTCCCGTGCAGTTAACTCCAGATTTGGATTGTAATATAATCGGAATCACCCCCTTCCTTCATTTTCTCCATATAAAGTAATATATTACACAATTAAACTTTTTATTCTTGATTTTGAAATGGGATTTTGTGACGCTAGAAATGTTGAATATTATATTAAATATCACGTTCACGGTATAGTGAAAGGGTTAACCCTTAGCACTCGAGAGGCGCCTCTGAGGCGTCACTAAAGATTGCTGTACTATTATTAAAAATATTGTTTGTAAACTACCGCGTTATCTACTGGACGTTATGGTCTTCGTTTAGGTAATTTTCAAGATTAATTAGAATCGCGTCTATGAAATATTATACAAGTTTCGAAACACTTGATGAAATTCATTATAACATATGTTATTCAGAAAAATTACCCACTTTCTTCGTGACATGTTAACCCCTTAACCTACAACTACGTGCATAGCCCGTATATAGTATTGGGCCAAACGTAAATATTACGGGCATAGTCCGTAGTACGATGATCGGGTCAAATATAAATATTAGCGGCGGCGCCCTCTTAAAATGATAAATATTTGTGGAATATTTGATATGTAATTACAGCCTAATGCAATAATTGTGGTAGATACAAGTACTACAAAAAGTTTATTTATACAAAAATCAGTAATACAAAATTAATAATCTGCAATAGTGTGATATAATTCCAAGCATTCTGTTAGATCAGCGTATTACACAAGTCGTGCAAATGGCTCGAAGGCTGCGCGAACTTTTTACGTTTCCGGCCCAAAATTCTCGAATGTAAATCGTAGGTTAAAGGGGTTAAAGGATGCTGTTCGAAATGTTCGCAACGAGTTTGACTGATCGCGATACATATTATCAGTGACCTAGACGCGTCGGCGAGTGATCGACGAAATTCTGTGTTGATAGCGCCGTGTTGTCGCGTGCTTTAATTATTACACAGCGTCGAAAGTGGTCGACGCGAGTCGTTGCGATAAATCTGAAGCTCGCTGAAAATAACAAGCACGGTAGCCACAAATGAAGTTCTAATTGAAGGAAGATCGGCAGTTGTAATTTCGCGTGTTCTCCGGCGGCGCGGCGTTCGTTCGTTCACCCTCGGGGAGGAAGCAGCAGGAGCAAACTGTCCAATTTATAATTTCCTTTGGGGCTTGGTGAAGCAAACGACAAGGCGAAGTGTCTGTGGCGGTTGACCGACTATTTCCAACGACAGTTAAATCTTCCATCGGGATTACCGTCCTCCCTTTTCGAGCAATTTCAAAACTTTATTGACACCGCCGCGAGTTACCATCCAACGCGTTGTTGTTCAACATTGAAAAATACGGTTCCCCTGTGGCTACCCAATTTGCAACTACACTTCCCCCTGACGGGAACAAATTCGCGGCAATAGAGAGCTCGTTAGCGAAACATTGTCAATACATTTCTTCGTTTCAACACCACCATTATTTCCTATCAAGTTACTGAAGATTTAAACATATTAATTTGAAATACCAGTGTGGTTACTTTGATTAATTAACCCTTTGCACTCGGAACTATTTTAACTCGAAAATCAAACGTTTCTTTTGACCTAGAATATTTCCTATTTTCCTAGAGTGAGCCTCCATTCTGTATGATTTTTTAAAAAATTGATAGATATGAAATTGATGTGATACCTCATACAATACTTAAATGTTTAGTAATTGGTTAGATACCGACGTATCTGATAATGTAAATAATATTTTTAATAATAGTACAGCAATCTTTAATGACGCCTCAGAGGTGCCTCTCGAGTGCTAAGGGTTAAGAGGATTCGGCCAATGTCTGGCCAAAACTTGCTTTCTCTACTTAGGGTAGCGCGGTCGGTGGTACAACTCTTTTCATTTACTCTTTGCTTTTATTAGTACCTAGACTCCGGAAGTTTATGCAAAATAAAGAATTTGTGCATCAATTGCAATATTCTTCATTAATTCATTGTGATGAAAATAATATACGAATACTCTTAAAGTCTTTAAATATCTTCACTGTTTTAAATCGGACATGCTCATTTTCGTTATAAATGCATCAAAATCTAATTATTACAATATGCGCGTATCGATAAATTATTTCTTTGGACATAATTAAAAATAAGTAAAAATTTGGACATAAGTAAAACTTGCTGTATTAATATTTCAAATATTGTTTACATTATTAGATATGTCGGTATCTAACCAATTACTACAAAGGGTTAATAATAATCTGCAATACAACCAACAACCTTCTGTCGACTCTGTTATCCGAAGAAATAAGAGCCGGAAGTAGAAGTTCCTGTTTACTACTTATTCAGCCTCCATTAACCGAACAGGCTTGTTGCTTATCCGTGTTCGGATAAACGAGGCTCTACCGTAGCGTATACGTGGCCGTTACTATTGGCTTTTACCAAATGCAATTGTCTTAACAACCTGCATGTTTTCTACGGCGTATCGTAGTGACATTTCGAACCGGATAGTTCGCCGGCACGGTCAATTATGTATCGGAAGCAAAATTGGCTTTCGGCTGTTTCGGAAACAACGGGAAGCCTCAATCGTGCAGGAATTAATGGCTTTGTCGTATCCCAGTACGAAATTGCAGGGAAAGAAAAAAAAGGAGGGAATGGAATTACGGAACGGTGAACGCCTCTACGAACTGTACTGTTACCAATTGCTCTTAATCGAGCTTATTATCTATCGATCCGTTCCCGTTGGTCGTGCGCGAAAAAGGTATCGCGGGAGATTCCGTGACACCGTACGTATATTCGTGACGATAATTGTCTGCAATTTCGACCGCCATGAATTGAAAATGCTATGAGAATACTATCTTTCGAAAACCCTATAAATTGAGGGCTCGATATAGGCTGTTACGAATTTCTCCTTGATTTATTTCTATCGCATAGTTCTTGCGACTCGTGTCGGGGTACGTGCACCGGCTCGGCATTTGCATCCCGACAGTCGTTATCCGTTGAATAACTTCTTTGAAATTCAACCAAACGACTCGACCTTTTTTAAGGATGTTCTGGAGGTACAATGGGAAACAAAAGTACAAGAAATTCGAAATCCACCAATATATTGGCAATGGAAGCCATTCATGACTATATTTTGTATTTAAAAAATAGATTAATTTGAAAAGCTTTCGTTTAATTAGTGAATTTCATGTTATATTTATTTTTTAATCAAATTGTCTTGATATTATAAAAAATTGTAAGTGACTTTTGCGAATGATTGCACCTCCTGATTTGAATTTAAAGATAATAAAGTGATATCCAATATATATAATTACGCGATAAAAAGTTAAAAATAAATATTTAAATAAAGTAAAAATACCTCAGAAGGCAATATTCATGTTTATTACTGAAAATAAATATGTGAAATTTGCGTAAAATTATGTTCTGATAATAACAAAAAAACATGACAACACTACAGTAGTATTGTGTACGTTTGGAAACTATCGTGATTTTGAACGTCTTAATTTATTTAAACTTTAAATGGAGTTTCTAGTTGGGTTTTTTCAAGGTTTAAATAGGGTTTGAAGAGTGGAATTGTATTAATTCTCCATAACAAGACGTGTTAAAATGTGTAAACTTTAAGTTGCTATAAATATTAAACGGTGCAGTGAATCGAACCCAAACTTTGGGAATTGAATTAATTTAGTAAGAATTATCTTCTCAAATTTTCAAAAAATTTTTTGCGTTTTTATATATCTCCAGAACATCTTTGACCAATTAATCGTTACAGATAATGGATGGAAGATAGTGTTTACGGAGGAAATAGTGTTGGTTGCTTTTGCACACACTTTGTATTTGAGTATATATGAGAAATGTATAATTTATGTTGAAAATTGCAATTTTTAAAAAAGATTCGTGTCTGCATCGTCTGATTTAATTACTTTAGAAACCTCGAGTCGTTTGGTTTAATTTTGGAAATATCCACTACTGATAGTTATAAAGTTAATTGGTTTAATGGACCCGAAAGCGACATAATAAAGAGCCAGGATGTGGCACCAATAAATGAAAAGTATTTCAAACAAACGCTGCGCGCTACTAAGTAGGTCACGTGAAATAATTGGGTTTTTTACTTTTATTAATAAAAATGTGAGGGAATGTCGCGCGTCCAGTTTTTTTTCCTCATGGAACGACCAATATTTTTTCCGAATTTCAATAAACCGATGTACGCATGTGATTTTGTATATTGTTACGAACGAATGTATTAATTGAACATTGTTACACGCCGTTTCCGTAAAATTTTTTTCTAAATTCAATTGTACACGTGACATGGTTAATTCAAAATGCGAGCGGTCAATGGAAACACATTTTATCAACTGGCTGAATAATATTAAATAGGTCACATGCAATAATTCGCATTTCGCTATTTTCCACATTTATCAAAATTTGGAAACTGTACAAGTTTCATTTTAATTGGACACCACATCGTTCGCATTTAATTACAACACACGCTGTGTATAATATAAAACACAATAAATTATACTTATTAATTAGACAAATGCTATATCCGAACTGTTCCCTTATGGCTTGACCATATTTGTTTATTAACATTAGTCGAACTGATAAAAACGCTTATCGTTCATCTCTGATAAAGCTGCTTTCAAAATCGTTAAGTTCTGCTGATGCACGCGCGTACTTCGTTAACAGACTGAAAAAAATAACTCTTTCATGTCTCCACTTTTACTTCCTCTTCGTTATCCGTTCGCCGCGGAACGCTTTTATTTGAATTGCCTCCGCGTTCAACCGCAATTATAATGTAGCGACCCTCGACAGAAAAACGAATTATTACCGTCATTGTTTTAATACGCGGCGTAAACAATTTCGTTAATTTCCGCTTATTAATGGAAAGGGATTGCAAATGACATTTATTCGGGCGACGGAAGCTTAGCGTGTTATCGTCGTTCCATCCGCCATTCCTTTTACCCTCACATTATTGGACGACAGCGCACTGTGCTCCAAATTTTCTAGAAACTTTCGGTATTCGTTAATCTGACTGTGACAGACGAAAATTTATTTATTATGTTTATAAATTTTTTTATAACAATCAAACGTCAATTTCTAGAATCAGGAATTGGGCACTCAGAAGTAACCCATTCATTTTTGTTAAGTAAAAAAGAAAACACGATCTGCGATATATGTAAAGTACCAGTTAATATAAATCACCTTATACTGAAATGCAAAAAATATGAAAATGAAAGGAAAAATGCTAAACTGCCTGGATCTTTACCCATTATGTTAGGTTCTGAGGAACACATTGTCGGTCTTGCCCAATATATCGAAGATACTAAGATGTACAAAACAACAACATTAAATAAATAAATTTAAAAAAAATACTAACCCTACACGATCTTTGTCGGATCACGGATCAGTGAATCAGACTTAGATCAAGACTTTACTGTAACTTCAAATCATTCAAGATTTGAAAATAAAATTCAATGGTTAGATTTTGGAGAATGCAATTAGAAAAGAATGGTGACTATATCATTTCTTCCATGAAAATCAGACACGAACTTATGCAATCGTACATTTAAATAGTATCTCGAAACAATCGGAAAGAGTTTCCGATCACATCTGTCGCAGAAATCGATAAATGAATCGTAGATTTTTGTGCAGTCAATCGAATGAAAACAATTGTCGACGTGGACACTTTTGTTAGTTTAAAGACCAGGAAAACAATCTTGTCCAGTGGCTGGAAGAAGGTAAATCGACAACAACAATTTATTCAGTTATTTTTATTGTCCGAGCATTTCTAACAAGAAAGAAAAATGAATCAGAATTTCCCCGAGGAAGATCCAGGAAAATTGTGCAGCTCTTATCATTAAAGATTAATATCTTCTACTTTTGGAGAGATAGTCCCACTTTATAAGCGTTATCCGACTATTTGAAAGACGTTTAATTTATTATTCGGTCGCAAGGGTTGTTTCTAAAAATCAACCGACTTTAAACATTAATGTGTTTGATCCTGTTAGTTCGGTAAATTGCATTTTTTAATAGGTACGAGCCAATACTATATGTGGTACAGTTAACTTTAGCCTGTCGTTATTGCTTCAAATCGAAAACAGATATTGGATGCCTCAGAATACTTTTTAAAAATAAACGGGAAGGCGTTCTTTTACACGAAAAATTCTCAACTCCGTGTGTCACATACGCATCATCTCGGCTATAAATCAGTCACAGCGAGTTTACTGTACTTCTTATAATTCTGTGCTGCAGTATTTCCAGTTTGAAACGCTATAAAACAAGACAATATGGAACAGTACATAACGTATTTTATTTCAATATGTTCATCTTTAGATTCAAGTCTGATCTGATTAACACGTTGAGTGCCACGTCAGTCACCGGTGACTGACACCGACCTTTCCGTTCAGGCCGCGTCAGTCGATAATAAAGGTAATAATAAATATAATACAAAGTATAATAAAGGTAAAAATTGAATACGATACCTGCGCGCGCGGCCTGACGGGGAAGTCGCTATAAAACCGCGTGGCACTCAACGTGTTAAAGATTAAAAATCGAAGATAACAGCTGATTAAAAGACATTTAAAATCCAATTTCCAGAGGTATATATCTTATTATTATTCTCAAATAGAAGGAAAACAGAATACTATTTTCATTTTGCAATGGAGAAACAAATGATACGAGAACAGAATTGCTACGAACTAGGCTAATTTAATTTTAGATTTAACGCGTGGCTTTAAGGCGTCCAAACAGCGAGGGACTTTCGTGAAAATACTTTGCAATAATATCTTTATCGGATTGGCACTGAAACCGATCGGTAGTAAAGCGAACGAGCTTTCCATATCGACAAAGCAATTGTGAATTTTTGGTGGGGCAAATCTTTATGGAAAATCAGAGAAATAAATTTTCACGACTAGTTTCGCCAGGGATGCGTAAAATTTCTGAAATTGCCAAAGTTCCCCAAACTCCTTGTTTCACATCTAACCGTGTACATATGGTGTTCCAGATTTTTAAATAAATAAATTCCGTTTTGAACGACGGAAAGAAATTATTCCTATTTATATGTAGATATCCAGGTCTGTGTTGCATAATCCTCTGTTGTAAAAAGTATTGATCCTTTTCGAACAATATGGTACACAAGCATATTTTCATTTTCATTTGAGGAAGCAAATTTTCATTTCTGCTTCAACGAAGTGCATAGAAATTTTTCGCTGTAAAGAAAGTTATTTAGTGGTCTAGTTAGCGTGGTTAAAGGCATTGCGACAGGTGTCCGAAACTACGATCAGCCTATGAATGCTGGTAAGGCTACAGCTGTGGTCTGCTGTGCCGGTATTATGCGCGCGAGTATGCAGATTACTTTTATTGTTGGGAAGTTCGAAGGCAGTGGTTTTCTTAATACATATGTATCGACGAAGAGAAATCTCGTGAATTGTACGCAGTTCTAATTGAGAATTTATAAACGATGGCTTTAAAAAACTATGTGAACACGAATTTCCAAGTTTTCGAAAAATTTCATTGAATCAGATTCATTTTAAAGAAGCCTGTACTTTCGCAATTAATTTTAGACTCTTTCCGAAGATTAATTTGGTATGTTATTCCAGTTATCAATCGTAAGATTGTTAAAAACAAAAGATGTGTTAATGTTCTCGGCGCAACGGTACGATCAAGAAAATACATTAAACAATTTTGCTAGTTTGATTAAAATTTCAACCTTTCGATCCTAATGTGGATCTTTCTCAAGAAAGAAGAAAACTGCGTATGAGAATTTTTAATAGAAAATTCAGTATTATTGTGATAACTACGGATTTAAATAGAATATCAAAATACTGTATTAAATTACTAGCTTGCTTTATGAAAATTTTAAAACGAAATTGAGATATATAAACACGTGTTATTTCTATGCCGGTACACAAGTTAATACATCTTTTAATTTGGTATAATGGAAAATTGAGGATACGCACAAATGAAGTATTTGAAGTCTCTCAAGATACATTAAAAAATTTTTATCGCGATTGAACCAACCATAGATTTGAAGATTGAAGCTTCTTCTCATAAACGATTCCTTAAAACTAGATATACGATTGCTTTTAGTCGTTTTATTGCAGTGTGAATTGAAGCTGTGCCGTCACAATTGCAGTAGTAAATATCAAGCATAAGTCGTACCACGAGTCTTCTATACGACACACTTTGCTCTTCATTTCTGTTCCATAAAAGTAACGCGAAATTTTTAATTTTTTAGATACCTTCTCGTTAAGTACACTTATTTTCAGTATCATTTTCAGCATACCTGATATTTTTCGTTTACATAATAAATTTGTGATTTCGGCGCGCACAGTTCGATCAATTATAGAAAGCAGCAATTTTGTAATTATTTAAACCTTCATACCAACGTTTCGATCCCTACATGGATCATTTTCAAGGGAGACATTTTTACGTCTGAAAAATAATACATATATAGCATATATTGAAAAAATATTGCAACACAGCCGTGTAAAAAGAACGGAAAAAATATAATTAGATTAATATTCTGTTAAATGTTTTTCCTGTTGTCACAGCAAGTATGTGGGCTATATTTTTTTTCGTTCTTTTTACACGGCTGTGTTGAAATATTTTTTCAATCCTTAATATATATGTATGTATTATTTTTCAGATGTAAAAATGTCTCCCTTGAAAATGATCCATTAGGGATCGAAACGTTGAGAGAAACCACAAATTTATTCTATATTACATTTTCAATCGAAAAGAAATTTAATTGTTCGTTTACTACAGACTTGAAGATTAAAGTTTCCGCAGTACAACGACTCCCTAAAACTTTTTCGTGATTAAATCTACTACAGACTCTAAGATTGAAACTTCCGTTCTTCGCTAAATGTTTTTGTTGTAAGATGAAAAATGACAAGGGAGCCGAGTTACCAAGGCTGTTCCCGTGCCAATAGTTTTTGGGATCCGTGTAAATCGACGGGAGAGCCGCGGGGCATCTCGGGCGTTCTCGTTTCGAGAGTGAATTATCACGTTATTCCTCGGGTGATCGTCGACGATGGCGTTCGAGCACCGAAAGTAATCTTTTTGAACGCCTACGAACGAGATGCGGGGACGACTTCCGATTGCAATGGAATAATCGACCGGCTTATCTCGAACGGTGCCGGACGTCCGCGTCCTTTTCGATCGGCTAGACGACTTTCGACCCGGCGGAATAATAATTCGGGGCGTGCAGCGGAACGCAGGCGTGGACGAGGCTGCCAGAAGAACGGATTTGCACTTGGCAGGAGACCGAGAGACAACTTCCTGAGAAAGTTTCTCGAGTGGCCGGTCACCCATCTATCTCTTCCCCATTCGCTGCTCCCTCTCGCCTTTTCTTATCTTTGTCTCTTTCCATTCGGTCTTATCGCCTTTGCTTCTTCGTTCGGAAGCTCAAAGAGCTGAAGGTACGAACGTGTCTGGAAAAATTCCCTGGGAGCCCCACCGCCGACCAAGAAACTCCTCACTTGGCCAAGACTTCCGAAAATGGACATTGCGAAAGGTAATGCCTCCCTTAGTCCGAGTTCTTTTGCTCCGGTGAACTTCCACCCGATTACGCCTTCGTTATGTCTCGCTCGATGAACAGTCGAAAGCTATCTTTAATTAATATATAGGAGATCTATATACTAGCCTATAAGACAACTATAAGAGAAAATAAGTTATTATAACTAACAACAAAGTGGAATCCACTGAGTAGAACAATTAACCGTTTAATAAAATCATTAGACGAATTTAGAAACTACGTTGTCAACCTATCGAACATATTAAAAAGATATTTCTATTTCACTCGAGTTTGCGCTGTGTATTAATACTACATGCCACCGAAATATTTCCTGAAACCTCTCGTTCCGTTATTTTCCCAATATGTTACAGCGATTTCATTTTCAGCCTTCCGGGTAATATTTCAATTATTTTTGGCTTGTTTCCCGGCTGCCGTTCCCTCCGCCCGATACACACGGTTCATACGAATTTCCTATTATTAATTGTCCACATTTGACTAAATTTCCCTCGCGAAGAATTGTAGTGTATCCATACAACATCTTCAGAAGGATATACACCCCGTGGCACAATGTTTCCGATCGGAGCCATTGATACTTATTATCGAGAAAACATTCACAATTTAAAAGTATGAATTATTACTTTATGGAGTTAATACTGATCGGAAATGAAAAGGGGCTTATTGATGAATGAAACACAACGAAATAACATAAGCATTCATTTATCATAACAAAGATAACGAGCAAATAAACAAAATGTTGTACGGAAAAAAATTTCTAATTAATAGAACTGCTGGAAGAAAGTTTCCGATTCAATTTACACTGTCCAACACCAAATTTTCCCTTAATTTTTTCCCCGGACGCACCCCTTTCAAGAAACTTCAAAGGGTTGGGGTTGGGTTAGTCTCAAGATAAAAGTCTGCTCTATCGCGTGATATAGTTCGATTTCTCGCTGCACCCTTATTTTTTAAGATAAATTGAAAAATATCATCACAAATTGGTGTAAAAAGGTTGTCTCTCCATCTTTAACGATTGTTTAAACATGTTTAAAGATTCATATAATGTATTAATATGAGATATCAATGTATTCGGGAAAGTGTACAGAATCAATTGCTGCAAAGAACAATGCAATATCTTGTATAATACAATGACAATATTTGTTTAATATTGAAAAATATATTTTCTTTTTCAAATTTAGTTTCGTAAAAAAATTATCCAACTGCAATTGTTGAACAAATTTGGTGTTGGACAGTGTAAAGCGAATCGGAAACTTTCTTCCAGCAGTTCTATTAAACGGAAACTTTTTTCCTTTGTTGCATTTCATTCTTCAATAAGGCCCTTTTCACTTTCGATCAGTTTTAACTCCATAAAGTAATAATTTATACTTTTAAATTGTGAATGTTTTCTCGAAAATCGGTACCAATGGCTCCGATCGGAAACATTGTGCCACGGGTTGTATTTCTACTCGGCTCTCGCGACTAACGCGGAAAATTGTCATTTCGCATAAAGACCCACAGTCTGCTAATCACACAACGAACAGAGAACGAGTATCCAAATTTTCCAGCTAGTTCCCGCATCATAGCTCCGCGAGCGCTACACTACTTTCAACTGCAAACGAGTCGCTTCACGACTATTTACAACTTTGAAATAATCAACGCGGCTTGCATAACTCTCGAATACCTTGCCGGAGAAACGACACGGTTACAGTTCTTTGCAAACGAACCTTATTCAGCTCCGAAGCCGAGGAGAATATCGCAGAAATTAGCCCGACGCTCGCAGAATATATTTTCGGTTCCATTCCCTTACATGGAAAACTGTGAAATCTTTCAATTGCTTATTATTAGAAAATTCCTTGAAAACACCGTTTCGTTCTTCCTCATCGTACTCTATTTATCGCCCCCTTTCTACGTTATTCCGTTTTAGATTACCTGCTGAAGAGACATTCGAAAAGTATGGAAATGTGGCCAGTGGTAACCGACGCAATAATCAAGCCGGCATTCAAGATCATGTATATGTATTCGAGCACCGGGGTATTACTTCCCGCACGGCTTTAGCGCACTTTCATTCTCGACGGTCCCATGGAACCTCGTTTATCCGAACCAATTAATGCTGAACCTCGTATATAGGAACCCTTAACCGAGTGAAATGATTTCAAAAGGCCTCTCACGCTTTTGTCATCGTTCCATTTCATTCGATCTGGACATAGCTGTTTCGATTTGCGAAACAGAAATTTTATTGCGTTTTAATTTCTCTACAGCGATGCCTGAATGCAGTGGCGGATCTAACGGTAAGCGGACAGGGGCCCCGAATCTCAACTAAATTTATTTAATGTGTAACGGTATGAAATTTGTCATTACTTTTCTGTTTTGTTAATTTTGTGAGAGTTTTCTCGCAACTTCTATTCTTCTAACTTGAGTTTCTTTTTTATTAAGCTGTGAAAGGGAGGGAGCGAGAATATTAGTAGAAGTAGCCAACAAGGATGCTTCCTTAGCTAGAACGTCAACCTTTTCATTGTGAGTAATTCCAATATGTAACTTGAGTTTGAGGGCCACAAAATTTCAACCGCTTAGGGCCTCCACTTGACTTGAGCCGCCACTGCCTGGATGTGCTAATTTGCAGAAAGATCCACGGTGTAATTAATTACGCGTGTACATAAGCAAAAGTAAGTATTTTGTACGTAATTGCTTTTATATTTTCCATAAAAAAGATTCTTTTCTTCGAGAATTAGACTAAAAAAATTTCTGAAATGTATGACGGCGTGTTCCTGGTCATTGAAATTATTTGGCACATTTGATACACGACACACTTCATCGAAACTGTATACATATGTGAATAAAGGTGCTTCGCTTGTTACAATTTCAATCAATAATTGCAGAATTTATTGTGACGGCTTTTAATTGCACAGTGCGGAGAACAATGATTGGGCCACACTGCCGGAGAAATTTCTGCAATACAGAATATTGCGAGAATTTTGTTATGATGCAATATTGATGGGCCGATAGAATTATAAACGCTAGAGTGGATAATGGAACAATGACTATTACACGAGTCTAGTCAGTGTTCTAATAGATATGTTTACAGTGAGTGGACAAATTGTTAGAAGCACTTGCAAATCCACCCTTACAAATAGCAAATATACTGTACACAATTTATCATATTGATCATAAATATATTCTTCATATGTGCATTGTGCATATAGTGAAGAGTTATAGTGGTTATCATCCACAAGAGATCGCTCTAATGCGTTCCACAAGTGGTACACACACGCAGTTTAATTCTGAAATGTGAAACAAAGGGGTGACTCTACTTTCTTCAGGACGTTCCAGAGCTAGGAAATCCACGAGAACAAAAAATATTAAAATCTCCTAGTCTTTCATGTCCGTTTGTTCCTTTTCTTAAGGTTAAAAATTTACTTAATTTCATTTTATATACTGCTGCAAGCTTGGAAACACCGACTCGGTAGTATTTCGTTGATTTATTCGCGTTAATAACAGTAAACTTATTAACCATCAAAAGTCACTAATTTGTATAGTATTATAAAAATCACAAGATTGAATTTATTTATATTTCGTGCGATTTTTATTGTAATATATACTGTAATCAAAAAATGTATTCAATCAATTTCTATGAGAATACTTTAACAACTTCAATAGTTGTAAAATGAACAATCTAAAATAGGATATCTGGTGACTGATGTGTATAGTATTATAAAAATCACAAGATTGAATTTATTTATATTTCGTGCGATTTTTATTATAATGTATACTGTAATCAAAAAATGTATTCAATCAATTCCTATGAGAATACTTTAACAACTTCAATAGTTGTAAAATGAACAATCTAAAATAGGATATCTGATGACTGATGTGTATAGTATTATAAAAATCGCAAGATTAAATTTATTTATATTTCGTGCGATTTTTATTATAATGTATACTGTAATCAAAAAATGTATTCAATCAATTCCTATGAGAATACTTTTATAACTCCAGTAATTGTATAATATACAATCTAAAATGGGTCATTTCATTGGCAATGGTACGTTTAGTGTTAAAAAGAGAAGAACTGTAGTAACTAAACAATTCTATCGTGATGATGATAATAACTGAGCAGCATGTACGTTTTGCGGACGAAGTGCAGGGGGAAAGAAGGTCGCATCAGCTTACCGTGGATTGCTTTGGATGGATCTGCCACGCGCAGTTGTCAATTAATTTCCGGCGCAAGCGATTGAGTGATATCCTTTGTAAAGTTGAAGCCACAAATTCCGAACGAGTCCGACTAATTACTTCGCTGTCGTAAAATGTATTTCTAGGGCTTTGCCAGACATTTTATCGCTTTGTTCACGGCTTTGCGCAACATTTGCGGGGATTACGTACTGCTCGTTCGTCAGATGATGGCAAAAAATACGGTCTCACTCTATTCCCAACCACCACACACATTGTCGCTATTGTTCAAAGACGATCTCCATCATCGTCTTCGAGAAACATTTTAGAGAACGTGTAAATCAAATCTGACCAGAATATCATATATATTTTATTATTTTTTTCAATTTTTTAAACATATGTGTGGTAATTGTTTTCCAATTTGATTTCTATAGTTTTGTTCGTAATCATTCCACAATTTTTTAATCTCTTTTTATCAAGATTTGTTCATATAATATACATATGTATTCATATTATATATGTTTTCATATAATATATAGCTGCATTTAATCAAAATCAAACAACAAAATCAAATTGAAAGCTTGTAACATCCAAGTGTCTATAACGTAAGTAAGTTTGCTTACCTTGTGAAGCAAACTTGCAAGCTCATTGGTCCAAGAACGACGATGCATCGAAGATCCTTTGTGCTCATCGAGTCCTTGGGAATCCTTGCAGCGTGCAAGCTTCTCTCTTCCGGAACCGAGGAAGCTCCTTCGAATTTCTATCCCCTCGTACGAGATCCCCTCGTAACAGTGAAATTTATTTTCAATATGATAGTCTTAGCAGGTCGGAAATAACGTAACAGTATCCCGCAATTCTTCTTTCTATCTACTCACTCTTGTCATAAATGCATACAAATCGGCAGGCTAGTGATAACTGAACGAAGGAAATATTTTGTCATGATTAGACAGCGGACCTTTATGTAAAATAAAAATTTTATACCTGAATTGCAACAAACTTGAGTGAAATAGAAATTTATTTTCTGTCTTAATATGATTCATTGGTTGGAAATAATATAATAGGATTTTTCAATTCTTCCAATGCTTCCACACTGTTTTAATTGTTATTTATTAATCCGCAGACTAGCGATAACTGAACGAAGGAAATATTTTGTCATGATTAGACAGCGGACCTTTATGTAAAATAAAAATTTTATACCTGAATTGCAACAAACTTGAGTGAAATAGAAATTTATTTTCTGTCTTAATATGATTCATTGGTTGGAAATAATATAATAGGATTTTTCAATTCTTCCAATGCTTCCACTGTTTTAATTGTTATTAATCCGCAGACTAGTGATAACTGAACGAAGAAAATATTTTGCGCTGAACTGCGATAAATGAAATAGATTTTCTTTCTTAATATGATTCATTGGTTGAAAATAATATAAAAGAATTTTTCAATTCTTCCAATGTTTTCATCGTTGTAATTGAAACCTACTCAATTTTGTATTGTATTTTATATTGTGCATGAAATCCGTTGTCTAGTCGCATAAAATCTGCAGTTTTATCGTTACATTTATTTCCCCAGAGATTTATGAAAACGGAGATACTAGATCATTGGTTGAAGCCGCGTAAGCAGATTTTGACCATGAGAGCATATTCATCCGAAATAGACGAACTCAAATATCTAATGTCAAATCTCTAACGTCACTCAAGTGCCACGTTCCATTCAGTTATATTACATTAGAACTAACCACGTCTCTAATTACATGAGTAATACGGCAGACGAGAACGAGCAGATACTAGCTGCATCACCGACGATAATTGACACATTGCATAGGTCAAGGAAAAATATTTTTAACCGCAGCGGTAGACATTCGCACATAAAAAATGTAAACATCCATTCTTCAATAGCTGTAACCAAAACATTGTTTTCGATTCGGTACGTTATCACTGTTTAATGTCAAAGCAACGAACCTATACAATGTGTTACGAAAAGACGCGCGTATCGTGCGATATTTTATGGTGCTTAATACTCGTGTAATTATGTGTGGCATTTTCTCGTGCTTTATCAAAATCATAATGGGCGTAAATCGGTTTGAAGAAAAACGATGCCTCGACACGCGAGCAGTATGCACGATTGTGCATTACAATATCTATCCGATATTTATAAAAGAGTTATGTGCTTTTTTTCAGAATGCTACTGGAATAATGTATTCGTTCTCTATTTCTTTCGCTGTACTTCGATGAAAATAGTGAATTAACGAGCACTGAACAAATATGGTAGCTCTTAATACTATATCTTTATGGTTGGGTACTTGAACGTTATGATAATTTTACTGTTATTAATTTTACTGTGCAAACCTTCAATGAAAATGGACTCTCTTGATTTTTAAGTGTGTTTAATATTTTAAGTATATTTTTAGAATACTCTTGTAACAAATTATATTGTTAACACTATACCTACTACGAGGGGTCAAATGGCCCGTTTTTTGTTTGACAATTACAGAAATGGTAAAGTTGTTTTCATGGGAATAGATTGAATTCATTTCTTGATGACAGTATACATTATAGTAAAAATTAGAGAAAATATAAATAAATTTAATCTTGTTATTTTTATAATAACATACACAATAGTCACTTTTGATGGTCCGTAGGTTTACTGTTAACATTATACTGTTTCACAGATTTTTATACAGCTTGATAATCTGAATTTCGTTGGTGTTTTCACGGAACTAAACCACCGTGCAACGGTCCCATAGACAAATACATAAAAATGCATAAAATGCAACAACATCCGTTTACCGTCTGTCATTAACGCTGCGCGAACGGCAAATTTAACGGACGCAGCTTGTGTGACTACATACTCGTCTGTATTATAATGTTACGCTTTCGTAATGATGCCGTTGGAACGACCGTCGCAACGTACGTTACAAAAACGCTCGTGTGTCGACAGTCTAAACGTAAATGTACGAAATTGGTAAAAATCTGATTAAGCAGAAAAGTCATACACGCTACGACAATGCTGATTTGAATTAAATTCTGTGTATAAATAAAGCATAACGAGATAATTAGTAATATTGACTTTAATAAGCTGCGAAAATGTGCAGTTTATTCATCCTTTGTATCCAAACAAGTATCATCTGCATAATTGCCGACTAATTTTGATACTCGAATAAACAAAAATTAATACTGTGCGTTTTATGTAAAATTATTGCAATTGGAAGCAATAGCGTAGAACCTTTAATCGATATAATAAAATCGACGAAAATTTATTCCATTTAGAATTTCATTTTTTAATGTAAAATCATCCCTTCAAAGATTATAATTCTATTCAAGTTGTAATTGTTCCGTATAAAACAAACTTTCTGTAAAAGTATTTATCATTTAAATGTAGATGAGATGAGATGAAATGTAATGAGACTTCCAGTATTTGATAAATGTAGATGAATTGTACTGTTATGTCGTAGTATACGAATAATCGTAATTGGAGTTGATAATGGTACTTTAATATTATTTCAAACTTACGTTTTCCAAGGGTATATGCGGACGACATTGATGAAATAGTACAAAATGTGTAACAAACGTGCTGCACTGAAAAGAAGTTCTAAAGAAAACAATGTTCTGTGTATTAATGATTAACAAATCAATTAATATACATTGAATGAGGATCGTGAAAAATTTCTAGCTGAAGTCCCAAGCGAGTAAGAGCCACAACTGATAAAATCACTGGAACGAACTTGTTAATATTTTCGCTACGGAAAGAATCCGTATCGTTCTCCGTTTTTCGATGTTTATATCGGGGATAGACTTAAATGAAAAAATGGCAACGAACTCCCGTCAGCTAACACGAGACCGATATATCAAACACGAAGGCATTACACGCTCCGCCGAGCGTAAATGGAAATTCGGGGATTGAACGAGTGCGTTGGCCATTGGGCATAGTGCTAACAGTTCCCACGTGTAAACAAACCAGGACGCGATTGTAACCGCGGCTTTATGTTTCGCCACTCTCCGCAGATTTTATCTACGCTCGATCGTGAACATTCGATAGGCAAGAATTTTATCTGCACTGGTAGGTTCGTCTTTTTTCCATTCATGTTATTCAATGGTTTCGTATCAAAGAGATCGTGAAAAAATACTCTTGGCATCCGCGGATCCGCGTCATCGAAATCCTAAATCAATCGAATGGAAACCGGCCGTTGTGCTCGTCATACAAGACAATCCATCTTTGTGAACGCTGCATAATCACGAGTAGCTAACTAGTCTGTGGATTTGATGGATTTAGGGTTGAATTGAATAGCTGAAATACAAAACTGGGACACCGAAGTAATTCAAAAATGTTTCTATATTGTTTTTGGAAACTTTCACTCGGGGGACCAGAAATTTCCAAATTTGATAGAATTTTGAATTCTAGAAATTTAATTATTTTAACAAGCTGAAAATGATAGGCATTCTTAAATCATTTTAACTTTACCACTGTTTTTAATCGCACTTGCTCATTTTCCTCGTAAATGCATAGAATCTGCAGTCTATGTGTCGGACATTATTTTGGTTAAACATTCAGTTCAGGGGACCAACAATTTTCAACTTTTCTGGATATAATATTATACAATTTGACAAGATAATAATAAAAATTTGAATTCCAGTGAGAGGAATCCGAAAGAAAGACATTTTACTCTTACTTTCATCATTTCATCAAGCTGGAAATGATAGATTCTTCATTTTTCTCATAAATGCATAAAATCTGCAGTCTATGTGTCAGTCATTGTTTTGGTTATACTTTCAGTCAGGGGACCAATTTTCTACTTTCACAATTCGATGAGATATACAAGATATAAATAATAATTACTAAATTCCATCAATTTTTCGCTCGGAACTAGACCTTCATATTTTTAGGGCGTTACGTAAATAGTGAAATTAATTTCAGCGAGCTTGACTGGCACTGGAGGAGATTACGCGAGTACGAACGCGTTAATAATTTATCACTTCTGCCGCGCAAAATATCGCGATACACTCGACGGTAATCGCATTTCCATGTGGAAGAATCGGATAAAACGCTTTCGCGAAATATCATTTTCAGTATGGCTGGATGAAGAGGGAAGAGGGGAGAAGTGAGAGAAAAAAAAGAGGTACCGTTCGGCAGTATGTTGCGTCGAGTAGGTAGCCGATAAATCAAGACTTATCGAGTTAAAGTGATTATCGAGCTCGTAAGCCTAGTATTTGACGCGCGACCTGTTTTCGGAGTGTACATATTTAGATGCAAAAAGATCCAGTTCTATTTGACAAAGTGCTCAAGTGACAAGCACAGATTCTGAACAATTTTCTGCACGAACTTTCGACACTGATAAACACGATTCGACGCGAATTATTTTTAGCTTGGCACCGTTCGAAGGACTTGTAAGAATCATAACTATTAAGTGTTCAAATTAATTCGTAGCTCTCCGAGTTATCGCTTCGTTTCCGATTGAGATCGTTTAACCACCTTATTGAAGAATAATAACTGGTGTAATGGGTAAAGTGCACGGAAAGCGATCGAGACTCTTTTGAAAAGTATTTCAGTTCTTTGGGAATGATCAATAAATTCTGAAGAGAGGACTGTGGATTTGTACATCAATAATGTAGAAATAAATAACATGTATTATCCGAGAAAGATAGGGATTATAGTGTATGTTGTGCTCTTGAATACTACATGAGAACAGTACCGGCAGTTCGAAACGAAAGTCAGCACTTTTAAAGATTATTTATCCTACGTTACATCTGTGCCACTGCATCACTGATATTTTGCTGTAGTCATTTTTCTTTCAAAAACATAGTATTTACCTAGCAACTGAACTGTGTCACCATTTCTACCGAAACACTCCTTGTGAAATCCTTTTATACGCACATTTACCATGCGATGTCATTATTCTCAGTATTGTAAAGGTACACGATTGCTTCTATAATAGCATTCCAACAATCTTCATGTTTATTGCAAAGAAAACGAAAATGTTTAAACATCTGATGTACAATGAAATTTTGATACAGTTAACAAATCTGGTATATAGTAAACTAAGAATGTTTTCTTCTCATGTATATTTATTTTTATGAAAATGTTGTTTTAATTTTATATTTTTCCCTTAAATAAAACACTGACCTTCTTTCAATTTTTGCATCTCAATTCAAAGTGAAGGGTTAAAACGAGCAGTAACTTGTCCCAGTTCCCAGAATCACCCTGTACATGAAATTTAGTGTTACTTGTATGTATTTTCTTACTATTCTAAATTATGTTTATTTTTATGAAAATGTTGTTTTAATTTTATATTTTTCCCTTAAATAAAACACTGACCTTCTTTCAAATTTTGCATCTCAATTCAAAGTGAAGGGTTAAAACGAGCAGTAACTTGTCCCAGTTCTCAGAATCACCCTGTATATGAAGTTTAGTGTTAATTGTATGTATTTTCATACTATTCTAAATTATGTTTATTTTTCTGAAAATGTTGTTTTAATTCTATTCAATATTTTTCTCTTAATTAAAACATAAAAATTGAGCTTCTTTTAATTTTTTCATCCCAATTTTTAAAAAAATCATGCAGTAAAGGGTTAACACTGATAAATCATAATTGACGAGATACAAGTATAATTAACCGCACAGCAACAATAATAAATACGTTTGTAACGACAAAATATTCCACAACGGTTCCATAAATTAAAAAATGGCCAAACAACCCCGATTTCATAATGTCGAGTCGCATAAATTATTGATAACAGCGGATGCATTTCTCTTAATCGATCTTTATCATATTTCTGCTCTTAAACCGTACCTCGTGAATCGTGCGAGTTCACATTTATTCGAAATGTTTACACACGCGTCAAATATTCAGCAGGCACTTTTCCCGAATCCATAATGAAAAGCAAACTGCTGTGAAACTTTACAGCATATAATTTTCAAAGAACAATTTCTATGTCGTTTCACTTTAATATTGGAGCAACATAGATAATATAATATTACACGTACAATCATGTAAAACAATTCAGTGCATTCACACATATCGTGTGAACCTGACGGATCAACAAACTCGATTTTCCCGGATATTACGCGTCGTGAAAAAAATGTTATTCTATTTTTTTCCATGTAGTTTTCCGGCTGTACCACGATTTCCGCCGCAGCCTGTACAGTCCGGATGAATATTCGAAAACTGACAGACATTTGCGGTGAAATTTGTTTCCGGACGTTGACATTATGAAAATTCATGATCAGTGTTCACTAGGGGATGTTTTATTTATAAGTATCCGACACCTTGGAGAAGAGGAACGGGCGTAGAACCATTCAGAGCGTATTTCGACGGCAGAATACGAGACAATGGAGACAACAGCCGTTTCTTCGCGAAAGTTGTCTTCACAGATGAGTAACTGCGGACAACAGTGTTTTTCATTGTCCAGAAGTTAGCGGAGTTGCGGCCTTCGGGACGGTGAAAACCCTATAAATCAACGCTTATCGCTGGTAGGGCGATTATCGTCAGCACTCGACTTGGTGACCAACGGGTGAGTTGCTGGCGGCGGCGGTGGTTGGAGGTCTCTTGGATGTAACTATACGGATAATTAGCAGTTCACGAAGGGGTAAAGAATCCGCTGGCTAACGAGCGAGCCAAAAGATCGAGCATGCTCCTTTTAGCTTTTAACTAGTCTCCTCTGGCCCGACGGAAACCAAAAGAATAAAAACCATTGTGTTCGTCGTGCAGACTTCGTCCTCCTTTATCTTACATTCTGTCTGCGTGTATAATACTTTCCATCAGTTCGCCGTAGAATTAGGGTAATTAGGTTGAACGTTGCAACTGAACGTCGATTTCTCATCTATCTACTAGAAAATTCCTCATCTTCCATCTGTGATAGGCTAGCAATTACTGTAGATGGTAATTATATAGAAAATATTTTTTTTGAGATAGTTTTTGAGATATTTGCAAATATAATAAATATATTCATATATATATATATATATATATGAATATATTTATATACATTTCTTTCGTCATGGAAGATTATCTCGTTTTATTATAATTGGTTTAGCTGCTGAAACGGAGTATGACGTTCACGGGAGAAATATATATATGAATTTCTCTTTGAGAAAATGTGGAGATCGCGAACTTAGTTGCCAATCTAATACAATCGAGAAAGAAGACAAATGCCCATGGTGGGGTAATGAAATATCAATCGAATTCTACCAACAGGTGTTTAAGCATTGATTGCGTCATGCGTATATATGCATTTGTGTCCGGGTGTGAGAACCAGGGGTGGAAAGAGAGAGATTGGCCGAGTATGGTAGCACTATTGTGGTTTGTATTCTTGGGGGTGCGGTTTCAAGTGAATTCAGTGGTAAACACATGTCACCGCCTCTGTAACTTGATAGGTGCACATTGTTCCATCGTTTATTGTTTCCTCCAGCTTTTCTAGTGTATTTTAGGGGTATGCAAGCTTGCCTAAAATTATTGGCAAGAAAGTAATTTCGGTAATTAAAGATGAAATAAAACCGAACTTCTTTATTCGAGCGTAGGACTTTAATCAATAAAATATAATCTTGTCCGTTCTTTCTGGTAAAAGATCGTCGAACAAAAGGGAAAATATCTTATTCATTAAAGTTCATTGTTTGAATAAAAACCGAAATTACTTTCTTGCTGACTCAATATTAACCCTTTGCACTCGAAACTACTGTAACTCGAAAATCAAACGCTTTTTGTGACCTAGAATATTTCCATCCATTATGATTTATTTAAATTTGGTATATATGTAATTGATAGAATACCTCATACAGTACTTAAATGTTTAGTAATTGGTTAGATACCGACATATATAATAATGTAAACAATATTTGAAATATTAATACAGCAATTTTTAGTGACGCCTGAGATGCGCCACTCGAGTGCTAATGGTTAACTACCTTTTTTAAATGATTAACTATCTTTCTTTCTTTTTTACAATTGTCGAAGGAAATTCTTCCTGTTTCTTCCTTCTAAATCGTCTCTTTCTAAATTGTTATGATTAAAACACCGTGTATTTTGCAGGATAAGCGGAATCTAATTCGATAAACGGTAGCTAACGGACGTCCACAATTGTTACGTCGACGAAAAGTTCAGTTTCTTATGATGCTGGGTAACAGATGTTATACACCGCAAGTTCCTAAATGGCGGTGAAACCATTACGACAGAGAAGTATTGCTGCGAATGGGATGGAACGAGCAAAAAGAACGTTATAAACAACCAATCTAAGTGATACTAAGTGGCCTAATTCTTTTACACTTTAACGTTCACTCCCGTGGACATCATACTCCGTTTCAGGAGCTAAACCAATTATAATACAACGAGATTATCTTCCATGACGAAAGAAATGTTCAAACACCTTCAAGATTGAAAATGAACATCGTCGGTAGTAAAATAAAACAGTGTATTTTATTTTAATCCATTTAAAAATTCATTAAGAAAAGCAATTTATTTTATTTGACTTTTCTCGTAGCTAAAAATCGCAATATACTTCTGGACAAGCTAATGTAATTTCGCACCGCGAGATCAGTGCCTCGACTGGAACGTCTGATCTCGCTTCTGATATGTGAAAAGTTCCAGTTAAACAACGAACACACCAAGTACGTTACTTCCTACGTAGATTTTCGAGGAGTTTCCTTTAAACAAGCTGCGCAGCGTAGAAAAATATATGTTCCCGAATAAAATCCTCCGTCCAGGTATTTAGAATAAACATTTGCAGAATGTGGAAAAAAGGAACAACTATCTCTACTAGTAGCTTCCGTATCTTGTAACGAATGCAGACAGTTTTCATTCTGCATAAAAGTTCATAAGTTTGTGAAACAAAAACGTTTCACAAAAATGTATTTTACAATATCCTACGACTTCTTTTTATCTTGATGATTGAAAAGTTTCTTTCATTCATCGAGAATTTTAACGAAAGATGTGATGCGTCGATGTTCCAAGATTCTAGTGGTATTTTTTACTACTCATCCATTTTTTTTATCAATCAATACGTAGCCTAGTAATATTTCTTTTATAGTAACAGAATTTTTATGTTATGTTTTATATTATTATAATAAAAATGTATTTTACAATATTCTACGACTTCTTTTTATCTTGATGATTGAAAAGTTTCTTTCACTCATCGAGAATTTTAGTGAAAGATGTGATACGTCGATGTTCCAAGATTCTGGTGGTATTTTTACTACTCATCCATTTTTTTATCAATCAATACGTAGCCTAGTAATATATTCTTTTATAGTAACAGAATTTTTATGTTATGGGAGGCATGAAGTAAAATTCGCATTCGGTTACAGTGCGGTAACCGCGCATGAAAATCGACCCTTCGCAAATTGTTCGCGAACAGCGTATTGTAAGTATAGGACACAACGGGAACGTGGTTTTTGACCCGAAATGGCTTACGTGGCTCAGATTACTGGCACGTGTGTATAGCACGTTCCACGTGTGAGATTTCACCATAATCGGAGCTTACACAGCTATTATCTACTATTCATTACGCGATCAGGATTTGAATCAGGGTAGATAAATCACGATTTTAATATTCTGGATCACAAGAAAGCCAAGTTCAACTACAATTATTCTTAGAACCATTAGCTGTGTTCGATCTTAAAATACAGAATTCCAGTTCCTATCTGTTTTAAGGACAATTAATTTCAAATCTACATTATTCGATCTAAATACAGAGTTCCAGTTGAATGTTTAATTGTGGGATGAATCATTTAAGAAGTCGGACATATCTTAGCCATTTATGGTTGCAAGCGAATCTTTATTTATTAGGAAATAGATACTTGGTCCCCTCAGGGTTTCAAGTCCATACACCACTCTCCTTCTCTTTCCAATTTCACCTATCGCCTAATTGCAACCAATTCCAGCGGGACCTACTGTTTTTAAGGTGGGTTCCGAACCACCTTTGCCAACAACACGTGAAAAGTACCTGGGAGTCACTTCCCGGGTTTTTACCAGGCGGTCACCCATCCAAGTCCGTTCCACGCTCCACATTGTTTAACTTCGGTAATCGAATGAGAACCGGTGCTTTCAACGGGACTACGGTTGCAAGCGAATCTTTATTTATTAATGGAAAGTCATTTTGTTTTCGCAAGGGAAAATGAACGACAATATTTTACCATTCAGAATAAGTTTTATCACATATTGATCATAGAGAAGCAGGAGTTCAATAAAAATTCATTTCGTCCCTAAATTTTTAAATTTCTCTTGTATTTTATGGTTTTACGTTTCACCGAGCTAACTTCTCCATAAGAAATGATTAAACCTTAAGAAATAATTTATTGAAACCTTAAGATATTACTGAATCCCAAGAAATTGAGAAACGAAATTACTTTTCGAAAGACCTAATATTTTATCGTCGAGTTTAAATTCGATTGAATTACGAAATTATTTTTGGATTATTGCACAAGTTAAGAGTTTGAATAAGTAGTTCTTATTATTATTTAAATTAATAGATGTCTCCAATTGTTAATCGAATGCAAGTTGATCAATTTTTATGAACACGAAGTTCCTATACAAAATTGAAATTACTTGAAAATTGACGGAGATTAATTTCTATCTAGTTTGAATAAGTAGTTCTTATTTTTATTTAAATTAATAGATGTCTCAAATTTGTAGTCGAATGCAAGTTCATCAATTTTTATGAACACGACGTTCCTGTACAAAATTGAAATTACTTGAAAATTGACGGAGATTAATTTCTATCTAGTTTGAATAAGTAGTTCTTATTATTATTTAAATTAATAGATTAATTGTTCGATTCTCTGATGTAGTAATGCAACCTTCGGAAACGTAGTAATTGCAATTCTCACCTTTCAGCTGATTCACATTGCGTCCAGTAAAGTGACGAAGTGTTAATAACAATCGTTCTCCGAGCGACAATTATGACGTTGCACTGGTGGAGTTTCATGTCGGATACATTAGTGTAGTATTGCGCGAGTAGGTTTCACCCGTAAACATGACTTTCATTAATGAAAATTGGAATTGAAACCAAAGAACCATATCTCCCTTTCTCTCTCCCTCTTTCTCGCTGTGTGTTTCTATCTTCGTCTTCGAATGCAGCACACGAAACATGCATAATTGCATATTACGCGGTTTGATATAATGCACCAGGTATTAGAGCACACCGCATCCACTTATATTTGTACCAAGTTCCCCTAATGTGTGTCATCCATAACCGCACAGTTGCATGCTGCACCCGTTGAATTATGCAATATTACGGGAAACGTCACGTTACATTGTAATACGAAAGTACAGCACTTATGCTAGCTGTAAGTACTTCCTTCTGATGATGATGTTATTAATAGTGCTTAGAATTAGAGTCGTTTCGAAGTCAATTGCTGTACTTGCGTAATAAGTGCGTTCAAGTGGATCTCACTTTGTAAATGTTTTTCACCCCCATAGTAGTCTCAATCTTCAATAAGTGGAATCATGTGAGATGTTAGTTTTAGTGGCAGTAATCTTTATAGTTCTGAAATAAGTAAAAACCGTATTAAATTCTGTGGAATGTTTAGTTCTTTCTGTGGAAAGTAGTCCACGGATGTTTAAGCAATTTTCAATTTTTCTAGTCAAATTTTCAGTGAGTGGTATCATGTGAAATGTTATTTTCAGTGGCAGTAATCTTTATAGATCTGAAATAAGTGAAAACCGTACTAAATTTAATTTTAATTATAAGAATAACCGCAGTTTAATTATAAGAATAACTGTACCTTTCATTGAATTTTCTTATATCATTCTTTGATATTTCACATACATTTCTCTCTGAGTGTTTAGACATTTTTCAAGTTATGCGACTTTGTCCTGAACAGTTCTTTTTATACGATCATAAATAGCGTCGATACCGACGTGTTCTCATATAATGCTCCACCCTGTATACAGGGTGGGCAAGTTGACTTTGCCCTGTAAAGTTACTACATTAACTTGTTCCCTTAGAATAACTTCTTAATTATCCGTTAGATAAAAAATGTTACATACAAAACTTTTGTGATATTGAATTTTTCCAAAAATCCACGAAAAATCAGAATGAATAGAAGTAACTTTACCAATCAAATATTGACTCTTTTCAATTCGAAAATATTCCCTGACAATCGACAAAACAAGATGAAATATTAAAACGTTCGCAACAAAAGCTACTGTACCCGCGTTTATTAAAAAAGTATGGATCGGCGAAACAGACATTTCGGTGTCGTTTTGATGGAAGAAAAGTGTATAAAAGAGCAAGCCGTTGCACGCGATACCATAAATTTTTGTGGAGCGGTTCAGATAAGAATCAAATTAGCAAGGTAAGCAAGCCGAGCACTGATGTTTAGAAGTCACCCGGTTTATGTAGGTGAGAAGGAAGCTCGTGGCTTGAGGAGATTCCCAGGAGCACAATATAAAACACCCGGAATCGCGTTCAATGTAGAGTAAAAAGATCCGCGGCGCACTAAAAGATCGTTTACGACCCTTCCGAGTCTTCTATTCCCCGGGAGGACTGCTGCAAATTATTAATTCCCTTAGAAATTAATATTTCCCATGTCTCGTAAGATCTACATTATTTTTTCAGTAAAGTCGTTATACGTAATTGCATATTCCAAAACTACTTCAAGGCAGGATTGGTAAAGGAATCGATCGGGTTTCCTAGAAATGATGTACATTTCGCTGTTTGCTCTTGTAGATCTACTAGATCTTACCTAGATCTTCTTTGGCAGCCTCTTT
>CM052322.1:4846227-4923451 GCA_028455615.1 Lasioglossum zephyrum | reverse complement strand
CGAGGTCTGATTTTTTTCTTAGGAATTTTTTATTAGGTTCTTTTGCAAAATTTGATGAATTCGAATCCCATTGTTCCAAATGTACGCCGACCGTCCACGCTTGGACCTAACTTTCTGCACGTGAAATCCCCGCACAGACTAAATCGACGTATCGCTGTTTATTGAGCCCTGTTTGTCAACTGTCCCCATTTACTTTTTAAATCAACCGATCGCGCACGCTGCAGCATCGATTTCCGTATAGGCTCGGTCAAGCTTGTAAAAAATTACCATTCGCCGGCGATACGACCAGTTCAAATACCATTAACACTCGCATGTTTTTTTAAACCCTGTGTCGAAACGTTTCATCCATTCGTGCCATTCTCTGATTTACCATTCACCTTTAAATGTATCTGGATTAAATGATAGAATGATAACTTGTACTAATATTCACTATTATTTTTCGGAACGTAATCACGAATTACACATTTTCTACTTTCGGAATCGATCAAGAAATTCTGCCAATATTATTTACATGACGATTTATGGTAATATAAGTTTCGAGTTACATATTTTCACAAACAGATTTTCCACTTTCAGAAACATTCAAGAAACCGTACTGTGCAAATGTTATTTACTTGACAATTTATGACACTACAATTGAAAAGTTCCTAACAACATACGAACCGATTACAAACCAGCAATATTTAGTAAGTATACCCAGAATGCAGAATGGCGAACGTTATCCTCTTTCGCTAGAATTATGTATAATTTTACCTCGCATTAACACGAGATGAATTTTCATTGGACATTATTGAATTTGGGTCACAACAGTACATACCGTTAGTCTGTATATTGTATAATAATTGTCAGTGATGAACAATAATTAATGTTCTATAGGAATCTAGGAATGTGCATATGATTGAAGTATGTACATATATTATAGTAACATTGTTCAATTTAATAAGCCAATCATAATAAGCCATCCAAATTCGTCCTGTGGAATCCAAGTAGACATGAATGAATAATCCTATTAGGTTGAAGATAGAAATATATTAACCTTCTTAAATTATTTTAATCGTCGTACTATATCTCTTAGCTACTCACTGTTACTACTAGTCTATGATCATCATATTTTGCAACGATTGTGGGCAGCAGAAGTTAAATAAAAATTCAATTCATCCCTTAATAGATTTTTTACGTTGAAAACATCATAATAATATTCATAGATTTCTCTGATCTTTCACTGTTTCATATCTCAACCAACTAATTTCTTCATAAATACATAAAAATTATTAAAAATTCACATTAGGTGAAAATAAATATCGTGCATTTCTTTACACATATCCAGACATCGCTACGTCAGTGCAACTATTTCTGGGGATTGTACAAGAGTTAATGTGTATTATTATTCTCAATCGTTCTCAATTGAAAAAAGGAAGTTTCGTGTCAGAAAAAAAGAACTTTTACAAGTCCAGCCGTGCACACAACTTTTCGATTTCGAACGTGACCAGTATATTACACATCGGGTGTGTTCAACGGCACATCTTTCGGGTCCGTTCAGTTTGTGTTTCGAAAAACTTCGAAGCTGCTGGAACTTCTAACAGGACACCTTGATTGTCACGCCTTGTCCCTGGGTCGAACGCAGTTTTCTACATTTCCGGTCTCGGTTAAACTGAAGCCCGAATACGTCTAACCTATGGACACCGAACTGGATGCAATTTCGTTGCGAATTGTTTGCCCCCGTACGAAAGTCGCGCCAAGTGAAAATAGAAAATTCGACCCAACATAAACTAACTTCCGCGTCGCATTTCATCCGGTTTCATTTCGCACTGTTTTCCAAATGCATGTGTATGGTCATACACACACAGGGAAAAGTGGCCAAATGCGTTCTGCTCATCGTAAACTAATTCTCTATCTAATATACAATCTCAATAAAATCTTCATAAAATATGAATTAAAATGTGAATAAAATCATAACAAAATGTGAATAAAATCATAACAAAATGTGAATAAAATCATAACAAAATGTGAATAGAAATGTGAATTAAATTCTCATAAAATATGAATCAAAATGTGAATAAAATCATAACAAAATATGGATAGAAATGTGAATAAAACCCTTATAAAATATGAATCAAAATGTGAATAAAATCATAACAAAATATGAATAGAAATGTGAATAAAACCCTTATAAAATATGAATCAAAATGTGAATAAAATCATAACAAAATGTGAATAGAAATGTGAATTAAATTCTCATAAAATATGAATCAAAATGTGAATAAAATCATAACAAAATATAAATTGAAATAAGACTAAATCCCAATAAAATATGAATTCAAATGTAAATAAAATCATATTAAAATAATAACAAAACACAATGTGGGTACAAAACTCGGAAATAAATGGCGAAGTCTTGTGCATATTTGCTATTCCCGAATATAACAATTTTATGGTCTCCTGGTGAACGTACAAGATTTATATATGTTGTCCGAAAGCAGTTTGCATCAAATAATATGCAATTTAAATGTTTTTAACAGCGAAACGTTCCTAACGGCTACTTATCCAAGCGATAACCGACCACGATAACGATTAAAAATTCAGTTTTACCTTCAAACCATTCAGTGTGCACCTCCATGCACATGCACATGCATCTGCACGTGTAATCAAGAAATGGAGGATGCTCGCAACGCGAATCTTTTCCTTTAGCACTTCGCTACAATTTTTCCGGAACTTTGAACGTGCTTTCGCATTGTCGTTTGACAGACTTTCGCTCTAACGTTGCCTTTCGTGTTAACTTTCAGCGTCGCTTTTTACGGGTACATGCTGCATTTAAAAATGGAATAACTTTTCTTGGTTTATGTATAACCTTTTGTAATTATAATGATTACAATCGATATCTCTACCTAACCAGCTTCATTAGCGACTGGTTACATGCCTCGCATGTCTTGTGTTAATAAAAGAAAATTTATAAAAAGACCAAGGCTATTGCGTACACCTGAATGACCTCAGGAATCACCCCAAGGAAGTACGATATTTTTGGGACTTTCTGTATACATAAAGAAAAATGAAGTACTGTTCTCAAATCACGTGTAGTAGAATTTTTCAAATGTTTATGCGTAATCTTTTGCAATTATAATTATTAGCGACTGGTAACGTGCCTCGCTTGTCTTGTGTTAATAAAAGAAAATTTATAAAAAGACCAAGGCTATTGCCTACACCTAAATGACGTCAGGAATCATCCCTTCAGAGGAAGCACAACATTTTTGGGACATCCTGTATACACAAAGGTTCCCGCTCTAATCTCGCACGCACCTCGTGGTACACCAACGAAAGAATATCGATTTCTGTCGAATCAATCGCGGCTTTTCACGAGACTTTGTTGAAGAGCGGATTTCATCGTGTTTTTTAACGATCGTAATTAAACATTGAAACTCTGGTTCATTAAAATGAAGAATGACATCTACATCTGACATCAAAGAAGGAATTACTAATGACGGAGACTGTTCTTCTTGTTACGCTGGTCTGTTCAAAGGTGTACTTGGTACAAATAAGATTTTACTTTGTTTTGTAACGGGATATTCTTCAGGTTTTCTGTAGGCAAAAGTACTTGGGGGTCCTTTTCGATTTGATACGAAGAAAGTTTGTATGGAAGTGAAGTGTAGAAATGAAATTGTATAGCAAGCTCTTTGTTGTTACTTCATTGATCAGACATTCATAAAAATTTAAAGAAACCTGCGACAATTTCTAGATTAGAATAGAACTTGTATTGATTTCTGCGCGGTCATCTGTTTCTCTCGCTCGCGTTTTAATCACGTTCGTTCGTTCTCTGTGCCCATCCTCGAGGGTATCAATTTTTGTCAAATTTGTGTTCGAAATATATTTAAACAGTACACACTGTCATAAGAGACTCGAGCTTCGTGTTCTTTTTTTAATAAATTGAGGGATTCAGAGTAGAACCCTATTTATATTATAATTATAATAAATTTATATTATATTATAATAAATGCTTTTTACGAATTTCATGAAATTGGTAATTGAGGTACGAGAAGTTCAAATCCCATTGACAGATTTTTCAAAGTATGCAATGGATGTTCCATCTCTCTTGTTCTTGGACCAAATTCTTATTCTGATTCTTATGATTGAATGATTCTGAATGAGCAAAGTTCGAGGAGAATCGGCTTCGGGTAATACCGTACGAATTTTGAGCCAGGTGCTTTCGATAATTGAGTGTCAGTCGCATGAGATAAGATCTTGTCATCCGAACGCAATTAATACAAGCTCCGCTTGCGAAACTTCTAAAATTACCTATGTTTCCATCCGTGCTCAAATCTGCTATTTTGAAATTAGCTTGTAGCTTCTCCGCGAATGTTTAACTACCTCAATTAACAACATCCATCTCGCGTATGTCATACATGTTCGATTCTTCTTTAAATATACTATTTATTAAATTTCTATCACTGTGTCGGTATCCCCAAATTTAACAATATTTTGTCCGATTTCGAATACAATATCAGCAGAAACATTTATACGGAAATAATAAGCGATTGTCAGAGTGTAAATTTACATAATAAAATTGTCAGTCCACGGACAATATTTATTTGAATGTACGTTTCTCGATATACAATGATGCCCAGAATTATGGAATAATTTTTGCGTGGATATATGGCCAACGATCGCCACTTTAATATTAAAAATTTAGCGATGCGTATACAACATTTAGCAAGTATTAACGTATACTAATATGTATGATTCAGTTTGCCATGCAGATTGTTGCGAATCAAAATTTATATTAAGATTGAATTTATTAAATTGTCTGTTACATAAATGTAATATATTATTTGTTGACTGATGTGTGTGTAAAATCCTACACAATTTTTATTCGCGGCGCAAAGGTTCGATCATTTACAACAACAATTAGCTATTTTTGTTGTAAACTAGCTGTTGTTGTAAATGATCGAACCTTTGCGCTGCGAATAAAAATTCATAATATCCTGAAGATAAATTACGATCGAAATATATAATATTATTAATTATTTAACAATTATAATAGTTCTGAAAAAATTGCAAATCCCCTTAAATGTAAAATTAGAATATGTTACAATTTGCACAAGGTTCCGCCACAAAAAGTAGTTCCCACTAGTGTAAATTCAAAGTGTTGTAAATAATTCACGAGTTGTGATTTCAAGTTCCTTTTTCGCGGAATAATTTGCAATTTGAATTTCTCATTTAGTTTCGCCATGCGAAGATTGCAGCAACAGATGTTGCTTCGTGGTTTGTAAATAAACCTGAATGTTTGATATGATATCCACATCGAGTAGACAATCAAATTAGTTAACGATGTCTGGGGTTGCATATCGCTTAAAAAAGGTCATACGAAAATTGACATCGTTCGAGGTGAAGAAGATTATAGTCCCTAGGCCACAGTCTCGTATTCCAGGTTGAAGACGGAAACGGTCCGGCTGGTGTAACAGGGGATTAAAGTTATAGAGTTACTGGAAATAAACTTGTAAAATAGGTCGGCAAAGTGTAAATATAAAAGAACGGTCCGTGTAATTGTGGTAGTAACGCGTACCGGAAGTTCGATCGATCACTGCAGGCGACGAGTCTGTAAATTGTTCGACGAATTTCCTCCTTTTATTTATAGTGTGAATCGCCTGCGATACGTAGAACTGATTTTGTCAAGCTATATGCACGCTGCATTTCTATATCGATACACTGGCAAATATTAACACGTTTTTACTTCCACATTTAGGTAAACACGTAACGACCAGACTGCGGAGCTTTGCGCATTTATGTCGAAAATACACGAAACTATGTGCACTAACGCAAATGTTGATATTTTTCGATTTACTTTTATCTCGTGGAATTTTTTAATCGATACATTTCATTCGCTTCGAGATACAACAGCTACTACATTCAAATACTTTAAATGTGCTTCTCGATTTCTCTTTATTAATATTCCGAGTTTACTAACTTAAATGCGTATAATGTCTGAGGATACTAATTGGAACTACAATTTTCCACATTAATTTAGACAATTTCCTATTACTCAGATTTTTAATACAAGGTGTAAATATCAAATATTGTTAGAACTGTGTTCTGGAATGTAAAATCTGAACAATAACACGAAGTCTAAGTGTTCGTCCACTGGAAGCTGTATTTAAAATGCTGGAGTTGACTGGGACACTCTGTATGGAGGGACAGAGATGTTACTAGTATTTTCAATTACCGGCCGACTGTAATTAAAGAGCGGAGAAAGCGAAGAACGAAAATCCGTCATTCATTTGCTTTTGTTAGCGAAGCATCTGATCGTTATTGTGAGGTGGATCGATTATCTCCGAATAGCGGAGAAGCCGAAACGCGGGTAGGAACCAAGAGCACAATAAGAAAGAGAAGAGAGCACCGAGGAAAAATTATTAATCCTGGCTAGGAAATTTTAATTAAATCCGCCGCAGTGATGTTAAAACAGAAGTAGTTCTCGTTCCTTTTCTCTTTACTTTGAATGTCGACCGGCTCGAGGAACTTCGACATTCCTCGTTAGGAACAATTTCTCGAAGGTAGAAGTCCGCGAAAGTAGAATTTCGCCTGAGACATTTAACTTTGGAAATCCACATCTGCAGCCGTCGTCAATAGTTCATAATCCGAGGTGGATTTGTTAAGGAGTTCTTTAACGGAAGACACGGACCAATCAGCGACTGAATTTACGGCTGAATAAGCGAGTTCTAATTAAATCAATTTCTACTCCTTCTCTTGTTCACTACTTCACCGCAGAGCGACTCCAACGCTACGCTCAGTGAAACCTGCCGTTCGTGTTTTTCGTTAATAACTCCTTAACAAAGCCACGCAGAACATTCTCGCAAAGGAGAAAGTTACTTCAAATGACCTCGGGAACATTCTGTATACCGTCCTCCATGTTTCCACTGCGGAATAAGTGTACAATCTTCCTAACCCATTGCCGTATTTGAACGAATCAGACTCGTCATGAAAATTTTAATGTTACGTGTCTCTTTTGTGATGAAATCAAATTTTATTCTAGTTCGTAATCCATATTTAAGCATCAATATAAATTTTCTTTTCCCTTGTGCGACATTTTTGCAGATAAAGACGTTTTAATCACTGTAACTGTAAAGATGGTATGGCAAGGGATTAAACAATGTTTTGTACATTTTCTTTCGTATATCTACTGTCACATAATATAATACGTACACAGTCTTTTTAAACAGTTTTTTCATCGCGCTGTATAACGTCTAGCATTTTCGAAAAATCGATTTACGTTATTTTACCTGAGGTATGTAGCCCCTCAAGTCCCCAGCCGTTTGGAGCACCGTTCGGAAGACTTGATTCTGTGTACCGTTCTCGGAGGTTCTCTTGACATTCTCCCGAGGACACAACGTCGCGAACCGATGCCCTCTCTCGCCTTTGATGTCGAGCACCGGCGATCGATTCGTGGTGAGGAGCCTGTTACGTGTGTCGTCCCGCGCTTTCCCATCAATTTATTCAGGATGTTGTCAGAAGAGGAGTGTTCGCCGCGCGTGCCTCCAGAAAGTCCTAAGAGGTGGAAGTAGGCGGAATAATCTCGCCGTGCATGTACCTGCATCCACCCTTTCTGTTTTGTTTAGCCGGATGGCTCCGAAAGTTTCTTGGCTGAACACGACAAACCCAACTCGTCCTCCCGCATGTACGCTTCCTTTATTAGGCTGTCGAACCCGTTCGTCCCAATTTCACATCCGTTTTTTAAACCCGCCACCACTTTTTTCACGAACTTCTTCGGTTCATTAGTTTCACTTCATCGCCGGTTTTTTTCGTCGCTTCATACGTGTGCCCATAATTATGAAAGAGGTCTACATAAAAATTTATATAAAATGAATTTATTATTTTGAACGAAATTGATTCGATGGGATTTTTAGGATATTGTGCTAATTACGAAAGTCTTCTGAGTTAAAAATATTTAAAAAATGAGTTAATCAGTTATTACTGTTGGATTTGTGGGGCTTCAACGGTGACTTTAAATGAAATACATGAAAATTTAGAAATAGACAAATTTTAATCGATAAAAGTGAAAAAAAAGGAAATTGGTTATACAACCCTGGGCATTATTATGAATTGATAGAACAGTGATTGAAGTTATTGAATTATCTTCCGAAAAAACTCACTTCGAGGACGATTCAATTTTCGAGAATTCAACGTTACTATTTCAAAAATTGGCGCACGAATGCAAAGCAACTTTTTGCAATGTTTTGCAGCTCCAAGTTGTTTTTCTTCGATTTTTTTTTTTAGATAAACAATTGGTTACAATCCCTCGGTAGTATTTCTTTTTTCTTATGTTGAATCAATAGTATAAACTACAGGAAACACTTTTAGCTTCGTGTCAACGAAGTTTTGATTGTATTCAGGTGCAGAAACATGACTACCCCATTTCGTATCGATCTTTCATTTTTCATACATTACGTGATGGACAGCTGCAAATATCGCACAATTTTGAAAACATGAACTGTTTTTGATGTAATATTGCAAAATATTATTCCAGTGTAATGATTCCCCCATAAAATGCACGTAATTTGACTGGAAGATGCTAGAAATGATAATATTAATCACTACAACAAATTTTGACTACACAGTATTTCCTTGCTTCTTAAAATATATTCAAATTAGGTTAACTAATATTAGGGCGCATTCGTAGTCAAGATTGAAAGCAATTGCTGCTCACTTTAAATTTTCCGTTTGAGGAGGCGAATTGAAGGAGGCTAGATCAAATTGTGAAAAGAGCACCGTCGTGTCATTCTTATAGTCGTCGTCAAACGACGTACAAACAGCAGCTGTACCATTCGCGTTCCCGAAAACCTGAATCTGGAAATTTACAGTTGAAAGCCAACGTACACTTTCATTTTCCGTTACCTTGTTAAAATTTACAACCACAGACATTCCCAAAACTTTTAACATTTTCTCGGACAATGGTGAACCGCACTACCATCACACACTGAAACTTTTGCAACCATCTGAATTACACACGTTCTCTCGCAAGCTCCGCAAAAATAAAAAAATCCTGCTTTGTATATTGAAATTTGCATTTGCATTAAACATTATATTAAAATTGCGAAAAAATTACACGTAGATATAGCAATTTTGTAACTGTATCTCAGAAAACACGTGTCGAATATATTTTTGAGAACTACCCTTCATATACGATTCATTAAAGTCAATTTCTGTCAAATTCAATTTTCTTTAAACAATGAATTAAAATTGCGAAAAAAATCACACGTAGTTATGGTAATTTCGTGGACTGTGTTTCAGAGAACAGGTTTTGATCTCCAACTTTGAGGGCTGGATATCGATGATGGAAGATGAAGAAGAACACGTGTCGAATATATTTCTGAGAACTACCCTTCATATAAGATTCATTAAAGTCAATTTCTGTTAAATTCAATTTTCTTTAAACAATGAATTAAAATTGCGAAAAAAATCACACGTAGTTATGGCAATTTCGTGGACTGAATAATAGAGAACAGGTTTTGATTTCCAACTTTGTGGGTTAGATATCGATGCTGGAAGATAAAGAAGAGCAAGTGTTGAATATATTTCTGAGAATCATCCTTCATATAAGATTCATTAAAGTCAATTTCAGTCAAATTCAATTTTCTTTAAACAATGGATTAAAATTGCGAAAAAAATCACACGTAGTTATGGCAATTTCGTGGACTGTGTTTCAGAGAACAGGTTTTTATCTCCAACTTTGAGGGCTGGATATCGATGATGGAAGATGAAGAAGAATACGTGTCGAATATATTTCTGAGAATCACCCTTCATATAAAATTCATCAAAGTCGGCTTGTACAACTTGAATACGTTCCCTTGTGCGGAACTGCTCCTCCGTTAGTGAACTATTCATGTGGATTGTGTGCGATTTCTCGCGAAGCCATTTCCATTGGTTGGTTGGGCGTGTGCCAGGGGTCGCGAAAATGAATTAGTTATTCATGGTTAGCTGACAGCTTCCTTGTCGTCAAGACTGTCTCGGATGCTCGAAAAGCAAGCGGCCCAGAGAGAACGTTGCATGGAAAGAAGTCCTCCTTCGGAGACCCTTTTCTGCTGCTTGGGATTGGAATGCACTAGAATCGTGAATAATCTAACAACCTGTCGAAGATACTTTAAGCTCCTTAATGTCTTGGTTAGAATCGTCAAACGACAAGCAAGTTTCTCGTGATCTGGAACGGTTTAATCCGACCGTTTCTACGGTGAGAATTTAATCGAGAAAATATAACGTATTAATGAGGGACAGAACATCAAATGTTGATTGTCATTAATGCTGATTTTACGCAATCAATTTTGTGCAATGAAGACCCACGAATGTTTATGCATTTATGGTATGCAATAATCCGAATATTAACAAACGTATGCATGAACCATTTTTGATAAGGGCTCCATATTATTTTTACCAACGAGATTCTCCAATCATGTTGCGTTCCCTTCAATAAAGCATGTTCATTAGTAAATCGCGGGTTTTATGCATTTGCGAGAAAAATGAATGGGTGAAATTTCAGGCAGTAGAGAATTCAAAAGAATTTATGAATTCACCAAAATTATTACAGCAGGAAGCAAAATTTCAATTTAATTCGTAAATTTTTACTGGAAAACGCGATTCGTAAATTTTTGAGCATTAGGAAATCTTTTATTTTAACTGCGACATAATTTCGTGGTATTTAAATATTTTGAAGTGTATCATCACGAACTGTATATCCTTGCAGCTTTAATTTGGCGTAGAAAACGATTGTAGTTTTCATTGGGAATAGATTTTCCCTTTGCTATTTTATGCACGATATTTTTCAATCGTAACATATACCTCTTCAATATTTCGTTGCTCGTGCGAGAGCTGAAAATTGAATTTGGTAGACCGAAATTTAGCACTGTAAATAAAATTTAAAGTTCTGCATGCTTAGACGGAGATAATGATATGTAAATGCGTCTGGGAGAATTACAAAGGCGACAATTACGTCACAGAAACGGCGGGAAACAACGACCCCCTCAAACGTATTCCTTATCAACAGAGAATCGCAAATTTGTTCCGGCCCGTGAGCAAAGTGTCTCTTTGTCGCGTGGATTCGCTCGCCAGAGAAACGAAAACCACTAAAAGAGCAGAAATTAAAGTATTCCAGCTTAGAGTTCGAACAAAGCCATCGTAAAGAACGCCGCTCGAAGTCGGTTAGATAACGGAGAACGAATGTATCCAAGTTATGAAGATAACGGATAATTTAGTGTCACCGAAAAGAGCCAGGAAAATAAAATCGTTTCCGATTTTTGTCGAACGAAAATCCTGTTTGCAAACCGAAGAAACAGATCGACATTTTCAATATTTATTCTATAGTTGTTCGATGAAACGCTGACGTATAAAAAATGCATTTTCAACTAGCCATTTTTAAAATAAAGGTTTGCAGAATCATTCTTTGTGCTGGAATGTCGTGTCACGCATTTCAAAGAATTATTTGAAAAACGAAAGATAACTGTAGATTTCATTGCTCGGGAATTGTGATCCACTAAATGTTCGATACATGGCTAGGATAAATTCTGCACGTGCTAGACTTCTGAAACGAACTAATTTAGACAAGCCGACTCAATTCGCTCGAATGCTTCATCAGCGTTGCGTACGTCGACCGAACCGGATCAGATTTCGAAACTTCTTATCCGCACGAAACCGCAAGATTTTATCGGATTTTACTCGTTCGAAGCTATAAACTATCGCCTTTACGTTTTATGTGATCGTGCTAACATTAAACCTACCGTTGTCGGTCTAGATGACCGGTTTTATGTTTTTCATTTCACGATTATTTAAATTATTAAAGTCTTTCTTTATCCAAGCACATGTTCTGTTGAAAATTGCACAAAATCTAAATAAATAGTCTTGTCATTTTTGAAAGGTGAAACAATTTACTGCTTTTAGTGTTAACAATCATATTATGCTTGTTGAATGAATTATTTGGGTGTATATTCAGTATGAAGAATAGTGATATATATATATATACTAGTTAATAAATATAAAATTCACGATAATTGTTCTAAAGTTGTTGTTATTTTACTTTTGCTCGTCCTTCACTACATCTTAGTAAGTATTCATAATTGTACTATTCTTCATATTGAATATACACCCAAATAATTCATTCATATATATATATATGTTAACTAGTATTCGGATAATTATTCGCTGAATAAGAAAATGAGAATTTTCGTTAGGAGGTTAAGAGAAGATCGAGAAATCCTTGATGCTATAAATCCTACTGCAGCTGTATTGCTCGAAACATTAGTAGTAACAGCTGAATGGGCGATTTCAATGAAACCTATTCTATCGCTTGCTAAAAGGAGCCAACGAATCTGGAGGTTGTTTTAGGGAAAGCTTTCAACTCTGCGAGGGGCTAATTGCTCCCAAAGCTAATTGATCTCAGTTCGGCGACTTCTTTTTCAAGCAGACGCCAACATCTCATCTGAAAATCCTCCCGAATTCCAACCAGGATGCTTGCCTCGAAAAAAAGCTTCTCCGAAAGAGCACGTTCGCAATTTCAATCAGAAACTGGATACTGTTTGAGAAAGCAAAGACCCTTGGTGCAATAAAAAAATCTTCGATACAAACTGCTCGTTAAATTAATAAGAAGACAAACTGTACAAATTTCCCATATTATTTGAACGGTGAATAACGATTTGCCGAAATGTTAAATATTTACGTATTGGATTTGATGTTTGTATAACTGCAGAATGCGTTTTCCAAACGTGTCATTATTGGATAATGAACGTCCAAGTATTTCGTAATAATTTTACTGATGAGAGTCGAATAATATTAACGTTTCATTTTGTGTATCAGCCTTCCACGACATAAAGAACCATTCTTGTTAAGATTAATTGTCAATCTAGAACATGCATATGATTCTACTAATTAATAAAAAAATAATTCTTGTTTTTCAATCTTCCTCACATTTTGAAGAAATAATTAGAGCCAAATATGGTTGACACGGCTGTCAGCGTGTTAATAAATTTAAATCCTTCCTGATCGTTTTTTTTTATATAAATTATACCAATCAATTTATATTATAAATGCGTCTAAATCCGCAGTTTATTAATAATGCATATCTGGACTACAAGTGTGACCAGATATTATAGGGCGAAAGGTTAACGACAAATTACGGTGTAGACGGCATCGAAATGGGTTAATGAATGGATTGGCTTGAAAAATGAATTCATTCGTTGAGATATCCCCCTCCCGTTCGGAAAATCGATGAAACCGATATGGGAAGCAAAGGAAACTATTTTGATTCAGAAATATCGCGACAATCCAACGTATACGTAAAAATCCTTCAAACTTTAACATTAACATTATACAACAACTACTTAAATCTTCGTCTCCATTTCACTCACGCCCAATTTCATCTCCGAAGCGTTCGAAAAGCAAACTGTTGGGAGATCAGAGCCATCAATTCCCAGAGCAACTACCACCCGGATAACAGACTTGTCGCGAAAATGGCAGCTATTAAGGGGCCGTATACGCAACAGTCCAGAACTATTCTCACGAACAATATATTGGAAATAATCGTTCGAAAATTCTTACGAGAGCAGATTTTATAATCGATTCGAAGTCCTCGTTACCATTTCGGGAATTTGGAAAATGTTGGGGATTTTCAATTTCTTGATACAATTTCGAATTGCCCTGTGAACCTAAGCGCGTCTATCATAAAGAACAATCTTTTTCCTTTAATTTAAAGCCTTCGAACGTTCGAAAATTCTTACGCGAGTGCATTTTTTAACCGATTCGAAGTCCTCGTTACCATTTCGGGAATTTGGAAAATGTTGGGGATTTTCAATTTCTTGATACAATTTTCTACCCTGATCTCGCGTTTCCCTCTTCAATTTAAGCCTCCAAGTGTGCGGAATATTCCGCGGAAAAGGCTCTCGAAAATCTAATAGACCAATTCGAAAAAGTGGCACGCCAAATCTATGGGGAATTCAGAAACGAAAACAAATGTTTGCGATGATATCTACTGATGACAAATGTGTACACGTTCCTTGCAGTCGAAGAAATTTGTATTCACGGGTTGCTTACCTTTATTGATAGTATCGAACTGCATGGCCCGCGTGCCATAGTGAACCGTACACCAAGGAATTAATCACTGTGTTATTGATGAACTTCTGTTACCGAAGGCTACTAAATTGACTTGTCACCAGCTCCGTTCTTCGTCGACACTTTTCACTCCTTTTTGACAAACTACTATTGAATTCGATTGTGTCCTGTCGCCAATGACGGATACACTCCTGTCGAATGAATAACTGAATGCCCCAAAGGATGGTAGCTTTAGACTTACAAATCGAGTCTTTCGGAATTCAAGCTCGTGTCGTCTAGTGTTATTCTGAGCCAAACACCGTGTCTCCATTTTTTATATTGTTCACGATAAAATATCCTGTTCTTAACTTCTTCTTCTTTTATCGTATAAAAATTTGAATTTCTGCTGGTATTGAAGTTACCACTTGGATTTTAAAATTGTATGTACACTTTTTGGGAACCTTCGTTTATGCTTGAAACACTAAATTTAAATTTTATTTTGTTATTTTATTAATATATTTTGTTAGTTATTTTGAATTTTGCATTTAAATCTGTTTTTCAGTACATTAACATTGAAAATTCTTTTCAAAATTTCCAGACGCAGTTGTTTCCTCTTTCTTGAAAAGGATCCATATTAGGAAACGAAACGTAGAAAGTTTAATCAAAGAGATCATCAATACATCTTGTTATAAACTAAATTTAAATACTTCGAGATTATGAATACTATACGTGAGAGAGAGAGTGATTAAAAGTTAAAGAAAGGGATAAATAAAAACAAACCAATACGAAGTGAGGCTCGGCTCCCCCGCGTTTCACTTCGGAGCGTGACGGATCAGACTCGTTCACTGGCCATCAGTTATGTACGCGGCTTAACCACTTCGAAAGTAAATAAGTTCATTGTATATCCCTCTCGAGACGATAGTAATGAACATATTAGCCAAAACAGTGTTGTTTTCGAGATATTTAGACGTGAGTTTAAACGTGGAATGTGTGTATATACGCAGGCAGCGATTTCAAAGATGAATAAAACGGCGGTCTAACCGGTATTATTCTAAATGCGAAGGCACCTCTTTCATAGACAGCGCGGGAGTGCATTACGCGCATTAGCCGAAATCACGCGTCACAAAAGCGGCGCAATGTAACGTACGGTTGAATACTGGGGCGGCGTATTAGAGCAGCGTAGAATTTCCGGCTTTCGAGCCGCTTTGAAAGGGAAATTATGTCCGATTTCGCTACTTCGATCGTTACCGACGAGCGTGTATTCGAGTTGAGCACATTACTCGTGTACAGTGCGTATCACGATCTTTTATACAGAGCAAGCAGTCGATGCCGTTGTCCTGAACTGAACTCGCAGGATCAAATACCGACGACGAAATCAACCGAGTTCGTCTGCTACACCGGAAAAAGTCGATCAGACTCTGCTCCTCGGTCACGGTCTTCCCGTGAATGTGCCCCGGGCCCTGTTTGATTAAGCGTAATTTCACCAATGGGATTGGAAAAAAGTCAAATTGAATGCGACACAGACTCGGATAAATTAACCTCTCCAGAACAGACTCGAGTTTTTTCGATGTGATCGATCTAGTCACTTTCAGTGTTCAATTAGAATACTTTGGCTTCGGAGAGAGACGAATTGACCTAACCGTTCTGCTCTTACTACACGATTGTTTCCGAAGTGTGCAAAGAACATTCTGCGCAAAAGTATTTAATCCTATTCTCGCGATGGTTGAATTCTGATTAGTTCGTAATACGAATAAACCAGATGAAAAACTAAGGACACATTTTTCCTTAAAAATTAAAGAAAATTCAAACGTCTGCAAAAACTTCAAAATATTTTTGTCGTAAGCGAAACTAGCACAGACGCGCAGATCGAAGCTATTTCTTTAGAAACAACTCCTTAAAAATTGATGTACGATTTTCTATTTTGCAAATTCGAACGTCTTTAAAAACATTCAAAAAATTTTCTCATAGATCAACTTGCCACAGATGTGCAGATCGAAGCTACTTCTTTAGAACGACTCCTTAAAAATTAATGTACGATTGTTTCAGCAAATTCAAACGTCTGCAAAAACTTTCAAATATTTTTGTAGTGAGCGAAACTACCACAGATGTGCAGATCAAAGCTATTTTTTACGACTCCTTAAAAATTGATGTATGATTGTGTTTGTAAATTTGAACGTCTCGAAAATCTTTCAAAAAAATTTTCTCGTCAATAAACCTACCGTAGATTGCTTCTTTAAAGCGACTCTTTAAAGTCTGTGGTATAATGGAAGAGAAGAGAGGAACAAGTTCGGTCATGTGGAATACCTTCGCGAGAAAGTCGGACAAAAGAATTGTCACCTGTCTAAAGAAAAATAATCGACTTTTATTGCGAATGTATTAAGTTACCTTACATTCAGTACCAGGCATTCTCGCCTGCGAACAATATTTTACACGGCATCTTCCGACTATATTATAAATAAATATTCCCTCTTACATGCGCATCGCGTCGCGTCGATCCCCCGATGCGTTAAAAGGATTCCAACGAGCTCGTCCACTAATTTCATTTCCCTTTGAGGAAAATACACTTTCCCTATCGCAACCGGGAGAACGACGCGACAGAGAATATCTCCCTACCATACTTACTCTTTCTCATTCTCTCTCTCTCTCTCTCCGTCTATACAATTTCTACCACTCAAACACAACGGCGTAAGTAAAATGTACAAACGACTTTTCAAAACGATAATACCTTCCGGTGTTAAAAGTACACACACTATTCTACTACGCGCAAATCTCGCATACTCTCTCATTTTCTCCGTCTCTTTTGACTATATACACACCTAAATAGATATATACATTGAATGCGCATCGCATACCCACGTCACAAGTCTATTAACAAGCCGATATATACGTGTACACATAATTCATATACTCAACGCGCAGAATGCAACTGTGTATTCGTTGCGGAATGCAACCGCATGGTTGGCCATTTGCGATCTCGATAGATTGTAAACATATCTGCTCTGTCACATAACTGCAAAGCTTTTCATGCGAAAACATTATTACCAAACATATGTTACACTTCAATTATTGTACAGATTTAATCTTTCGTGTAACATAACATTTGCATTACGTTGTACATCCCCATCGACGATTCCGTTCAAATCCTCAACAATGCAACGCGTGTCCGTAGAATTCGCGACACCGTTCGATGCGTGGTTAAAGGCGCGCAGAGCGGAAATATCCTTTTGACGGCTCGCTAGCAAGACGCGGCAAGTGGAAAATATTGAATTTTTTAACCGAATCTGTTGTTTCATCGAATCGCAACGATCCAAATCGAATTAAATTGTATTCTCCTCGCGTTTCCCTTAATGCTGAACAATAATACTTTTTTTCGAACTCCGAATTTCTCTCCACTACAATTGACATTTTCACTCTATCACTTTCACAGCCGCGCAGTCACCTTCCCCTATTCTGAATAACATCATTCGGAAACCCTCGGAAAGCGGACAGTTTTAGCCTTTTTAATATTCGTAGTAATCCATCCGAATATATCTTCTCAACCTTCGTACACTCTTTGGCTGAAAATTCACCGGTATTTTATTTTTAAACACCGCGAAATATTTGTCCGATCCGCATGTTCGTTCGAAATTCAACTATTTCTGAAGAACGTACGAGGATTGAACTATCTTTTTAAAGAGTACAGTAGAACCTCGTTCGCTGGAACACGTGGTGAGGATTATTTCGTAGAAACAAAACAAGATTTTTGAACGAGCGAGGTTCTACTGTATTAATTTACTAATTCCGTCCTGGCTGGAATAAGGACAGCAGGACGACAATTTAAGCTATTTCCCTCTCGATGAAACACGAATATTTATTTCCGAGGGTTAAACGACGAATCACGACATCGACAATGTAATAAGCAGACTGCGAATTTTTGTAACGTTTAAATCAACTTCAACTTTTACGGAACATTTTTTTAAATGTTTCCCACTGTCTCGTATCCCTCGAGATTAGTTACGAACACGAAAAATTGGCAGTCTTGTGACAATACACAGTTAATTAGTCGTTCTCCCAACAAAAGGTGCGCCGAATTTCCGCGAAACAAAAGGTGATGCACGCTGAAAAATCATCAGTGTCGGCCGCACATTAAATAGTATTACATTGGATGGATCGCTCGAACGATCCATCTCGTCGCTATCTAGATCGCTACTTATATACAGGACTACGAATGATTAAATACATGTCTGTGACAAGACCCGAGTAAATCAGCTAGCGGGCGAACTTTTCGGTGGAGCCACTTTCAACTTCGCAGTATCGAGACTGTAATTCAAGTTTCTGGGATATATGCACGCCCTCGATCCTCCGAAACTTTTCAACAATTTCAGACTTTCGACGGCGCGTAGACGTTCAACGAATATATCCGCATTATCCTACGGAGAGGCAAAGTCCGTTGCACGGAACAAAGCTGCGTCGTAGAAAGAACTGTAATAGCGGAGAAATTGTTTATAATCGGATGGAGTCTCCGTCTCTTTGGCGGACGTCCGTGCGACCGTCAAACCGAATGCGAAATGCAAATTACAGACGCGAACTTTGCGGTAACTTTTGCCACACGTGCGCGCGACCATCGATTTCGATGCACCGTGTACACGTGTTGCTGCATCTTCTCGAACCGAATGACTCTGGTATGGTGAAACGCGAATACTCATTTTCTACAGGTGTCCTGCATGTACACTGACCAACAATCCTAAATGTATGAACATTTATTCAAAATGAAACAATAATGGTTGAATCAAACTTGATAAATAGCCACGTATTTTGAGAAGAAATATGATTTACATTGAAATCACCGAGAATAAATGTGCTACATAAATTGAAAGGCTTCAGTGCTTCACAGAGGAATCGAATAATTTTCAAGGACATGTATTTCAGTGAGAAGGTCCTTGATCGCAGACTTCTTACATTCATATCAACACTGCCAAGCTATTATAATTATTAAAGAAATTATTACAAGAAGTAATTATTTTCTATGAAGATTCTGCATGTCCATTTTAATTGTGTTCCACAGAGGAATCGAATAATTTTCAAGGGACATGTATTTCAGTGAGAAGGTCCTTGATCGAAGACTTCTTACATTCATATCAACACTGCCAAGCTATTATAATTATTAAAGAAATTATTACAAGAAGTAATTATTTTCTATGAAGATTTTGCATGTCCATCTTAATTGTGTCCCACAGAGGAATCGAATAATTTTCAAGGGACATGTATTTCAGTGAGAAGGTCCTTGATCGCAGACTTCTTACATTCATATCAACACTGCCAAGCTATTATAATTATTAAAGAAATTATTGCAGGAAGTATTTATTTTCTATGAAGATTTTGCATATCCATTTTAATTGTTGCACGAGAATTACGAGCTGTCAAGAGGTACTCTAGAGAGGAAAGATTGAAGTCTGAAACCTTCTTTGAAATTTCACTGGCAGATGGTGGCCATTCGCTGCCTCGCGGGAACATGATCAAGGGAATACCGCAGCTAAACAAGATGTCGGATTGGAGTTGAGGGAGTTGAGCAAGAAAATGGAATGGAACAACGTGATCTTTCGGAGGGGACGGTCATGATTAGCCTTAAGGCATCTTTTAGGAATAATTGCGGTAGCAGGGAACTTTGCCGAGATCTAATTAATAGCTGTGCCGGCGGAACGGCATGCGAATTTCTGCAACGAGGGAAGATTCGTAAGATGGAGAGGACGTGACTTCTACTTTTATCAGATTTTAATCTCCCGACAAACTTTCTAAATAAGTATTTGTCGAAATGGAAACTAAACAAATAGTTCGGCAGTGGATAAAATGGACAGATAATGAGTATTCTTCTGAACTTGAAAAGAACCTTGAATTATGCGTCTTTAAACTTCACGTCGCTTGCCAATTTATTCGCTATCGCAAAAATAAAGCTACGCAACGTCACATCGACCCGAATCGATGCATATGAGATGCATTGTTATGCAAATAACAATTTACTACCGGTAGATAATGCGTTAATAATTTGATCTTGCGTAGGAATCAAATTAAATCATTTGGATATATCCATAGAAAAGAATCGAACTCGTAGTGATGGCAGAGATAATAAGTTATCAATAAATAGATACGAGAATAAATTAAGAATAAATTCCACAAACTAACTCCGAATACTTGGACACGAAAGATTCTCACACTAATTCCGTTAAAGCTTTGGACTCCGTTGCACGGACACGTTCGCGCGACGATTCATTCGACGTCTGCGAGATAAATAATCGAATTTGCAATTTCTTTCGACGAGGAATCGGACGCGTTGTCGAGTAATTTGATTGACGGTTAAGCATACAATATATTATATTGAAATGCGTATTCCCCTCATTTTTGCATTGTTTTTTGATATAGTGGCGCGATTCTGCTCGCAAATAGAATAAACTGCGCGAAATCGAAACAATTCATATCCTCCGATTTGACGTGGCGCGATAAAACTTTATCCGTTCTTCATAACATGTTCCCATCGTTTCGAGCCGATATATATTATTCTGAATATTTTTTCAACGTATTAACCGTAGACTGTGGAGTTCAATCAGTCTATCAAAAATTTATGATGTTATCTAAAACATACTATATATATATATTCAATTGCAAATTGTTTAAAAATTTCTTTTCTCGACTTTTTTTCTCTTCTTCAATAACGGATGAAATGTTTACAAATGTTTCAATTAGTTAGCCGATGGCTTCACATGTATTTACACGTACCAGCAATTTCTCTACAGTGGCAGTTCCTCATAAACAAATCCGCTCGGCTGAGTCTCGAAAATATTTACTGTTTTACAGTCATTTACAGTCGCTGCGTTAAAAACAGCGTTTTGTAGGGGGAACCCGTCGGAATACCAACGCCGATTCATCAAACATAATTCAACTCACTTAAGCGCAGAGATTGTATAATTCTCGGCTGGTTCGTTGGCAAATATTTACAGATAAAACATAATGAAGCACCGTTCGAACGAGTTAATTGAACGTTCGATAACTGCACGCTGTGAATGCTGGTGCTTTATATATTCATTTCACGCCACTGCATCAAGGAACAATAATTCAGTGAGATGTCCGTCAACAGACATGTTCACGACCGCCTGATATTCCATCAAACGAACACGAGACAACAAGTATCTTCGTTCTTCGATGATTTTTTGATCGTGATTGACGCCGATGATATCTCGGGCTAGTACATAGAGAAGAAAAAAGGTAATAACGATTCGACACGTTACTGTTTCATCGAATTTCCTGGGGCGATGAATGTGCTATAAACAGAGAGGTGCGGTATCCTCAAGTCTCGAAAGAATCCGGTACGACTACAAATCAAAGCGAACACGAGAAACCTAAAAATGACTAGCAATTTTAGAGTAATAATTTAAGGGAATAAATAAACAAAGACACTCGATGTATCTTACAAGATAACGTTAATCGTAATCATCGACCACTTCAGAGAAAGGGGTTGTACACTCCCGAACCCATAAATCGAAGTTTCGTATGAAAAACTCGGACGAAACATGCCAAATACTGCTGCATAAAATTTAGCCAACTCCAAATTTTACCTTTCTCCACTTATTCCATAACCAAAACGTTTATGGAAGTAACAAAATTTTACTTATTCTCTCTCTACATCAAATGATTCTTGAAAATTTTAATTCTCATTCAGATTCACAGTCTAATCAGTATAGACAACCTTGTATTCTACGCACAGTGGTCTCGAAGCATGTTTTAAAAGTTCAAAATATCATTAGGGATGTTTTAAACATTCTGCGAGTATGACGAGTAAATAATTATTCCAACAGGAAAATATTACACGATGGATTACTGGTCTTTAGATGAACGAAGGAAACTCTTGAAAAATGCATGAATATTGAAAAGAATTTTTAAAAAATATCGAAACGACTTAGTGTATCACTGTGCCACACGAATTCGAGTTCGAGAGACTCGTGTCCCCTCTATTTTTCAGAAGTCGAGTTGGAAACGACACGTATTCGAAATGTCCAAAAATCTCCGTTCGACCATGAGTTCTCCACGAGGGTAACATATGCCTCGCGATCAGCCCACGAAAGTGATTTACCTGCCCTCCTCGGATATTCGCTGTTTTCTATTTAGAGCGCGTTCCGAGCCGAACTAGAAACGGTACGTGCGCGCAAATCAAACCCCTATCGAAGCAACTGACACACGATCCATTTCCTCGTCTTTCCTATTTCGGTGTCCGTTTCCGCCCCTACCAGTCGTGTTTGCCGATTCTTCTGGTGGGTGGCAAGAGGCCGACGCACAGTGGGCCGAATCGAAAAATTTCGGGACATTGGTGCATAACTTTTGAGATATTGAAATGAGGTTTGAACTAAAAAATATTATAAAATAATCTCTTTCGAATAATACGTGTTGGAATATATTTTTTGTTTAATTTGTTAGTTAGTTATTTTTATAAATTTTTATGTAGTTGTTGAATCAGTTGCTTTCCTTAAGAAAAGAAACAATTTTTTACAATCTTAAGCGTTCTTTGGTTGCCTCGCCGCGACATTGTCCGCTTTAAACAACTATATTGTTGTTAGTCGGACGATGTCGGAAATGATTCTTGTACGGTTATTTAAAGGAAGTTTTACAGAAAATATTCCTCTTTGTTAGAGCCTGGGATGTTTTGGGGTAAAAAAGATATCCTTTAACAAATATAGAACATCTTTTTAATCTGTCATGTATCGTTCAGCATTATTTTTTAAATATATTATTATTAATTATTACTAAAAAATACATGATTTCTTATTGGGAAGAGATGCTCTATATCATACAAAAAAAAACTGAGAGAAAATATAGGACGAAACGATGAGGACATCGCAAAGAACTTGAACAATTCTGCCTGGTGAAATGTGCTACTTTCCAAAACGCTCAACTTTAAATGATCATTGTAACTAAAATATTTATTCAATTTCATTAATTTCTTCATTTTCGAGGTCCAGAGATCCTTATTTAGAAAAGTCGACTTTTCGGTCGAATGTCCCTAAATTTTTCGATCCGGCCCAGTGTGCGACGATAATCTTTCACAATAAACGTATTCGCAATCTATTCTTCGGATAACATTTTTCATCTTTCCCGATCCTATCGTTCTTCCCCCCTTATAATAAAAATGCCTGATCGCAATACGATTCTCTTACCTGACACCAAACCTCAGATCTTCTAGTTCTAGATCTTCCGTAACTTTCATTAAACGCGTCTCCGAAAACGCAACCGGAAGTCCTATCAAAGAAACCGATCCGACAGACGATTGCTCTCCTCTGTGAAGCGATCCTTTATCAATTGTCTCCCCGTTGGAGCGCGACGTGTAACAAAGTAGCTTCAAAGAACGCGGCGAACAATTCCCCGTTGTCGTCGGAAGAACCGTGTCCAATCCGTACCCGTTTCTTGCGCGACCCCATTAATCTTTAAAGAATTCGCGAAGCGATCCAACAGCAAGAAGCGCTAACACATTGTTTTTAGGGAGCGTCGTGGCCATCGTCGACGACAGCGTACTCATTCGAAGCTCCAGAGTATCGTATCGCGGCAATGGAAGATCAGGAGTTTGAGTAAACGCTCGTCTCAGAACTTGGCATACGGTACGCTTACAAGACACTTTCGATAAGCAGTTCGAGGAGCTCGCGGGGACGCATTTGGCTCTCAGAATTTCGATGAAACTTCCACTAACCCACCGCACTGGAAGTGATTCCTTTTCAAGGGGAGAATCGGCTCTTCGGCCTGTTATCCGGCTCGTGCCCGCGCAGATAACCGTGCAGAAGCACGTACCGGAAGAACATCGTCCCCTCGCCTTGTCATGGCCTGGTCCAGGGCTTCTCTTTTTGCTTCCTTCCAGTTCGCTTGCGCCGCGATATACTCTTCTGCATGGCGAACGACGACAATTCCTCTCCACGCCGACACGTTTCTCGCGATATTCTCTACGACCCAGCCGAGAACGATTGATCGTACTAGCCCGACCCCCATCGGTCATCCTCCAACGCGACAAAATAACGTATCGACTCGCCAGTCGGCCCACTATACTTCCAGTTATTGTTTGCCCCTTCGCCGGCTGTCCATCGCACGCCTGCTCCAGATCTTCGACAGTTTCGCAAAGGCAAATCTCGGAGACAGTTGTGATTTACGCTCCAAGAATTTTCATATCAGATCTAACACGAATGTGTTTATTCCCCAAGCAATCGTATATCCTCATTGTTGGCCTGTTTAGGATCAATCTGTCTGTCGTCTTCATCTTGGTTCTTCGTTTACAATATTGGCCTGTTTAGGATGAATCTGTCTGTCGTCTTCATCTTTGTTCTTCGTTTGTAATATGTAATCGTGTAGAAAGATATTTAAAAATTTCTCTTTCTTCTGTTCCCTTAACAGTTGAGTGTAATTTTCAAGTGGTTTCATGTTGCTAAACTTTATCTAGCATCTTGCGTCACCATCACCAAGGTAGTTTTCATTGAAACGGTCCCGCGTCCATCATTCCCTTGGCACCGTCCAACGCCACTTCCGGGATATCTGATTCCGAGCTCGCTCGACGACTGCATAATCAATGATGAATGCATCCCGAACAACCCTCTACTTTCCAGTTTTACGTTCTTCACGTTCCGATGTTGCGGCTGGAGAATGCTACTCGGATGTATATTAAATAGTACGGATGATTCGCCTTCAGCCGAGACTCTGTTTGGTTGTGTTACATGGATCGAAGGGTCCGTGGAGGATGCTTTACATGTTTCCTTTCATTCATCCCTTTGAGAACCTCTTCCGGACCGGCTAAGCTGCTGCTTCTCGGATTCCCTTAGGACTCTAAGGAGTTTCCCGTCTTCCGTTGACACCGTTTTCAATACCATTCCCCCGACGCAGAATTGTTCGTTATAAAAAGGTCACCGCTATTACCGGGAGACAAGATGGAGAGTGCTCGTCGCGAAGACCTTCGTTTGCGGAGTGGAGGAATCGCGTGATCGTCGGCTGATAAGATAACGATCCCATTTCACCAAACATCATCCCGTTCTTCCGGAAAGACATTTCCGAATAATCCAAACTCGAAAGCAGGTTCAGTTTTAAAAACTGTTGCTGGGAAGATAAGATGGAGAGCGTTCTTCGCGAAGATACATCGTTTGCGGGCTGGAGGAATCGCGTGATTCTCGGCTGATAAGATAACGATCCCATTTGACCAAACATCGTCCAGTTCTTACTGCTGTTGCAGTCTCCACTGGTAGAAAAAGGGCTTCTCCGAATGATCGAAACTCAAAAGCAGATTCGAAGGCACACGAGAACGACATGGCTATTCGGTCGAACATTTCCGGGAAGTAGAGTCGCTCGGAATTTCCGCGATCCTTGAAATATTCAGATGCTGTACGGTTCCACGTTGCTCGAAAAAACAGGAGATCAGCGTTCCAGGGCAAGGTAGAAACGAAAAGCGTAGAATAGTCGACGACTTTCTTCCGGTCTTGTTTTTTGTCGGGCAACGACCGCCTTCAGTATTCATAGGTCTTCTTCAGCTCGTGCCGTATCACGCATACACGAAATAATCATTCCTACCTCGTTCGGTTGCGAGGGGAAAAATAACTAGAAAATAATCGATATTCCAGTATTCGAACGTTGTCTTGCGGGAGAGTAGAACGCACGTCGTTGACTCGGACGTTCTGTTGCAGCGTTCAACGAAATTGTACGAAGTACAGGTGTTTCATCAGTGTTTGGATTGGAACAAGTTATTCGTCGAAGTAGAGGGAAACGTAACCGAGGCGCGACAGTTGTCGAAAACAGTTGAACCTGGTGATAATATCTTATTCCCGACACACTTAGTCCGTTCGAGTATCCAAATATCCAGATCGTTCGACGAACAGTTGAACGGACACGTGTCTTTCAATTGGCCGATTAAGCTCTCCCGCGCGGTGTGTCTGGAAGCACGTTCTCCTCTTTGTTTCCGTGGAAGCTCGAGCTACGGCGTCAAAGAGAAACACTTGCCGCACGAGTGCAGAAGGGAGAAGTTGCAAACTTTCGTCTTTCCTCGCAGTGTCGTTGCTTTGATCGTGCTTCCTCGATTCTGTAGAGCTTTGGCTACCTCGACTTTTCTTCGTCTATCTCTCTCCTCTCTTTTCTTCTATCATCGTGGATCCTCCTCCTCCGTTCCTCTCGATACTCGATGCGCTTGGCTCGCGCGCCCCGCGTGTATGTGTGTCGTATATGTGTGGTGGCTGGGGCGAGCAAGCTCTTTTTCTTTCGCTGGTTCCTCTTCGGAAAATAAAACAAAAATATATACTGCTGGCGAATCTGAAGCAGAGAACGAACGGAGGGCCCCTGGTTTCAGCACGGCGCTCGTGGTGTACGGAAATCGTTCCCTTTTTCCGGCTACGAGTGGTGCTTAACCACTTACGTGAAGTACCTCGCGAGCAGAACCAACGCCACAGGTACCGCTGTCAGTATCCTGGAGATGCTGGCGCCACTGCCAATCGCGCACACCTTCTCCGTGTACGGCTTGCAGTACGTCTGTAACGAAATCACATCATCGCCTCGTTACCTATAATGTCCTCGAGAGGCGGATTAACATGCTAAGCGTTAGAGCATGCGGGAACTCCGAGGAATCTAATCAAGCTTTTCGTTAATCCCGATTAGTAGATGGATTAGGTGGCGGATTTTCTGCAACTATATAAAAATGAGGAGGTACATTCAAGGCAGGAAGCAGGTTAACATTTAGCACTCGGGGGGTGACTCTGAGGAGACATTAAAAATTCCGCCAATAAACACTTAAGCTAGGTAAAAGATCAATTTAGGCCGCAATCGCCCTGAAATTATCGAGTACTTTGCATTATTCGGCAACATGTAGCAAATCATCTGATCTTTTATCTAGCGTTTTTTATTGTTAAGAAATGAGAAAAAAAGCTCATCCCACACCCTTAAAATACAGAAAACGCGAGTCTACCCCCTTAAATATTGGGGTCCCATGGAAATCATCGACACAGATTTCCCCGACACAGTTTTCACCGACTCCAGATTTGACAGATAACAAATTTAACCGATAACGCCTTCAACCGACAGCGGATTTGATTGACCAATTGTCGGTTAAATTCGTTGGCGGTCAAATCTGAAGTCGGTGAAATGTTGTCGGGGAAATTTGTGTCGGTGATGTCCATGGAACCTACATACATATTGTACGATGCATTATACCAATTTCATATTCCTTAAATTTCCAAAATCCTAGAGAAAGGAAATATTCTAGGTCGGAAGAAATGTTTGATTTTCCAGTTAAAATATCTCTGAGTGCAAAGGGTTAAAAGAATGTAATCGATCTGTTAGAAGAAAAAAATTAGGCTATGTCAACACGTAATTTTCAATTATCTTTTCAAAATTGTTGGATAAAAGAAGAGATTCCTAAGTGGATTCTGGGTCTTACAATTAGTTACGATTACACAAATGGTTAGGCATGCATGATGGAAAGTCTTGTGATTTTTCGAAAGTTCCAAGATTGTAGGACAGGTGCATATTCTAAAACGAGCAACTTCTAGCATTACAGGAGTGCACGTAGCTCATAATGGTAACAGCACAGTCTCTTCAACAAAGGCTATCAAATATTTACCCCTAACAGCGAGCCTGACACTCTGTCAAGGAACTCCTTTGCAAATTGAGCTGTGTCATCGCCACAATGTCGACGAACCGTGTGGTGCGAACAAACCAAATACTCCTTGAAGCCGCTGAAACAGACATACGCAACAACTCTCTTCATTACATTCGATTATCGAGAAGCTTCCCTATATAAGTACATCCTATATGTATATGTGTATGCATACATTCTGTATACGCAATTATATGTACATACATGTATTGTTTACTGGCTACATTTGTATAACACGGTGTACGGAGTATACCGGTTATCGGATATTTCGTCGTACATTTAATTTATCAGGACCTTTTTATCACATGTCGGACGAAGTGCGCTGAAACTTGCAGCTCCGCTGTTTAATACGCCGAAGAATGCAGAAGGAATGATGAAATTTAATCGAGTATGTACATGTTTTCGATCTCGAGTTAAAAATTCCGTTTTAACTTTACCGTGTTATATGTAATCGTGCTACGCGAATGGATATTTAATTAAAAATGTAATTTTAATATGACGCAGTGCTTCTTTCCCTTCTCTTTCACCGTTAATTGCGACGACTGCATGAACAATTTTATTATTAGAATTCATCACGATTTTCAAATTATAAAAGTGTATTATTGAACGAGGAAACTCGATGGAAGATTACGGAATACATATTATAATGTTTTTTTTAAATATTTGTCGTTTTATCGTGCTACGAAATATTCATTTTTGTAACACCAAGATTCTTCTACGTACATCGAAATATCGACTGATTCGTGTTAAATCATCACTCTGTATCTCGCTAAACGTTTAAACTTGTTTGTGAATTAATATTTACAGATAATAAATATTTCTTGTGTTGCGGTTATTGATAATATGGGTTTTTCATCATAAAAATCGGGTGATTTAATCTGTAAATTCAAAGTGAACATTAATATGTAGACAGCGGATCTTTATGCAAAATAATGTTTTGTGGCTTTACAATAAACTGGAATGGAATATATAATTGGAATAAAATACACTGTTTACTAATGTACGACATGTGTTGAGCATTTTAAATGAAAAATCTACGAATGGCTGAAAAATTTCGATTGTTACTATTAGAAAACTTTGAACGATCAGAATAGAAATTGAACTATTTCTTGGAATACATTCTCGTCTAATTCACGAAAACTTCTATTCTTCACAATGAGGATATTCTAGCTATCGTAAATTTACGTAAACGCTAATTATCTCATGAGAAGGTAAACTAGCATTGCCCTCGCAAAACAAGAAAATAATAATTAAACGTGGAAATCCCATAATCCTTAAAGCCGCGCAAAGTGTGCGTATCAAAGCAGAACAACAAATTATTCGCTGAAATACGAAACAATATTACGGCCAGTTGACTGAATATTTTCGACGTTTGTTAATGGACTTTGATATTTATTTTACGGCTATTTGGCTGATAGATTAATTACCACGTTCAATTCCAGAAACAATTTCTTTATCTTCTCATCTAGAAAATCTCGATATTTGTAAAATTGACTAATGTGTACGGTATCATAAAAATAACAAGATTAAATTTATTTATATTCTCTGCGATTTTTACTATAATATATACTGGAGTCAGAAAATGTATTCAATCAATTCCCACGAAAACACCTTCACGATCTCAATGATTGTCAAATAAAAAATCTAAGCAGGCTAGAATTTGTTCGCGCTTGTTCTTGAGGAACGTATCCATCGTATAAAAAACTGAACATGCTGTATATTATTTTTTCTTCCGTCGTAAACGGCTAATATCGGAGGAAACGGTGAACTCTGTGTACCCAGCTAAATGGAACGCTCGAGACCGGCGAGAAATTCAAGGGTCATTCGGACGGGATCGTAAAAAAAATATTGAAGTCTGTTGCTTTTGAAGGACATAACAATAAAATTTTATCCCGGCGTCGAATCTATACGTTGCCGCCTACTCCAGTTTCCGTTTGGGTAATGACACGAGGAAACTTGAAGCGGAATAAAAGCAACACGGCAAGCAAAAAGGTTTATGGGTCCCGGCTGTCCGAAATTCAGGGCGGGAAAACAACCGATCGTAAACAATGATATCAAAGATCGGCGAGCGCGGCGAGAGGTAAAAAACACACACGCGATAAAAAATGGGAAGAATAATATTCGATGTGCGTTACGACCGGTGAGTTGCACGAAACCGTGTGCACGGGCTGTCTTTAGCGAGCTGGACCTTTTTTTGTCTCTCTCTTTGTTTTTTTACAGACTCGCATAAACACGAAACAGGAGAGAAGGCTTTTCACACTGATGGTCGCACAGAGGGTAGAATGACATTAGCTTATCTGTACCACGGTCTGTTGCAGCTTTTGAAATTGTGCATCATCCGGTAGAGAAAGAACTGCTGAAGAGACAGAGAAGGGTCTAGGAAAGAGAGGACTGCAGAGTAGCACACAAACGGAATGGGAGAACAATCGGCACCAGAATGAAACAACGCGCATTAAAATGGAGAAAGTGAGCCTCGCCGAAGAAGCAGAAGGTTTGCTGGATCAGAAAATGGGACGAGATACCTCAAGCTGAAAGGAGATAGAGATATTTATGACTTAGAGGAGAGAGAAACAGGAGGTACGATGAAGGAAGAAGAAAACGAAGGAACTGTTGGAGGGACGGAGAAGGGTCCAGGAAAAAGAACGATAGTAACGTGAACGGAATAGAACAAGCTTAGAGGGCCGGTATTTCTTCATTGAAAATTGGATTTTGCTTTATGAAAAATTTATACAGACAGAAACAAAGAAACTCATTTTAACGTTTCATCTTTTGAATTGGTTGACCATGGTCAGACGCGGCCGACGATTACTATCTAATAGCGATTTTCTCGAAAAGGAATTTCTTCTTATTTTTTTCATATCTGAACTCGTTCTTCTCGAAAACGAGACGTGCAACGAACAAATTTTATTCTTTCTTTTCGACTCAGTTTTTCACGTCTCGATCATAAAATACAGAGAGTGAACATCGCCGAACAAACGGATTATAAATAGGGAAAAGAGAAACAGCAGACGCGACGCGAGGAAAGGGAAGGAATAAAGTGAGGAACCGAGGAAAGAAAAGGGGCGGGTAGAGGTAAAATAGGAAAAGAGGAAAACGCGGGCGGAAGGAAAAAGGTAAATATAAAGGAATAAGAGTAAAATGCCCGTGCAGAGAGGGACAGGGTAGAAAAAGGAGAAAGTGAACGGCCATGGCTGTGCGCAGGGGCGGGAAAAAAGATTCGAAAAACATCCACCGCATATGAACACCACGACGCTGCCTCAATACACTTATCGTGAGAATTCAATTGCACTCTCGTCGTTGTGCCCGCTTCCCCTGCATTAAATCTATGTGAACGTTCGACGCCCTTTAACGTGCCTAACGGAATAACTCGATCGAGGAAAATACTTTCAACCTGCTCTCGTTACCGTTTCTACTCGTTATTCGACGTTAATTGAAGAATTACAGTTTTAACCCTTTGCGCTCGAAGAGTGACTCTGAGGCGCCATTAAACATTGCCATAACGTTATTCAAAACAGTTTTAATATTATTAAATCCGTCTATATTCTATAAAAAGCTTAACTGTTCAATATGATGTGCACTATGTATAAAGATTGCATAGAATACAAATGATCTGGGTTGAAAGAAATGACTTTTATCATTTAATATATTAAATCCGTCTATATTCTATAAAAAGCTCAACTATTCAATATGATGTGCACTATGTAAAAAAAGATTGCATAGAATACAAATGATCTGGGTTGAAAAAAATGACTTTTATCATTTAATATATTAAATCCGTCTATATTGTATAAAAAGCTCAACTGTTCAATATAATGTGCACTATGTAAAAAAGATTGCATAGAATAGAAATGATCTGGGTTGAAAGAAATGACTTGATTCTGGAATTAAATTTCCTTCGAGTACAAAGGGTTAAACCTGATATGGCACTTTTTAGGAAACTAATATTTCTTCAATTCTTTTAAAGCGAGATAAATGAGAATGTTGTAATTTGCACATTGAAATCTTTTGGACTGATCTGACCAGTTTCAATGTTTCATTTTATGATTGTCGGAATGACAAAGAAGCTTGAAAAATGTGCAATGAAAGTTAGTTAGGGGTTTAAACCTCCACCGACGTCTCGGGTAAAGACGTATCTCGAAGCATTTGAGGTTCAAGCTTGACAAGTTCAAGCGGCTTGAACCGAAGCCCCGCTTGCGGTGACAGCGCGATGCTCGAATGTACTTGAGCCCGCTCAAGCGTTTTGAGCCGCTTGAGCCGCCCGATATTCGAACATTTCGCACTTCCGGTGCCTATCTTGTGAAAATAATGTTATATTTTATCAATTTAGCAGAGTTCTTGTGATCTAATCACAGAATATCCGTTTTGAACGGAACGCAAGCGTTGTTTAGATGAATAAGATACAAATAAACCAGTCAATCTTGCGTGCTACATTGACCATAAGAAAATTTACAGTTTGGACTGTAACTTTCAGAAATGTTAACTCTTTCCGCTTTTTTCATAAAGAAATCTTATTGGAATTGTGCACAAAATTCAAATGAAACGTAAGACTACAAAAATCAAAGGTCTACTACTTAATTCTGGATAAGTTTTAAACAAAACGCACGAGTTGTCTATATGAATAAGAACAAATAAGGAAATTTATAATTTAGACTGTGAGTTTTAGAAATATTTGTACTATAACTTTCCGCTTTCCACTTTCTCATGAAAATAATCTCTATATGCCAAAATTCAATTGAAACTAAGGCTACGAAAATCAAAGGTCTACTATATTTAATTTCAGATAAATTCTAATCGAAATACGTGAAAATAACGACTATGGTTGAAGTCTCAGTTAAATGGCTTTCCTCATACCCGGTGTTTGGCCTGGGAAAGCTTATAATCGGCTTGACCAAGAGCAAGTAATTATCAACTGTTCTTATCGGACGCTACAGAAACGGGGTGGACGTAACAGAAACTTCTAAACCCGCGACACAAAAAGACGTCAGTAAGTCGTTCTCTAGTCACTAGCAAAAATAGCGGCTGTGTAACAGCACGAAACGGTGAATAGCCTCAACGGTATATAGTACGTAATGATTAAAACGATAAATCCTCAAGGATGATTATTCGGCGAGCAAAATGTAAAAATGACTCGAACTAATCGATGAATCAGTGAATCGACGAGTTGAGAGTAAAACGGTAGTAGTGATTAACACCGATTACTGAATGCAACTACTTCTATGGAGAATTAACTTTGATATTGCAGTGTCACAAGTAGGATCCGAGATGCGGCTGAAAGCTGATACGTTACAGCGAGGTGTAAAAGATATTTGTATCTCTCAGTGACCTAGATGGAGCATGGAAATGGATAACACGCAAAAGGACAGTTAATAACAACATTCGCAAGTTCACAGATAAATCAGACACCGTTCAGCATGCTTGTAACGAGCGAACAACAAGTAGTTACACAAGAAGTTTATAATTACGACCGCGGATAGACATACGATGAGTAGCTTCATGAACGCTTCTTATTAATCATATCCGACGTAATATGTTTAGCGAGTGGCCAAATAATAGAGAAACAGTTTGCCGCTGCAATAGATAATTATTAGATTGGCAAGAAAGTAATATCGGTATCTTAAGGTGAAGTAAAACCTAATTTTTTTATTTAATCGATGAACAATCAATAAAGTATGTTCTTATTTATATTCTCTTTGGTAAAAGATCATCCGAACAAAATGGAAAATATCTTATTTATTAAAGTTAATTGCTTGTGTCAAGTTCTTCTCTTCATAGTTTATCGTTTCGTCTCGTCATTTTCATTCTAAATTTAGAATCTACAAAATACTGCACTTTGATAACGGTTCTCTGAAGAAGAGAACGGTGTTGTTAAATTTTTAAGGAAAACAAATTGGACAGTTGCTCCTCAAGGATCTCATTACGTAACGCTTCACCGTTCTCGAGGACATATTATCCTGTTTCCAGCAAGTTTCAAAATTTGAAGATCACTCAAATGCAGTATGATTCCACCGCGCGGTGCAGACGCATTAATATTGATCGCGATAAGCATACCGCATTAACATCGACCATTACAAGAGTCGGATTGCATACGAAATTTCATCATCACGCTGCATCAGGTACGACTTTACAGAATAATGCTTTGTAGCTGGAAACAATCTGTATGAAAACAGTATTTTTCCACGGAAAATTAATTAGATTTTCTTCGTGAAAAATCGTGATCGAGACTCGAGCATGTAAAATAACTCTGAACAACTATTTAAATGCGAATGAGCGCGATTCAATTTTTGTGAATCGCGCTGGAGAGGAACGGTGACATTTCAAATTACGTTAGCGTCGCCGTTGCTAAAAGGAATTACAGCGCAATTCCGTGTTGGGAAACACGGAATCATAAATTGCAGAAGCGCGCTGGATCCGAGTTGCAAGAAGATTGATTTCATTGTAAAGTCCGTGTCTTCATACATCAAGGAGCCGAGATCAAAACTGAAATACATAACAGGTTGTATTACCGCCATCTCTCACGGTCGTAATTCCGCTCGTGATTCCTTAAAGGAAACTACCAATGGCCAGAATGCTATTGAAACCTTTTCCATTTCGCTCGGATGTCTTTGATCGTATTTGCCTGAGAGCCAAATTTCCATCCGTAATTTCGCGAGACTTTCAATTTCGTTCACAACTTTCCGACCATAATCCCATTAGGGAGCGATGTCTAAATTAAAAGAGATGGGCCGAGATGTGCAACGTTATATGGAACGAATAATGTTAAACCAAATTAAATTGAATAATGTTAAACATATATTTTTTATAAATTGATTTAAATGATTTCTTTAAAATACGACAGAATGACATGACTTTGTTGCTTTTAATGATTCGTGACAGTATTCATGCATGATTAAATGATACCTCAATTATTCAAACCGATGATACATGAATTCCACGTTGAATATTTTGTACTTTCATATACAACATTTATAAAGAACGTTGTTGTAGGTAGGTGTTGGTAAAAGTTTCATAGAAAGATAATTAAAAACGGAAAAGCTGTCGACGTTGAATCACAATTTCATTTTTAATCGCAATCCTACAATGGCTAACATGCATTAAAAAGTAGTCAGATTCACTTCGCATGCAACCACGGTCAGTTTATGAATCAAAAACGTGCAATTCAATTTGAAAGCAGCTACCGCCTACGCGAGATGTTGTTCCGCAAATGGTTAAATAAAAAATTGAATTTCCACCGAGATTTTCATATTACTGGTGTTATCCTGCGGTGAATTTCGGTCTTCGAAGAGAATCTCCTATGGATTTCGATTTCGGCAGTAACTGTGCACGAAATTCTCCCACGATTTTCGATATTGGCTGTAATTGAGAGCAAGAATCTCTCATGAATTTCGATCTCGGCTGTAATTATGAACGGGCATCTTTCATCAATTTCGGGTTACACGATCAGAACGCTATCTTGATCATCCTTTTGTAGTGAATTTAACCGAAGACTGCGAAGGTTATGTCGATGAAATAGATTGGGTACAAAATTGAAAAGGTATCACAAGATCTTAAGATGATTAATCGAGAAAATACACGTTGACTTTAGTTTGTTACAATTAACTTGAACAACGTTCATTGTGAGATTTTTATTATCATCTCAGAATTTATTACAATTTTAAAATTGCTATGTAAAGAAAATAGTTTCGATGTGTAAATTAATTGAATTTAAAAGTTCGAATATTATAGGCACACATGTATTCGAACACAGTTGTTTACCAATTCACCGCAGGATTCGATTTTATTCCACGTTCCAATAGAATTTGCCTTCTTTTATTCTGATACTCGACAATCGTCTCGAAACTCCACATTTATTCAATTGTTTACCATTTGGAATCTTGGTGGAGCCTCAAGATTCCTTCCTTACGTATTATAACTTTCCAGAAATAGACAGCGTAAAGAAAAATCCCCTGTTGCGTAAAATGAGTTTTATTGTGTTTTATACTGTGTTCATTATGCGAGGAAAGGGTGCATTTTAATGGCCAGGGATTGCTGCGCGTATAGCTAAACTCTGTTAATAATTACTCGACCAGTATCGCAGTGAATTTTCTTTCCAACACAGTTTTTTCACGCGCGATCGTCAAACCTCTTCAATATTTAAATGATAGAACGATTTTTTTATCGGATCTTTTATCCATTCCATCGTGAAAACAATGAGTAAATCGAAGACTTGTTTGAATTTGTAAATTCTTCAAAATTTCTGTGAAACTCCATTTCATTGTAAACCGTTAGCGAATAAATTAATATTCTTACTGATTATTAGACTGCGGATTTTTATGTAATTTGTAATCTTTGTAGGCGAATTTCAATTTTTGTTAAGATTCTAAAGATGCTTTCCCTCAGCAATTATTCACCAAATTTATTTCTTGTCGTATATACTATTGGAAAAATGGCTGAACATTTCGATGACAACGTTCTTATTATGTTTACCAAATAATATGAAATAGTTATTTCTCGACCTCTGTACACCTAATGTTTAGTCTTTCCTGAAATAAATTCTGTCGTACTTTATATCCTAGCATATCTTGAAAATATGTTCGTAATTCATAAACATCCGCAGTTTACTGATTATAATGATTGTCACTTACCAACATAGGCGCTTCGCAGTTGCATCCGTTACGTTACTTTTTGCAACTTCTTCAGTTATCGCTTGGTATCTCTTCTGGCAGAGTTCGTATTGCGGTTCGATCTCCTGCATGCAGCCAGCATGTTTCATGAACTCTGCAAACGAAAACAAACGAACCGTTGAAATTTCTGTGGCCGGTAGAAATTGATGATTGTTATAAAATTACAATTCGGAACCGCTTATATTTGATCAAATTTCACCACGGCTCTCAAATAACGTTACGTTTATGTTCCCCTGCCGATGCAAAATCGACGATAATTACAACAAAACTGTAAGCTATAATACTGAAAATGTGATCGATAAATTTGGCAGAATTTTCTGCGTGGATTACCTACTTTTCTCAATCCTCCAAGCGAATAAATTTTGTTGGTAAGAAAATTGTTTATTGGACCATATACTTTTCGAATGACTATCTCGAAATTGCCGTCGCTAAATAAAGGTATCATATACGACATAAACGAGACGAGAAAAAAGAAAAAATAGTTCACGAGACATCTCATCATCGCCGAGTCTTATAGGCTAGAGAAATTGGGAATAAAGCGAGGGAGATAAATGAGCAGGTGATAAGGGAGAAAGAAGTCGTAATCGTAAAAGTGAAAAAGATGTGGGAGAAGATAGCAAAAGATAAAGATGGGTAAGATGAAGCCGGAGAAGATGAAGTAGAGTAGAAAGTGAAGCAAATAGAAAGGCGAGAAAAATATCAGGTGAGGTGATCAGAGATAAATCGAGGAAAGATGAATGTAAAGCAATGTAAAGAGGAAGAGAAAGGGTTAAGGAAAATTGCAAGGAGATCAGAAGCAAACGACTCGGCGAAGACGAAGTGAAACATAGTGATCCACTAACGGAGATAGAAGACTTCAAAACTTAATGAAAGATGTACCAGTTTCAAAAATAAGACTTAATGAAAGATGTACCGGGTTTAAAAATAACACCGAATGAGGTGAAGCAAGTTGTCCTGAAACGCGGGGACGATATTACTTTCCTTCTGTTCCTTTTTATTCGATCCCGAAATTTTGCTTGTTATTTAAAAATGCTGGCGAACTTCGACATCTGATGGGACATTTCTACGAATACAGAAAGTACCAAGATTTAGAGAAGAAAGTTTATAATAGTTCCAGCTATAGCTGTTTTTATTAGAGAGAATCCCACGACTTTTACCTACGTAGACTCCGACGTTTCCTCTGCACGCTCTTTGCATGGTACATAATACATAGTTTAATTTATCGTTTATGGATACTGAATAAATTTAACATTTTCTCTGCAACATTTGAATCATTTTCATTCTGTTAAGGCTTGGACACATTTGATCCGGCTTTTAAAACAACAACAATGTATTATTTTCAATTGAGGAATAATACAGAGGATAACTTTATTTTCTGTGAAATTCGGATGAACAAGTGATTTTTTTATTTAAGTGAAAATTAAATCATTCTAATAAAACGATATATATTGATTGAGCTTATGTACGTCTACTGAAGTAATAAACATGCATTATCAAATATTTTATCCTACTAAAATGGAAGTATTTCAATTATTATTTTCAGCGCTCTGTGTTTGAAATGTATCCAGCTAGAACGTGCTGAAGATTTTCCGAAAGGGAACAGCAGGCGAAAAAAAGGATTAAGGTGAGTAGAGGAAGCGTGAATGAAAAAGAATGTGTTACAAATTAAAAAGGACAGTAGAAGAATAAAAAGAGACTGGTACGGGCAACGTATGGAAGGAAACGAGGAAAGAATGGTTCGAATGGGTTGGGGAGAGAAAGATACGAAAAAGTGCAAAAATAAAAGTCGGCTAGTGTAGAAAGAAGAGATAGAGCAGTGAGAACTATGAAGAGGAGGGCTAGAAAGAAGCGGGGGGAAAAAGTGCGGGAACTGGAACCGATGTTTCGGTATGTAGGAGAACTGATGAACAAGGAAAAAAGCTCTCAGCAATAAGTTCAGAAATGAGACTTTATTGGTATAGTGGAAATATGGGTAATGGAAAGAGCTTGGGAGAAGTCGAGGAAGATATTACCACTATAGATGGGAGATGCGCGGAAGAAAAAGAAAAGAAAGGTAGAAAGATGTTCATGAAGATGTTAAAAGTTTTAAGGAAAAGTATTACATTTTACTTATTCAAGAGAAACTGAGTGTCCGTTACTAGAGAAACTGACTTTAATTACTGCGCGATTAGTCGTGCAAGATCGACGAATAAATTCAGCTTATTTGATGTCAATAATCGAGGACGCAGGGTTGATTACGACTCCCGATACCAGTATTGCTCTTAACAAGGCGCTAATCGCGTAATCGATTTCGAGATAGCAGCGTAGATCGATTAGTGGCCTGCCACACTGTCCAGCACGGCTCGATGACCACTCGACTCAATAAAGCATTCTATCCTCCTCCCCCAACGACTGAAATATTGTGATTCAGCTTGTTTCGTTCAGAAACACGTATTGGTTTTCTTCCTTTCCTCTTAGATCCCTATTCGCTAGTATATTATACTAAGCTTCTATGGCTCGTATCAAATATGTCAAAATTTAGTACAAAATCATGGAATTTGGCAGAGACTGATTTTCCTTAGAATTCCGCTTCGATCCTCAACTACTTATCTACCTAATTATTCCGTGTGTGCAAATTATTAAATTATCCCAGAAGTTTCTTTCACAATTGTTTAATAACTCTGGCTTAACCATGTAATTTGCTGTCTTAAAAGCATACACGCGGTCTATCTCTTAAGAAATTAACGAAGCAAAGAGAACTAATTGAAACGAATATAAAATAAGAACGAAAACGGAAAATCACAGATGAAAGGAGAAATTCGATTTAAGATACCTATGAATAATAAACGACTATTGAATAACATACAGCTCCTACGCTATAAAATTATTTCGATGACCTGTTCGTCAGAATTGAAGCTAATGAATGTATTAAATTGTAAGGGTTAAATGCCCGACAACATTTTGATGAATTGTATAGTAAAACAGGAATAACCATAACATAAATTCACTAAAGATCCGTGAACGATATTGCAGAATCTAGGGCATAACTAAATATTGAATCGAATAAACGGATAAAGTATTAATATTAATATCCTTTCTTTTATCCATATATCTTATTATAATTCCAAGCTATTTATTGTGTGGTGCAAAAGGAGTTTTTGAATTTCCATTATGATAAATAAATTATTTTTTAATACGTTTTGCCATTAAAACTCTGCTCTTGATAAATTGAAAATTTAAAAAAAGAACCGACTAAAATAGTGGAGCAAAACCGAGTGGAATGCTTTATAATATTTTGTGTAGCATACTCAAATGCAGAGAAAAACACAAAGGATTTTATCTTCCATAAAGACACAGGATTCTCGTGACAATTAACGCAAATATGTCCTCGCGGTGGCGAATAAACTGGACGAAATCCGTCAGTCAATATTACTAATTAATGTCAATAATTCAACTGACACTCTCGAGAGATTACAGACTCACGCGCACGCACTGTGGAAACAGTAGTACAGCAGTATTACCCGTTGTAATTAATTCCTTTAATATTACTCAAAGTGATGAAACAACAAAATTATAACTGCAGCGCGTATCAATATGGAAAATAAAAATGTTGTAAATGGATTAAACGGTGCAGAAATTACACGAACGTTCATTCTTCCTTTTAATAATTTCAATGCGTTGAAAACGTATTTTAACGCGTTAAAAAAATCAGACAAAATGGTCTGATTGATACAAAGTTGCAGTGAAATCATATGTAAAATCCGTGTATGATATTCAACTTACAAACCTGTCTTAAACACGCATCCATTTTAATGGATATCCGAAATTAAATTAAATGAAAGCTATTTTATGCATCGTACAATTAATTTTATAAACACAATGAGTTCTCCTAGTGTCTTTAAGCTTGACAAATTTCGAGGAATGATTAACGATGAATAAATTAACGATCTGTCGTGACCCATCAAATACTTCGCTCAATAACTCGTTCTGCACTCTCGAGATTACTGGAGCATCGTAGCTGTTTCCGTCTCTGAATTTGAATTGATCCAAGACGCTTCCAGCTCCATGAACCATAAACCGAAAATACCTGACTTTCAATTAAATTAATTATTCCTCCATTGATTGTAGAAGTTATCTAGTACAGCCCGAATGAAAACACAATACACCTCTATGTACCGGAAGAAGATGGTGAAAAGATATGTGCAGCAAAAAAGAATGTTAATCGAACAAACTGTAGATAAACAAAAGAAAGAAACACCCGGCCATATTTAATAGAAAAGCGTAAAAAAAATCAAATGAGAGCGGAGTAAATTTTGAAAAAGGAAAACGCTGTTTGAATAATTCTGAGAATATGTTATCGCGGGTTATCTAATACTTTAAATCAACAAATCAATTGCACAATACAATTTCTACATAAAGATATTGTTCGTCATTACATCTTATAATTATACTGGGTGGTTCTTTTGCACAGTAGTGTGTAAGTTATCTCGCAGCAGTTCGTGTGGAACTTACCGTCCAGATATGGACCGTCTTGACAAAGTTCCATGACCGCTTTGTTGGTTTCCGCGTACAGATTATTGAAATGCTCCCTTTGATTCTCTTCCAGGCAATCGATGGTGTATGTTTGGATGCACTTTATACTGGACTCGAGCTCCCTGCGGAAACAAGAAAAAGTAATCATGGTAATTAGGATCAGTAGCTGACGCAAGTACCGGCAACGACCGAAACTTTGGCTGCTCGAAGTAACGAGGGCATTTCAGTGAACTCGCCAACAACGAGGGCCGTGTCGGAATGAAGATTGAATGGAAATTGTCCGTTTACAACGAGAAAATGTTTCGACTTGTCGAGAGCGGTTCCTCGCGGAAAATAGTAGCCTTCTTTCTCCCACGACTTTCCTAATTTTGGCAATAGTTAATTCCCAGTGAACAGCCGTGGATTCTTATGCAATTATGAAGAAATTGGTCCGGCGAAATATAAAACAGTACGAGATTGTTAGAGAATATTGTAATGTTGTTTTTAAAGTAAAGATATCGTTAAGACATGAAAAAGTATTTTTTTGAGCCTTTCGAATTTATTTTCATGACTTCTCTTTGGTAAATACGTAAATCCTATACTGTAAAGTTCAATTAATATGTAAACTGAAATTTTCTGAGCTTGTTATAATTTTTTAAGAGCTGTGGTCTTAAAGTATAAGTTTTGTCTATACTGTTCCAATTAATCATATGTCTGTATTAAAATATCTGTGTATCTTTAATAACCACATTCTATTTTGTAATTATTATATTCTGTTTTGTATGTGGTGTATTTCTTTTTTTTTTTTGTAATTATGTTGAAATAAATCTCATATGAGATTTTTTAATAAAAAAAAAATATATAGTGATAAGTTCTCGTTAGGTGCGAACCATTCGCCCTCCGACTGTCAACAAGCCAATTTGATCAGGCAGCGATTCTACGATGCGCGTGACTCAACGGCACAACAGGTTGCTCGGAACTGTTCAACGATCGCGGTTCCCTGACTCTGCAGCCTCATCAGAACTGTTTGGGTCTCTGAGGTCGCACGCTCAAATGCTAACCACACTGCGGAAATGCGCTTCGCAAATACCCGTTCAGACCCTCGAAAGATTTTTGCGTGAGCGGAGGTTGCATGTAGAAAGATTAATGGGTTGTTCAAATCGATTAACCACCTTGCCAGTTTTTCGACGTTTTACTGTGGAAGTAAAGGTAGGACCTATTTTTACTCGTACCTTTTTGAGGATTGGATTGCTGCTTCAGTAGAGTCCTTTGAAATATTACACTTGACGCTGTCTACACCCAAAGGACCACTGTTGTGGGACAAATTGGAAGGGATTCGACAGTCACTGTATGCTCTGGTGTTTTCTCAATTCTTTTCCTGTCTTTTGATGTACTGTGTGTACGACTCTAGTATTTGATGATTCTCACTATACTGTTATATTGAATTTTAAAATACCGAGTAGAAATTAATAAAAAATACTGATTCGAATAATTGCTACTCGTCCTCAAACAATCCTTTATTGAAACTGACCAGCAATTGATAAATCGAAATGGGAAAACGTTTTCTTTCAGACATCTAATCTCTTTATCCTTTTTGAATGGAAAATACTAGAATCAGAGAGTAACTTTGAAACAAATAATTGTTTACGAGGTACTCCCTTTGAAAGTACGGTATGATATCGAAGAAACATAAACCCTTCGATGAAGCAATTTCCATTCTAACAATAACCATTCCCTCCAAGTAAATTTCGCATATGTCGGCAAACAAGATCCTCAGTTTCTCGTTGCTAATGGAAATTTATGCAACGCGAACCGGGCAGGTGGTACGAACAGGAAGATTTCTTGAGGAAAAGTAAATTGAAAATGTAGAACAATGGTTTTTCAATTGGGGACCCATTTATGTGATAATTAAGTCTCGCGAATTCGTCGGGCAACGTGTGTCTGGCCACGACTTACCGCTTCTACTTCTCGGTGAATGCTATCGTGTAATGCACGCGTACGCGAGAAATGTTCAAACTTAATTTTCTTGAAAACGCACCTACAGATGAGAACCCGTTTCCACGATTCTACATTTTAGATTTCATTCCATTTTTGCATAAGGAATCCTCCAGTTCGCTCTTCTACTGCCTACCTCGTGTAGCCTGGGTAAAAACGAGATTCCTTGTTTCTCCTCGGTAATGTACGCTTTTATCTCATATATTTTAGAACTCCTCGTTAACGGCGGTTAATTTCATTTTCGGTACAAAACCTTTTTTACTCTCTTGCTGTCTGCAATATTTAAATTCGCGTGACTGTATCGGAAGACTTTTGTTCTTCCTTGTGGAACATTTATAAGTAGGCTGCGGATGTCTATGCAATTTGCAATTTTTGTAGACGCATTTTAAGAAAGTGGAATAAAATAGAATCTGATTTCCAGTGGTGATAGCCTCTGCATATCTAAAATAAATAAAAGTTGTACTAAATCCTGTCCAATTTTATATTCTACCTTTCTTTGAAAATTTTCAGAACCGTTAAATGCATAAAGCTCCACAGTCTATTCAAAACCCGAGCTTTTTTAAATTGATAACGAGATCACAGTTGATAATTTCAACTTTGATCTCGTTATCAATTAAAAAAAGCTCGGGTTTTGAAAAATTCAAATACAGCATAACTTATCTGAATTCTCCATTATTCTCAGTAACTAAGCAACTAAGTAGCTGTTCTATTGCTATTCTTTTTGCTAGTTTCCTAACATATTTCCTTGTCCACTACCTCTCCCAATTCCCAACACAATACTTCGTGTTTCCAATACGTTCTTTTAAAGTTTCCTGTTCGGTTTACTACCCCCTGTGTACAAGTGACCAGAACCACCCCCACACTTTCTCTTTTTATTGCTAAGCCACTTTCTCTAACCTTTCTTGCGTATTCTGCTTTTAAGATCCTGCCGTAGTTACGACCCGAACGTGACTTCTGTGCTACTTTTCAGACTGACGTTTCAGCAGCGTTTCCCAGTGTTCCATTATTCCGCATAATTCGTTACGTACATTTGTTGCTGAGAGGAACTGTGAACCGTGACTGTGCACATTCTCGCACAATACAAGGATTTATGAATTCTCCAGAACTCACTCCGTGGAAGTTACGATTAGACTTTGTTGACTTTATATATAATGCGGTTCTTAGTACAAAGTAAAAATTTAAAATAATATATTTACATACTCGAAATCATTTAATCATTTTACTGTTGGAAATTTCATCTGCTCGGTTCCCTCGTAAATGCATAAAATCTGCAGTCTAATTATCCCCGCATCTCTAGCGAACTAAGAAAAATTTACAGAGAGAATTTCGTTTTCGTCGAACAAATAACTTCGTGAAATATTCAGGCTTTAACGTGCCGTCCTAAGTGACATGTTTCCAGCTGACACTAATACATGTTGCAGTGACGATCGAATTCGTTTGGTTGTGGAAAGCGCGTGGCTTCCTTTAATCGCGGAAGCTTCCGCGTCGGAAATTAGGTAGATTTTGCTTTAATGCCGACATCTGGGATTCCCAGGGCTTTCATTCGATCTAATTTTACCATAACACAGTGACCAGACGTGAGAGCGCGCGTGTCGTCTGCCGTATAAAATATTACCGACGCAGTATCGGTCGGTGGTAAAGTTAGCGATGGCCACATCTATTGTTCCGAGGGTTGTCGCCTCCTCTAATGTTCAATGAACTCCGCGTCACCGTATTCCCGCCTCGTCGTGTTTATATTATTATTAAACTGCGGATCTTTATGCATTGACGGCTCCTAAAACAGTTCAAAAATTGCTAAAATATACCGTTTTACAGAATTAAGTACAATTTTTATTTATTTTGGAGGTACGAAGACTACCATTCGAAAGAAGATTTCACATGATTCCAATTTCTTAAAATTCGTCTACAAAATCTAAAAATTGTTCGTTATTTCAGGCAGAAAATCTAACAATGCCGTTTTCTCGGCTCCCGGCGCTCATTTCTGCATTATCGAGCCCACACGTTCACTCTACGAGGTTAGACCATGCGTCCAAAGAAGAGACGGACATGTTCCATGAACGAATCGAACTTCCCAAGCCGCCCTTTCAGTTGCTCTGGAGCTGTTTGAAACGAATCGATCTCCCTGCTCCTTCTTACGATATTTATTTACTGAACCCAACTCCTCATTCCTGTTCCACTTTTATTAACTTCTGGCCAGAATTGAATTTCTGTTTCGTTATTGGCTATATTTAAGACTGTATGTAATATTAAAAATAATGGTTATATGTATAAATAATAGAATGCAAAACATGAAACATAAACGATATTTTTTCATTTTTCAAGCCAGAGACGCCAGAATTTGCTAAATCGTTATGCTATTGGTGTCAGCGATATTATTTACGTCGTGAAAAGACAGTAAATTGTGGAAAATTTAGGGTTAATGGTAAATAGCGTTGTCCCAATTAAGGGCACGGTTTGAATAGAGTGATTTGTGCCGTTTAATTGTTTACGGATAAAGTGGTTGTCGAAACTAAACGATGGACGGTGGAACGGTAACGGCAGAAACGCATTCATCGAATCTATTGCGTGACATTCATAATGTTTGTTTCAATTAAGAGCATAGCAAAATGTTGAATAACGCGGTCAAACGTCGAACCTGGTGAAATGTACGTGGCATAGGGACGGTCTATCTGCTGCAATTTGTCGCGCTAAATCGCATCAACGCAACCAGTCACACACGAATCAATTTCACCTACAGCCGACTGAATCGCGTGATCAAGAATGGTTGAAAAACGTGCCCCGATGAAGGAAGCGACTATTACTTTATGAAAATAACAGGAATGCATTTATTCGTACGTGTCCAATCAAATAAAATAACATTGAATAACTCCTCGTGAATCGTGTATGCCCAAAGAAATAATTTATCGATACGCGCATATTGTAATAATTAGATTTTGATGCATTTATAACGAAAATGAGCATGTGCGATTTAAGACAGTGAAGATTCATAACAATGAATTAATGAAGAATATTTTGTATTTAGTTTCTGCGTCTTGCAATTGATGCACAAATCCTTTATTTTGCATAAACATCCGGAGTCTAGGTACTAATAAAAGCAAAGAGTAAATGAAAAGAGTTGTACCACCGACCGCGCTAACCTAAGTAGAGAAAGCAGGTTTTGGTCAGACATTGGCCGAGTCCTCTTAACCCTTTGCACTCGGCTGTTCCCTCTGAGACATCACTAAAAATTGCTGTACTATTCTTCAAAATATTGTTTACATTATTTAATATATCGGTATCTCATCAATTACTAAACATTTAGGTACTGTATAAGGTATTGTACCAATTTCATATAATATAATATAATATAATTTCATATAATTTTCCAATTATAATAGCTTCGAGTGCAAAGGGCTAAGCCAGTGTACACTATTAGAGGAATAAGTTTTTCTTTCAATAACAACTACGATTACTTTTTACTTGTTTTCGCGTTTATATTCGAATAACGTAGAATTTGAAAAATAGCTAATTAGTATTATTCCAGTTTATCTCTGATTTCTGTTTTGCCTCAAATGTCACAATAAAAATCTATCGTGTAAAGAGTTATTCTATCGTAGAACCATTGTTTTAAACAAACTTGTTGCGGAGTGCCCTGTGACTGAAGTACCGTAAAAACTTACAGTCGAGTTAGAATGCAATGGAATCGTGTCTGCGGAAAAGGATTTTTGGAATCGCGGCAGGATTTCCTAGTCAGGAGGGAATTTATGGTTTTCCGAAACGGCGTGCGCGACTCGGAAAATCTCGCGCGATCGTCCGACGTTCGAACATTTTATGTACACAGACGAACACGTTATCGTTCTGCCAGTTGATTTCACCGGGTTGCCGAAATTTGCTGAACGCTGTCCGAATACTCGTCCCGTATCGATCACTTTTGTCATATAAACGACACTGTGACGATTCAGTAAGCAACCGTGTCCCTCCATTTTGGAAAATTCCTTTTCCAATACACGGATAAGCTTTTTGTCCACCACTGAATTGTTCGGCGTAACTGATGTGATTGAAAAAATGGCTACTTTGATTTTCGAGGCTGATTATGCACGAACTTTCAGGAATTTTATTTGGAAAAACAGTAATTATATAGAAAAAGTCTGCGTACTTTGATTTTGATGAAATTTTAATATATTATAGATTCGACATTTTACTAATACTGTATTGAATTTTTCGTATTCCTGTATGAATTTACAAGTTGATTCTGTTTTTACTCGAATCGATTTATGATTAATACTATTTTCTTCTTGTGAGAAATTTAAGTAATTATATAGAAAAGGTCCGTATCCAAAGCACGTGTTTGAGTTTTCTAAAGTATATGATCAGGAACGAAAAGAATCCGTATGAATTACAAAAATCTTGATTATTTAGAAAGTGGCGGTATTTCGAAGTTGAATATGTTACCTTGTCGAGAACAAAAAAATCTCGAAACAGTTCGTTCAACCGTCCGTTAATTAGTTAAGATACTAATTATAATTCCCATTCACTAACCGAGCTTGTTTCACCGAGTTGCGGATCCGCGAAAGTAAACGAAAAATCTAGTAAAATCGGACAATTAGGTATTCGATGAAAGCTTAAACTCCCATTCAAGTTTCGCTGATCGATGTAATTATAGGTACAATCGAATCGAACAAAAAATTCTTCTCTCGGAACCACTCAAACTCTAACGACATAGAGTAAGCAAGAATTTTCGCGGTTCGTGTTGAAGTTCAACATTACCTCGATCAAAAACTTTTCGCACAGTTCTCGTGCAACTGCTGAACGTGTCCGCACTGCGGACAAAAATCAGAATACCAAAGCGGAGACTTAAACATAAACTTCCACGGTGTACTTCCAGTAATAACGAAGAAAATGTACAAAAGTAAAAGAATTACAGGCCGCCCTCGAACAACGCGATTAACCCATTTAAATCCGTCGTTCGTCGTTCACAAACTACAACTCGTAAAAAATCAAACTTTCCGTATTGGCTACTTCCGTGTTATCGATTCGGCGTTTCATCGGTGAACGGTATAAGCGCCTTACATTTGCCTCGTATTACGAAAACAATTTTCCACAATCGCTAAATACACAAACAGCGAAAATTCGTTTCGCAAAACGCGCTAGAACAACCGTGTTATTCGGAACAACGAAAACGTTCGAGTTTCTCGTTATTCCCGTGTCACCTGTAGCTTCTGTTTGAGCTACTGAAGCTTCATCAAAGCTTTTGTCACGAAATGCACGGCGATGCTAGTTCGACTATGAATAGATTTTAATTTTCCATTCAAACTACTCTGCACGGAATAGCAAACATCTCTCTTGATTACGCAAGAAATATCAACAACTCCGTTTAAAATTTTTGTCACCAGGAACAATTTCTATATTTTCCAAGCTCAAGCTACAACTCGAGAACTTTCCTGTATTCATTCTCATTGGACCGTGAAACGTTTTCTAAACAACATTAAAACATTCCACAAGTTTTCCAATCTCTGGAACAAACGCATCGAATTACAGCAGGATCGCGAAGAAGCAACGCGGTGTGTTAATCGGAAAGTGGATGAATTCGTACCGCATGTATGAAGACCGTTTATTTTCGAAAATACTTGTTTTCTAGATTTGACTGTTACCGAGTCTTTACAGGACAAAGACTTGGAGAGGCTTCTTTTATACAAGCTTAAGAAAACTTACGGGCATAGTTGCTGCTGGCCCTCTTTTGTGATCGCGAAGCTCAAGTCGTTAGTGTTGATCCTTTCGAGGGGTCTCGCACAATTCACCAATCTCTCGTGCCCGCACTCTTGACTCGTATCTGCACTCCGACAACTGCCAAGCACTGAAACAAGAAGCGGAAAAATATATTGTTTCATTTAAGTTTCATCGAAGTTTCATTTAGTTCGGTAAATTATACGAAGAAAGTACGAGTAACGTCTGGATCTGACACGAGTTACGCGAAACAAAATGGGTATGCATTAATTGCGAACTACAAGAGCCACAAAGGCATTCGTTCGGCTGGAACTAATTCAACAATATTTTTACAATTTAAAACAACACTTCTGAAGACTCCGACTAACTACCCTCTCAATCAAAGAATAAACAGAGGTTGAACAATACTCGACGGGGCTCGAAAAATCTGCGTAATGTACAACGAGATTGTTTGATAAGATACCACGACGAAAAGGAGAAATAATAACGGAGAAGAATGCTGCCTGGACAGCCTTCGAACGCTTTTCGATTTGATCTGAAGAGGTCCGCTTGCAGCTAATCTCTTCCGATATCGTCTTCCTCGTAAGTTATTATTCGAGTGGCAGGTCTACAATCGAAAAGTCGATCTTGACCTCGCGCAAACTCTCGCCGCAAGTTAATCGAACTGCCGTCAATGGATTTAACAATTATAGGAGAACAATGGTAATTTCTTGACACGCTGACTTTAATAAAACCCTAACTACATCGAATTATTCTCGACTTTTGAAAAGATTGATTCGGCAACACTGTGGTCGATGTTATCTGTCAGACTTAACAATAAATGTATTTTTCACCGGCCGAGGTAAAAAAAAACATATATTCTTGTTGAAGTGAATAAAGAAAGAAGTGCATTCCATCATGGCAACCTGTCGTCCTAGAATAAAATTGTTGCGTTCCTCAAATTACGTTTCCGCGACGCGGTGACAAGTACAATTCGCACTTTATCAATCATTCCGGGCTATGCAGACGACTCGTGAAACGTTAAGCGGCGTAAAACGTGAAACCTGTCGCCGGTCCGTCCACATAAGCTTTTAGGACAAAGGTTTCAGTATATCCACGTTAGCGTGGGAGCATCGAATCGTCCGACCAACAGCGCTCGTCGATGTGGGGACGCATGCGGATACACCACTGCGCGTCCGACTAATGTCGGCTTGATCCACTTGAGCCAAGCTTGCCTTTTTGCAAGGATTAAGCTATATTACGCGTGGCAAACACGACCGTTAGTGTAACCAGAATTTAGCGAACTTTACACAGACCATCCATGCATGGCTATACATATGCTTAAAGGCATGGAAAGCTCTCTCGATGCATAAACCATCTTAAAACAATGCTAAAGTGAAATCCCTTAACGCGGCTCAACGATCAGAGACTTTGCAATATTTTATCAACCGTTCGATCAAACGTGTGTTTGATTTTCTAGTATTATACAATAATACTAGAATATTACAGGGAACTCTTCTTTCCTAAAAAAATAATTTGCAGGCAATACATTTTCTTCTGAAATAGTGCAATGATTCTTCTAACTTCTTGCAATAAGAACTTTTCTTTTTTTTCTCGATCGTATATTTAAACAAAGTTGAAAGCAATTTTGCAATATATTAATTTCGACTTTATTTCGACCCTGTTCCAGAAAATAATGATTGCGTCGGTAAATTATAAAAAAGACACAAAAAAGAATATTTTGTTGATGAGAACATGTTAAAAACAATTTTTGAAATATGTCAAATTGCTTGCTTATTGAAATAACTTTAAGGATTACAGAAGAACAATGACACTTGTAAGATACTGAGACAAACAGTGAAACTCTGAGACCAATCGATATTCGGCGTTTAATTTCAAATCTTGAAAGGTCAAATCCTAACCACATTGAAAAATTGCTTTCAATTAAATTGATCGAACCGGTGCGCCAAAAGCATCAACCTTGTTCTTACAATAAGTGTGTTATTTCATTCTACTTACGTCTTTGCAATTATACATTTCATCTATCTTTAAAGGATTGATGAACAACTGAATTTCCACTCGAGCGTTGATATTCCGATAGAAAAAGCGTAACGGAACAGCCGGAAATGAAAATCATCGTTTGATATACTGCTTGACGCCTTGCCAGCCCGATGTTGCGGCTCATAGCACGCGTGCGAAAAAAACGCGCAACAAAGAAACCGAGTTGAATCGCGAAAAACTAACGGGGGTTGAGGCAGGGCCGCGTGTTCCGACCGACCAAACAAAACACCATTAAATCCGAATCAACTTCTTAATTTGAACGAATGGTTTTTTACCCGTCGTTGTCCCGCGAACACCCGGCCATGATAATAACCACGGTCGTTCGTCATAATTAAAGCGTTCTGGAAATGCGTTTCCTGTGTTTTGTATTTCGAACCACCGAATTTTTTGCCGGCAACCGACCGGTTACAAGCAGTTTACGGGAATGTCCGTCAGCCAATCAGCAATAAAATTTCCCGCGTCACGAGGACGGACGCTGATTTCGGACAGTGGCATCGACATTTTTCAAAGGCTGTTACGGGACGGCTGCGAGAAACGTTTAAAAATCAATATCAACAGCGTGTCAAGCGATTCTGAAGTTAACAAATGAGCCGTTCACCGAACAAAATGATTGGCCACATTTTTTTACAATTTGTGCGTAAACACATCGGGAAAAAAATATTCGAATCTCCCAGGGAACGATCGCTCTTGAAGATTAGTTCAATGTATTCCAAAAGCCCATTAGAAAAACATTCAAACAAGTATGTTGAGCATTTGCAAATTACTAAAAAAAATTCACCATTAAGAATTGAAAAAAGATATGCACGTAAATTTACGAAAGAAATGCCAACAAATTGGGAATTGGAAACACATTTTACTTCCAGCAAAATCTGGATCCCAAATAGCCTGCCCATACAGAGCATCAATGGCTTTTATACGTACGTATAATATTCCTCACGTATTACCTACTCGCCGGCAATCGCCTGATTTAAACTCTATAGAACACATATCGCGGGAACACGAAAACCAGATACGCAAAGGCCGTGATACGTGAAAAGAGCATTTTCAAAAGATGTTTGAAAAAGGAACGGAATATAATATCGGCAGACTTAATTAAAAACGTAATACATTCGATGCCGATCACATATGATATGTTAATGTGACCAATAGTTTAGAGAGTACAGCTCTTTTTAATTTCTGCATTGCTAATGTACGAAAAAATTTCCTCCCCACTGTATGTAGCGCAGATGCAGGCAACCCTCATTTTACCCCCAACTACCCCTGTACCGTCTCGCGGGACTCCCTGCGAATGAATCATAAATATCAGAAAAATTTTCAATCATTTTCGAGAAAAGGAAGCTGTCGAGAGTTCCAACGTCAATATCAATCTTCTTATTTTCCACGAGATTGTCTCCGATGTGGTAGTTCGCGATATCGTCGTTGAAAACTGAATTCAACTGCATAGATGTATCTTGCAAGCTGAAAATGCACCATGCACAACGTGTCTATCGAATTTCTGTGCAATTTCCTTATTCGCGAGTACAGAATTCGCCACTTCCCAGTAATTTTTCGATTTAACACGGCCGCACATCTGTTGCTCTCAAATTATATGATACAAAAGGCGACGATTAACCCTGCGGATCGTTCAATCAAAAAATCACTTTAAAACGCGCAATCGACCTGAGAGGTCTTTCATGTATTTTACACCGGAAACATAATATTTTTTTTGGAGGTAAATTTAGAGAAAATTAATAATAATAGTCTTTAATTCCAAAAGACTTGAATTCAGGAAGTATCAAATATTTCTTTATTATCAAACATACAAGTTGCTCATTTTCAAAGAGCAACGTTCCGCAAGGTTAAAACTGAATCTGATTAATTGCGAAATATTTTCATCGTTCGAGAAATCTGCAAGGTTTGCGAATTAACGAAACAGTCTTCGCGAATGTAGTATAAATAGCACAACCACGGATAATGATATACATACGCGTTAATTTATTTCAATATTCAAAGGATGACGGACATTTGAACAGCGGCTCTGCTAGACGTTTCAATTAAGAAAAGATCCAACTTGAAGAAGTTTGCCGGAAGGCGGGTCGGTCACTCATTTATTCGTATCGTCCAGAATACGCTTAATTGCCCCTAATGGATTCTTCAGGTCTTTCTATTCAAGCACTTTCAGCCCTTCTTTCAGTTGCGTCGAACCGAAGTGCATTTCGCTCCTTTTTTTGAACAGGCAAATCAGTTAATTAAGCGATTAATCATCTCGAGACGCGGCAAACAATAAAAAGTAATCGTACTCGCCCCAAGAAGGTATACGTTACTAGCTTGCACTTTTACATTATAAAAATATAAAAACTGCGTCATGTCTAACAATTAATAATATGACTATTTGTAGATTCAGTTGAAATTTTACTATCTCGTCACGTTCCCATTTTTACCGTTTCGACAGAGATGAACATTAAACGCAATTGGATCGAATCGTTCCATTTTTGACAATACATTTCACCTAAGCTGATCAGTGGAATTCGTTCGGTGCCGAAGGTACAACGTCAAAATGAAAAGTGAACGCTTGTCGCGTGCAGATGCAATTGCTGAATCCTCGCAGACGTAATTTTCAATTCGAAACGTCCGTTACGCCGCTGGGAACGTTTCCGCACTTTCCACTGTTTATACGTTATCAGGGATTCCGTCGTTATCGGTTCGCAAATTTCAAATGAAAAATACAATCCCGATATCCTTCTCTGTTTCTCTCGCACACTGCGCAGAGAGACGCGACAATTCCGCGCTTTCAACGTCGAATACAGAACCGGCGAGATTCGCGATACCAATAGATTTCCGCGATAAAAAAATATATACATATATCCACACTCCAGCGCGAACTTGAAAGACAGATCGTCCGACAGGATCATTTTCTCTGCAATTTTACGCCGGCCGTGTAATACTGCAACACTCGATGCAATTTACCGACTTGACCGAACGCTGTTACCGCTGAATAGTCACCATATTGCGGTGTTGAGATGTTTCCGTTATATGCGATATCGTGTTTCCAAGCTTGCCGTATTACAGTATCGCAGCATCGAAATCGGTTGTTTAAAAGAATCATCATTACCGCGGACGTGAACGAATATATTCTTGACGGATCCGCGAAAGTCAAATTTCGATCATCGAAATTGTATTCACTAAAAGTGATTTCTTTATGCATTTATGAAAAAATTTGTCAAACGAAAACAGTAAAAGATTACAAACTATTTAAGCACATTGTGATGTTGTTTCCAATACAACAAAGTTGTTAAGGGACGAAATCAATGTTTATTATATTTCTGCTGCCCACGAAAGTCAAATCTTGATCATCGAAATTGTATTCACTAAAAATGATTTCTGTATGCATTTATGAAAAAATTTGTCAAACTAAAACAGTCAAAAATTACAGACCATTCAAGCACATTGCGATGTTGTTTCCAATACAACAAAGTCGTTAAGGGATGAAATCAATTTTTATTATATTTCTACTGCCCACGATCAATGCAGAACACTATTATTTTACATAAAGATCCGCAGTATAGCAATAGCAGTTGTAGATCCAAAATAAATGAAAATCGTATTACATTTTATAATTTATAAAATTTTTATAAATCTACCATATTACTTTTATAATACTACTCTATTACTTGTTCTGTTGGATTATCAATAAGTTACCAGCACAATGAACTTATTGTTCGTAGTCAAAATAAATGAACGGTCTCAGAATCGTTTCTAAAAAGAGATTTCGAGGGTCTAATCTAAACAGTCTGAAGACACGAGGCGACCTGGTTGTTCCTTTTGGGGTGCCAATGGTTTTCCTCTTAGTGTCAGTTGAAGTTAAAATTTCGTCTGGTAAGGAGCTTCCAACCGAAATAAATTATTGTTTTATTTTAAAACTACCAGTGTGCATTTTTTAACAACCATATCCAACATGTTCCGTCTGATTTTTTAAGATGTCAAATGTTTCTATGAAGTAAATGTGTTTGTTGATTATCAATCGTAAGGTAGTTTATAACCAGAAGTATTGATGATCTCGGCGCAAAGGTTCGATCAGAAATTAAATTAAAGCAATTTTGCTAGTTTGATTAAACTTTCTACGTTTTGATCCTAATATGGATCCTTTTCAAGAAAGAGGGGGAACAATGTTTCTATAATACGAAACAATAGTTTCTATGAAGTGTAATAGAATGTTTTCCTCGATTAAGGCCTGCGGTCAGGCAAACAAGCGTGACCAACGTCGCTGGAATATTCGACCAGCGAAATTGAAGATTGCGAATGGTCGCTGATGGGACCAAGGGTGCGATATTTCTGAATATTATGTACGAATTTAATTAAAATTGTCCCGTTATACGTTAAGTGACGTCCCTCGCGAGCTTAACTTCAACTCGACTTTGTGAGAAGGCGGTGGCGACGGCGGCCGTCTTCGAGGGTGACCCTCCTGAGGATCCTTTCACTCGTTATTTTAATGATCGTGCCCGAGCAGAAACGGTGCTACATCCCTCTCCGCGTGCGGAATTAATGTTTGCCAGGGTCGACTGTTCCCGATAAAGGGAAATGGGAGAAAACGAGAACGGAAACACGGAGAAGAATCAGGGGCGGAATCGAACACGGTGGAAACGGAAAGGACCGTGGCGGTATTTGTCGAAGCAAGAGTCACAGTGTCGAATCCTCTCTTGACACCAAGGGACCGGATCGATTCCCGATTATCGAATCCCGAGAATGTTTCTATCCCCGGCCGAATGCCAAATTGATTCGAGGAGTAATTATCTTCCGTAACGCGGTTCTAGCTTCTCTGCCTGCGCAACGTGATCTCTCTCGACGAAAATTCAATTCTACCAACTATGGAAAATGTGCATTTGCAAACCCAGCAACTAGACGTAATACACAATAAAACGAGTTGCTGAAGAAAGTAACTTAAATTACGACACCATAATTTATCCTTCTCTGCGATTTTAAATTACCGAATTTCGCAAAATATTTCTATACGGGACAACCGCCTTGATTTTCTTTTTCATAACATTCTTGTAATATTTTCGAGAAGAATAATAACCTTTAGTATTCTTTGAAAGCTATAGAATAATGCCTCATCAATATTTTAGATTCCTGAGCTTAACAGAGGTTGAGCATATTCCAGTATCCTCCATTAATCCTGAGACGATGAGATGGGATTGAAAAATGAAAAAGTATTCTGCTCTTGGAGCGTTAATCACGCTATCGATCGGTCGATATCCCTCATTGATACCTCGAATCCTTTAGCCTGTATGCACAAGTCTGCACGAGAGACTCCAATACCCTTGGTATAATAAAGGAAAGCGATTTTTCAAAAATTATATATTCTGTCAATACAGTCCTTCTGAAATATTCTTCCAACGATGTTTTATTCGGCAATTCGCGAACCTGCTGGATTTATATCTCTGAAAGTGCACTCGTACCTCGCATCGGTAACAGGTAATTGAAACGCTTTTTTCACTAAAACCACTATTTTCGAAACGGTTGCCACGACAACCGAATCTCTAGTTGGTCGATTCACTTGCAACATCCAGATAAGCTCTGTTATCGCGAGAATCAACTTTTTTTAAATTTTACTATTGGTTCACACCATGACTACGTTCATACTGATTAATAAACAACGTCACGATTTTCAAAACATACTTTACAGCATAGTATATTATAAAACTCGTGTGATTTAGATTATTTTTACTTTTAAAACACCACACGTGTACTTCGAATAACAATCAATGTGTGTGCAGAATTGCAGTTGGAAATGCTCAATTATTCTCTTGAAAAAAATTCCTAGAAATTCGTGAAGAAACAGCCTCGAAAACCAGAATACCCTCTTAAAGTGAACGCCAAGCCACGGTGTTACCGAGCTTGCGAAGGAGCCAAAATTACGGACGCATTATACGACCAAGCATTAGTTAATTCCATGACTGGGTTCGTTCATACCCTCCTGGTTAACTCGGTGCTTCAACCCTGCTCCACAGAATTAGAACTGGCTGGTTTATCTTTTCGATGCAGAACATTTCCATAACGACCCTCCACATTCAAAAATTATTACAAAGTTTCCCCTCATCGTTAGTGGATTAGGACGACATTTTCCAATGAAACCGCCAGAGGATGATCCAACGTGAAAGGATAAGTAGAAAGGACAGAAGAAAATGTTTTGTCGGTTCCTTTTCGCGAAAATCCCTGTCCAGAAATCACCGGACAATTATTATTCATCTTCAACGAAATTAAGGAATAAAAGATTCCAGCTCGATTTTATTGTTTCTGAAGCGTCCGAGATATCGCAAGTTCGTTTTGCCGAACTTCGCGGGGTCGTAAATCCCGCTTCACTTGCTCGCGACGATATTCGGGCTTTATCGATGTTACAAAGTAACAGCGACTAATGGAGATTAAAAAGACGACACTTGGAAAACACCTTATATATTTAAATAAATACTTAATTATTTAGAAATAACAAACGTAGACAGAATAGGTTTAAGATGATGTGTATTCGTCCAGCGAGATTTGTGTTCTAGTCTGTTTCGTCGTGTCTTGTCTATCGTCAACTTAGCTTTTTTCTGATTGGATGTTTGTGGATTCTAAGTGGGAAAAATTAGCGTTTGCTATTGGACGTGGGTGCCTTGGGAGGAGTTTTTAGTTGAGGAAAGTGGGAGACTGTTAGGAAATTTCTTAGTATTGTCAATGGTGTAATTTATGGTGGAAAGTCCGTTCGTCGTTTTGTCGGTTCTGTCGCACGTGCTGTCCATCTGTAAGGGTCGAGATTGTTTAATTGCTGGTCATAAAGATTTCCTCGGTCGGGTGCAGCTGATTCGCACATGTTCTAAAAAACCTAAAGACCCTTTCCAGGTATGTCCTTTTTTACCTGGAGGACCGGGGTATGGTACGGTCGTACAACTCAAGTTCGGTCGACGTAAGACCGAACAGTTTCATTTCATTAGAATTCAAACCATTAAAAGATACAAGAATAATAATTACAATTTATAAAATATATTCTCTACATTAAGAAACGTAAGAATGATAATTACAATTTGCAAAATATGGGATGTTTTGGTCAGATTCGATTTACATGGTCTCTACATTAGAATAAATTTAATAACAAAAAATCATCTGCATCCAACTTTGAATAAGTATCCGGTGACTTATGGACGGGAGTGGATAGTTATGAATTTACTTCGACAGAGAAAAGTTTTCAGTATGCATAGTGGGACATCACTTTGACAAAGTCTCTCAGTTAGACTGCATTAATGCGTCAAAGACAAGGCGGATAAACCGACGACAGCAATTTCGTGGAATACACGGTATACAAACACAACTCCGAATTGACAAGATTTTCTCGCAACAGAGCGCGTCTCGTCCTTCAACGGCAATAGTAAACGGAACTGCTGTGATCGCAATTAAACTTGAATACTTAACAGATTCATCCTTGCGAATGCCCTTCAAAAAAAATTCCGAGCACCGTCGCGATAAACGCGATACTGGTCTCGTGTTCCAAAATGAATAATTACAAAATCACTACTTCCAAATGAACGATCGATTCGCGCGATATGCAGCGAAATGTTAACTTTCGACTATAATTACATCCAGCACGCGTCAGCGCAAATAAATACGTTGACGTTTATCCGGCCAGATATGCTGTGCAGGAATTAAATTAAAGCCGAAGGTCTATTTAATCCGGAACACGGAGCGCGGTAAAGACTGATCTTTATGATTTCGAGAAACGTAAAAATGCAAAACACCGAAATCATACCCCCCACGTTTATTGGCTCAAGTGGAAAAATAAATTTGCCTTTATTATTTTCCCAGAGACGGCTTTAGAAACGAAAGCGAGAATTTTTTTAACTGTCCAATCCCGGGCTAAACGATAATTATCCCGTCGGTTGCCGTTCGAATTACCCTACAGTGCGCACTGGTTCGAATACCACAATAAAATGGACATACAATAACTATATCTTAGAGTAAAAAACGTAAAACCCTTATATACGATAGTAATGTCTTGAAAATTTCTTAAAATGCACTTGTATCTTTTCGCTGAAGTTTTCAAGTATCATTATTATATCATTATTCGTGTCAGCCCTCCATTCTATTAGGGAACAGAAACATTTTCTTCCTGAATTTTCAATGAGGTGCACATTTTTCGCACTGCGCAGACCACGTAGTCGATCGTTGCCTGACGAAATTACTTTGCAGAAGAACCGTTTATACGATATTCCCATCTGATACTGTACTCTCTTGGGACTAGCAACGTGACAGACGCTTATGTGTGTCGCATGGTGCAGTTTTGCACTCGATCGCCAGCCACAAAGAAATTTCCCGAGTTCCACATTTTCTAGATGATTGCAAAAGCGCATTTCCGATTTGATCATAAAAACGGTTACATTTTCGAATAATTCACAAAGTCTAAAACGAAAAGAAACTGTCCCCCGCCGCAGAAAAGAACTTAAGACAAAACAAAAATTTGCACGACCATGAATTGTTTGCAGTTGTGAAAAAGCCGAGGTACAAAACGGAAGAATTTACGAACGCTGTCACATTAATAACTACTTATTAAAATTCGGTAATTATATAGGAAAGGTCTGCGTACTCCGATTTCGATGAAATTTTAATATGTTATAGATTTCGATATTTTGAACAACTTTTTCCTTCTCCAATATAGGGGGGTCGTTTTTAATTTTCGAGATATTTGCAAAACACTATCGCTAATACTGTATTGAATTTTTCGTATTCCTGCATGCACCGCGACAATGTAAACCTGTTCCGTAGTTATTATAGTTTTTTGCAAATATCTCAATAATTAAAAGCGACCCCCTATATTGGAAAAGGAAAAAGTTGTTCAGAATGTGTTGCTGCACAACATATTAAAATTTGATTTTAATGAGTAGGTGTAATTTAAAACATTAAACGAATTGAATAATACTTTTCTATAATTTTAAATCCACTGAACATTTTATTTTGCATAAGGATCCGCTATCTATTAATCAATTGAGGTATCATATCAAATACATATTCATAAAAAGATAAAAATCATGTAAAATATTCTCGGTCTGAAATTATTCTTGAAATAGCTGCGAGTGCAAAAGATTGATTATTATTATGCAGTTTTCTATATAATTACCTAAAATTCTCACAAGAAGAAGATAGTATTAATCATAAATCGATTCGAGTACAAACAGAATCAACTTGTAAATTCAGTCGCGAAGAATCATTTTTATCGACACGTCTTGTCAACGTATTCGCAATACGTTTGCGCAATAGCGCAACTGCACCACGAACGCAACAGCATTTAACAACGAGTGTTAGACGAATGTTCATAATTGGTCGGAAGCCGCGTATATAGTTCGTTTCTTTTTTCTCTTTCGACGATGAAAAAAAAAAGAATCGAGTATGTGTGCTGGCCACGGACACGAACGAAATTTGTCCGGGCGCGCAGAATTGGACCAATTAGCGAAATTCTGGCCATTTTCACGGTTAAAGCGCCCGACTTCCGGGATTCTGTCGGGGGAGGAAATTATGCCAACGAAGGAAAGTTGCGCTCATTAAGTTTGTTCGAGCGTCTTCGCGAACGTATGTGCATGATAGAGCATTGCCGTGAATCATCGTTCTCAATTGACATGGCGAAGATACCCGGAAACTACCGACTAATTATTCTGCTGAACGAAGGGAATTTTAGGGAACGAGACCCGTGCTTCCTGCACGAATTTGCTACCGCTTCACCGAATTGAATGAAATTATTCAGTTCCACAACGTTAATCAATTTATCTGAAACGAATGATTGAAAGAAGTTACACAATTTTTTGTCGAGCAGCAGAATTCGAAAAATTCTACTCTCAAACTTGTTTTTGTCAAGAAACCTTACGTTTGATTGTGAATGTTATCACAATAATACTGATATTCTATTAAAAATTTTCTTGAGGAAGATCCATATTAGGATCGAATCGTTGAAAATTTAATCAAACTAGCAAAATTGATTTAATGTATTTTCTTGATCGAACCGTTGCGCGGAGTACATTAATACATCTTTTGTATTTGATTGTGAATATAGAAAAATTGTATATTTAGCGGTGCATTTATTAAATAAATTCTGTTTTTATATAACAGATGAATTGATCAAGCGCGAGACAGTAAAATCGTTGGAGAATTGAGAACACTGCGGATGCACAATGCAGACAAATGGCATGGAAATCCGAGAACAAAGGAAATATTTAAAGTCGGTGATTAAAATAAAAAGAAAAATCTTAGAAAATCGATTATGACCACCGACATAAGAGCAGGAAAATCGTTAAATTTATTACCATTCGACAGAGAATTATTCAACTTTTTACCAACACGTAACGTATGAAGGAGGAAAACAAATATATTAAATTTAGATCGTAGTGCGCGCATTGAAAAAATCGCATCATTGTGACGTAACTGCAATGATAATTGAAAATACGACGTGGTAAAACATTGTCGCTGGAGAAGCAAGATTTAATGAAATTACTCGATCAACGGTGAATAATTATTGACATCGTTCTAATAACTATTCAAATGGGTCAAACCTTGAAATGAGAGAACCGAACGCGAATATTTTCCAATTTAACCGGCGCGTAATTATCAAGATGTTGAATTAAACTGATCAGGGATCACGACCTTAATTATTAAATTTCATCTGTTTCAATTACCATGTCGAGAATTCATTCTAGCGGGGAATCTATGTAATATGGGTGCAAGAGATATGTATCCGCCATTTCCTCGTATACGGGTTTTGTAATTTTATACTTTGGATTCTTGTCGAACTAAAAACACGCGTAATGAATAATTCAATATCGAAAATTCGATACCATGAAATGAGGAATCCTATGGAATAAATTTTTCGGATATTACACGATGAGAAAATATTAAGATTTTCCCAATTGATTTTTAATAGAAAAAGGTATGTTGCATTATGGTGGTATATTTGTATTGCGATTCGCCATGGGTAACATGCCCTCGTGGAGGGAAGGTGCACATATTGATCGAACCTTCGCGTAGCAAAATTTAGATCTTTCCCGATGTGTTTTAGAAAGCACACACCTGTGTCCACAGAAGTTCTTCGTCAACTTATAATTCAAAACTCGCATCACATAGTCGCAGACTCTACTACATAGTATGCTATGCAAATATGCCGGAAGACGTCCTTCGACATTATCACGAAGATGGACGCGGTATAAGTGTCTTACTAGACATATAATCGTTTCTAACACACTAAGCGTGAGTAAGATATTAGTATTCGAGCGTGCACCATATTCGATCCCATAAATATGTCTGAAGATGAGTTGAAATTCACTGCATAGCTGCGGGTCACGGTGCCAGTAGTATGCGTATGCAGTAGGACCTTGATAGTTGCACGAGACCAATGCTAAAAACGCATTCGAGTATTTAAATTCGAAACAACTTATTAGATTACAACTAGCTTAGCAGCTCTAGACAGGAAGTTATTCCCTATGCAAAATTAATGCAAAAAAAAATTATTGAAACTTCATCTATGAAAAATTAAGCTACAAATTTCCGTAAGGTCGTACGTGTTAGAATTTACAAGTCGAATCTATTGGTCATGAATTGTCGATTCGTGTGCGTAGATACGCGAAACCGACGAACTTCCCTGCTTTTAAGCGATTAAATTGTTATTAGGATTTCACCGTCCATCGACATCGTGTTTGAAAAATGTTCGAACCTTTTTAAACCTTGTCCAAGGAATTTTACAATTTACAGTAGTCTGAACAGCTCGATCGAATTACGAACGTTGACTATTGACACTGTTAAGTAGAGCTTATCAACGGTCGTTTAAATACGTCAAACAAATGAACCGAGTTAGTCCCGTGTGGTGAGCTTAAAGTTGCTTCTCGCAGCATCTGTGAATAGCTAAAAGGCAGGCCCCTTCGGGCACGAGACTGGATGTACAACTCTCTGCCAACATTCTGGTGGTACGTGTTCCGAGATGAGTTCAGACCTCCGTACTATGCTCCTTTGGCCGACTGATGAGATAGTCGATGGTGTGTAGTCTCGGAAGTTTCTTTTCCCCTTTATCGAGTTGTCAATGTTGTTATATAACAATACAGTATTGTCTCCATGTATCTGGAATTCCACTTCTATCGTGTACAGACACTATTGTATTCAAAACATCAACACCAGTGTATCACAAATGCCTTAATTATTTTTTTTTATGAAACTACCACTGATACAATCCCGACATTTTTCTGATACGACGTTTAACGTGCCAGCAAACACGATTACACCTAACTGCGTGTCATTGAAATTACCGAAAGGAAATGTGTTCAGTTTTATTTAATTCGTGTTTTACGATCTAGAAAATCTCAATTCTCCATAAAGATCTGCATTCTTTGTGTTACGATACACGAGTTTTAAAACCCGCTGTCGCTGCTTTTATACGAAATCGAAAAAGTGTCATTCTGAGCGCTCGCGTCAATAATCATTTGCCGACAGGTTTTTGCAGTACTGCGTATAAAAATCCCTTCGCGTTAAAATTCAGACAGAACTTTCCAGCAGACCCATAAAAATGTATTAATGCATCCACGTTGACGACATAACAATGAACGCATGAATGAATACTATACCCTGCGAAAATCAGATTTCACACTGGTCTACAACTCGCGAAAGGTTAAAATTGTAATACTGTCGAGCAACCACTTAACCCTCGAAAAGACGTTACGTAATCCGACAAAAGTATCAAACGGACACGTGTAAGAAACAAAATTGAAAGTGCTTTAAAAAATGATCAATCATATAAACCTTTCAAAAGATGCTAATAATTAGACATAATAATTCGTATTAGAAGGACTAGAAAACCATTCTCATTCTTCAATATACATAAAAATTTGATACCATAAAACCAATTCTAACTAGGAGAAGGAATTTAAGTAATAAGTGTTTCGTTCCAGTATTATTTCTTACAATATTTGTTAGTGTGTTCAAATGCACACATACTCTGTTCATTTAAGTTAAACGAATAATCTCAATTTTTCCATACTGAATAAATATTTTTCCTCTTCCTTTAATGTTTTAAAGAATTGTTCTTTTTAGACAATATTCGTTACTGTGTCCAAATGCACACATACTGTTCATTTAAGTTAAAATGAATAATCTCAATTTTTCCATACTGAATAAATATTTATCCTCTTTTAAATGTTTTAAAGAACTGTTCTTTTTAGGGTTAAAGTGGATTGCGACAACTGGTACTGTGCTATCAAAAACCGAAATAAATTTGCATTTTTCGGCTCTTTCCCTATAGAAATATCAGAATCACCTATTCGAGGCCAATGACGCAACTGTTGCGTCATTTGTTATTTGTCCCCCAGTAGCCGAAGACGTAGCCTCTGCGTCATAGACTGAAACGGTAGTTATTTATTGTTCAGATCGAGGATCACAATGGGAAAAAATCAATTCAACGACGAATCCAATCAAATCTCTAAACCATTGCATATTTACCGCAACTGAAGGAAACTGCAATTCTTTCAAAATTCATTTTCCACATTATACCATAGAACTAATGATTCGAACTTTCCAATAAAATCCTCATCTGCAAACGGTTAATAAGGGTTTCCTTGCATTGAATTTCACGACTACACCGCGGATTGTACCAAATGTATGCATTTGGTATGCATTTATACCAAAATTGAATAGATAAAATTTAAACTTGTTGGAAAATTTAAAATCTTTAAGACAACAATATACGATTTCTCCACAATCATAATCACTAAGTATGTATTTCTTTCAACAATGTGTTCGTCTAGGAATATTGCAAAATTTATAATCTTACAACGAGAATTAGTGCAAACATGTTGAACACCAAAAGATTAAAAAAATTTCCAATAACTACACGAGACTTAATGGAAGAAGTACCATCCACTTTAGTCTCTATTTTCAGCAATTAATGTAGAGACCGTTTGCTTTGAAAATTTAAAAACTTGAAGACAACAATATACGATTTCTCCTCTATTATAATCAATAAGTATGTATTTCTTTCAACAATTTGTTCGTCTAGGAATTATTACAAAATTTATAATCTTACAAGGAGAATTAGTGCAAACATGTTAAACACCGAAAGGTTTTAAATAATTTTCAATAACTACACGAGACTTAAGGGAAAAAGTGCCATCCAATTTAGACTCTATTTGTAGCAATGGATGCAGAGAACGTTTGCTTTGCATAAAGATCCGTAATCTATTCATAAATGAAAGAGCGATTCGGTAAGGATCTAGTGATCCTTCGAAGGAGTGGCGAACGATCGAGAAACCGTTTTGAGGAAAATCTCGGAAAGTGCTCGCCGGTCGGTGGCGTCGCCCGTCGAAGAACAGTAAACTTGGCAACGTCACGAGAGAGTGTGCATACGGATCCGTTGGCTAGGAAAGCCGGGACACTTTGGTAGACTGGTTGAATCGCGATTGCATGTGCAGACATGCGTATAGATTATACGTGTGTGTACGGCGAGGCGGCCGCAAGGCCAAACCACGAAATGCCTCGCGATTGGTCGCACCGGCATCGTACGATGGTCCCGTATCGTTATAAATAAGATCCATTGCCCCTACCCCCTGACAACCCAACCACCTCCATACCTGCCTCATGTTCGCAATGCTGCGTCAGCGAGAATGTTAACTGGATACATACCGAGGAACACGCACGTCGACGCACCGAGCCTCCGTGTGTCGGCTCGCCAACAGAGAACGACGATCATGATAATGATTGGCGCACACCGTGGCTGCGTCATCAACGACGCCGGACACGGCACAGACGATGATAACACACTCCGTGAAAGTGTATCGGGTTAATGAAACTTTCTAGCCGGCACTTACTCCTCCGCGACGTCTTCGTGTCCCCCATCTCATTCGATCTTTTGTTGTTCCGGAACTCGATCAAACAGGTGTCCTCGCCCTTTGCGGTACAAAATTGTTCCCCCTTTTTCGTTTGAAAACTTGCTACACTTGTTGAACTTGTTGCGACGAACAGGTTACGATTAGAAGCAGAGACATGCACTTCGAAATCTGTATAGAAACCGAAACAAACGGTTTACCTGTATTGGTCATTTCAATATTATCTTCAACTCGGAATCTGACACAGTAAGTGACAGATTCTGCTCGACGGAAATCGAAGGCAGATAGCTAATATCGATATCGGTAATTTATGAGAGGGTCCGAGATTCTTGAATCGAATTTGCACCGTTTTAATCTCCTTCAAATTGTTACCACGCTTATATTAGCTTGCCGAGTTGTCGTTGTATGCTTAAAATCTTGAAATCGAATTTTAAACCACTTCCCGATGAGCTGGAGACTTTAAATTTTCAAAATAGCTCAGAACTGGATGACAATGCAATATTCAAAACAAATTTTTTTAAAAGACTGCGTTTAGGATTTAAACAATATTTTTATAAATATTACTCTTCGTCCCACTCCGCGCGCTCCCTACTCAACTACGAGTTCCCCCACTCCGACTCCGACCCCACTCCATAAAGCCCACTTAGCAGCAAAGGAGCTCGGTTTACTTTCTGGGTTTGTTTGGATTAGTAAAGACTAAAAAGTAGAAAATAAAAAAATATGTAAACAAACTTCTATTAAACCACCTTATATTAGAATGCACTAAAAAGGAGAAAATAATATTTTTATTTATAGTCACTAATATCTAAAAATATTGTTTTGTCCTTTCTAGTGCATTCTAATATAAACGTGTTTTTTTAACATATTTTTTTATTTTGGAATTCATTCACTGGAAAGCGTAAGACAATGTTAATTCAATGACGAAACTTTGCTGTTTTATTATCTTTTTACGAGTACCTTTTATATTTACTTGTATAATTCACGGTACAGTAGAACCTCGATTATCCGGTTTCTTTCGTTTTCATGACATCACCGATTTGAATTCACTCGACTTTGATATCTCTGCATTTCTAATTTTAATCCAAAAGAACCCACAAACATTCGTGCCTTTTCCACTCTCTTCGATTTAACTTGATAATTAGATCGTTATCCGATTTGACTATTGCAGGCGTTTCACTATACGGCAAAGAACCTCACGATAATCCGTAAATCCGAAGATATACGCGTTCGAGCATTCGTTCCCGTTTCTACTAGTTTTCGCGTGTTTCTTATTTTTCTTAGATTCTTACCGTTCGAAATAGAAAACGGGCAACGAGCGGCGATTTCAAGAAATATGGAACATCGAGAAAAAGTTTCTTGTTTGTCGCTGCAATGTGGACATACCATAACGTTCACTTGATATGAGAATTTCTATCTCGGTTTGTTTTAAACATGAGCATTGACCATTAAATTTAGTTGCTATACAGATTAAACTATATTTTAGTATCAGCTCCGCAATAACTAGCAAATCCCTCGAAACGTTCAACAATTATAATTGGATCAGCGTCTTCGCCGCACATATTAAAACGAGCACATCGCATGCTTAACGTAAGATAGACGATGGATGGCTTCATGAGATTAATGAAATCTTATTAACATCGAGTTCACTCGCCTACTATCCTCGCCAGATTGTTCGAAACTCCAATGATACGACTATATTGAATTGCAAACGTCCTTAAATCAGGTAAAACCGATGTGAATGTCTGTGCTGGTAACATTTTATTTAATTAATCTTTTTATCATTACTTCCGGTAATTAAACAATTCATTCTCCTCGATTTTATGCATACCTGACAAAAATGGATTCGTAAAACTTTAAATATATTAGAAGAAATTATTGGAAATAGATCATTTCAATCTGCAGAAATGCAACGAGTTAATCAGCCGAACAAAGATTTTTCATTAAAGATCGTTGCTCTCTCATAAATTACTCTAATCATTTTATTATTTCGTCCGTAGACATGAATAACCGATTTACTATATCGCCTCTCTGTGTATAAGTATGCGATTAAACGTACGGAGGATTCGCGTAATTATATAATTTATCGTTCCATAGTGTCCGTGAATAATATTACCAGTAACGGCTTATCTGTTACATGCGACAAGTCATTTCGATAAGACAATGGTTAGGTTCATAATAGTGTTCTCAGACAAGCTTATCTAGTTAAGATTCACTGCCGGGATAATTCAACATTTGATTTACACCGTTACAACATTAACGAATTATCCGTAATTGTATTCGTGCTGACGTTAAAGCAGTTATATCATTGAAAATTAGAAAAATTTCATTATCTATCGGGCACAAATACAAAACCAGTAGCGTAACTGTTATGAATTATGGCAAGCAATTATTGGAAGTAGACTAAACAGAAACAACGCGTTTGAGATACGTAATCTGCGGTGAGAGGTCATACTCGACGTGACCTAGAAAATGAATCAAACTTTAAGAACTTCATTCGATGTCATTGACATAAACACTGATTTCAGCGTCTTCCTGTTTGCCTTGTACTGTGTAAGAACGTTTACTCGATCAACCTTTTCGCGAACAAATTCGTCAGACAAATTTTAAAGATAGTGGCTATCGTGAAACAAAAATAAATAACACAGAAGCTGGCAGGCAGTCAGGAAGCCAGAGTGGGGAGGGCGCCTGCGATAATCTCGATTGCAAATCGGTTAGAGGATCACCGATAAGAACGCAAAAGTGCATTAGAGTAATGAAATCCGTTAACAACCCCACAATGATGCATCCGAGAAAAAGTTATAATTATCCCGGGAAGATAAACATGCTATCAGCTGTCCGAAAATTATTACGTCGCCAGACTGAACCTTTAATATCCACTTTTAGCGAACTCTTAATTGCATTCGGGAAGAGAACAGAAGTATCTCGCTGCGAATGAATTCTACGCGGTATAACTTACATCTGAGAGTAATTAAAGTATACTATGTACTTTCTTCTTCCTTGAAACGATAAAATTCTTAACAATTCAAAGTTAAATTGGAATATCGATCGGAGAAGTTAAATTGGAATATTTTATTAGCCCGCGAATTATTCGTGTCGCGATGAATATTTTAATCGGCAGACATACGCGAGTAAATAATATATGAAGCATTACCGTCTGTGTCTTGCTGTGCTAAGTCTGGCTGATAGGTTCCCATGATCAATTCAGCTGAAGAGTGCCCAAGAAAGAAATTTCACACGGCCAAATGAGTCGAATGAACTCTATAGCACCTTCGTGGAGTGAGCCGATTACTGCACGACCATTTTACCATTTATTCTACTCGTTCACCCGTAGTAATGGTTCTGTCCTTCGTTTCTCCTATTGGAGCTACAGACGAGAGCTTCAAACACTCCACGAGTTGATATGTAGCTCTGTGCGTATCAAAAGTTTTACGGATTTAAACGCTTTTATAGAAATAAATTGACGGAAAATGGATAAACCGATTATCATAGATAAATTTATTTTGGTCCCGGTACCAATTTCGCTGTGGAAATAATTTCAGGCGAAACACACGCGCGACAGTCTAATTTCTCCGTGTAATCCAATGGAGTGCTCGTTGAAAGGAAAAGCCTTGCAAATAACCCAGTGTAATTAAAATCGATGGCTCCATTAATCAAATATTGTAACGGTTAGCGTTAGTCCGGTCGGCGACGATATAATGTGTATATACAATACATCCAGCACGCGCAGCCGATGTTTGTTATCTCCATCATGATAGACTAAACATCGACGATAACGCTGTCATCGTAGGTTGTCACTCTCTCATCAACCGCATACTTTGAAACACGTGCAGGCATGCATTTAATGTGGTCGTTCATGACCGACAATACAAAGTTATTTTAAAACGATTATAGCTAAGTGACTATAATGATCTGCCTATGAATATACGAGATCAGCCGGAGTTATGTATTACCATCGGGAACAATTAAGATAACAAATCATTATAATATATTGTATTCCTTTCATCTCTTTTACGTGTATCTTTTAATAAATAACGCAACCCTAATGTAGGATAAAACGTACTCGATATTCCACGTGATAAAATCAATTTGAAATATTTTTCCTTTTTTTATATTTATTTAACGTTGCTTTTAACTCTTTGCTAAGGTTATTTCGCGACGGGACCTACTTATGGGAATATTAACCCCTTGCCGTGCCATTTTCTTTACAGTTACAGTGATTAAAACGTCTGTATCCCCAAAAATGTCGTAGAAAGGAAAAGAAAATTTACATTTTTTATATGGCCACATTTATTTGAATGCTTAACTATTGATTACAAACGAATCGAATTTTATTTCATCTAAAATGAAACGCGTAATATTCATATTTGTTAGACTTTGCTAAAAAAAAAGGCTGGCTCGTCAAAATACGGCAAGGGGTTAATTTGCAATATTATTTTGATATTGTAATCGTTGCACTGAACTACTTTCTAGAATAATCACTACCGTAAACACGATGTTAATGAACGAAACTGAACCGAAAATGATTGACGTTTAAATAAAGTCGAACCGTTAACGTTTCCAAGCCGATATACTATTCAAACGTTCAATAAAGTATTTTCATTGTATTCTCATCGACAAAATTTCCACTGTGCTCGCTGTGGATCAGATGTCTACAATAAAAACGTGCGAGATATCGTTTTTATATGAAAAACAGAAAATTCAGGTGGTATGCGGCAATAATATTAAAAATAATACACGGGCATAAATGTTCGCGTGCACGGACTCGTGATGATCTTTTTCATCGTGGAAATTTCGACCTGGCGATCCGGAATAACTCGTTACGCGTTTGCTTTTTCGAAAAATGAGAACGGGGGCTCTAGATTGTACTGGTGACATTCAAACCGAGCTGTCGATGAGGGCCTTCATGGAATGATACAGTTAACAGGGCTCTCGCTTTTAATTAAAACTCGAGCCTGTAATCGCGATGTAACATGTGCGCTTGTACATGGAGATTTGCGATCGGGTTATTCCTTCTTTCCAGAAGTTCTATCGAATCGCTCGTAGTCGTATTAACCTACGATATTTTCAATTTCTCCTACGATTAAATGAAACACGTTCTTTAGAATTGTAATATTTTAATAACCCCTTGCTGTATTTTGACGAGGCATACTCAAGCTTCTTTTAACAACATCCAAAAAATATGAATGTTACGCGTTTCATTTCAGTTGAAATAAAATTTGATTCGTTTTTAACCAATATTTAAGCATTCAAATAAATGTAGCCATACAAAGAATATAAATTTTCTTTTCCCTTCTACGACATTGCTGCGGCTTATTAGACGTCCCGGGAGTGGAATACTTTTTTGAATATCTCAAAAACTATTGAGTGTTAGCGTCTATAATGGTATATATTCGTAAATGGGAGATCGAGATCTATAAGTATACAGAGTCTCAACTAAATCGGTGTAACAACGTCCTTGCACTCTCCTTGTGAAATGTTCAACGACCATTTCTTATTTATCAGATGTAAAATGACCGACATTTGAGAGAATCGTCTCGTCGTTCTTGGCTCTGTTCGCCGATACTTCGACGAGGCGTGACCCTGCCAACGGGCGACCCTGCTTCTCTCGTGCCAAAACTTTCCTGGTCGCATGATTTCCCTTCCAAACAGTCACGTTACGTTCAAACGCTCGAGTTAATTATAAATCTGGAGTTCGAAGACGAATACTAGAGCTCGCATTCAAATACTTATTGCGTAAATTGTTAAAAGTCGTAAACAATTCGCGCTCAAAATACCGGAGCCAGAAAAATATGTAAATAGGAAAACTCTTTAAATAAAACATTTAAAAATTAATTATTCCCGAAACTTGTTCAATTTACGTACAGCTTAGTACAAAGCTGCACGTGATTGCGGTAAGTCCCTTTTAACTAGATCGCAGTCCACGCAAAATACGTTTAATAAGTTCCTCATTTCAGTTTTCTAATTTCCGTATTTTTAATAACCCCATTTATCACCGTTTGAACATCCCGAAGTAACCGATCAAATTAATGAAGATGTCACCAATTCGTTTTTTATCGATTACATTTATCTACTAAACGTCGTATAAAGATAAACAAGTTCTTCTTTAAAAAAAAGTTATATGGAAGTCGATAAAACGTGTTAGAAAGCCGCGTACAAATTATTCGGGCAAAACCGTGCTGAATAAAAAGAGATCCCGATGTATCGTTAATAGTGTTTATTCCCAGCGCGTGCGTTTTTATTCGACGTTTTCAACCAATTTTTCCCAAGCGAGAATAATTGATCTAATCGAGGTTAACAAGCTCGGGAACACTAAGGTAATCACAATTTGTGTAAATCCGTGAAATTGTCGGCTGTAGAAAAAGTCTGATCACGAGACTTATTACGGAAACCATTAATAGATTTTTAATTAACGTAACCAACCCTCGTTTTTAATCTTGAGCGAGCATTCGATGTTACAAGTTGATCACTTCACCGTGAATGCAGAAACCGATTTATTCAAACATTTTGGAAAACAAGAATTAAATGTATTCCCAACGCAGATGCCGAATCGAAGCAACGACGCAATCGATACTCGTCAACGTTGATAGATCAAATGTAGCGCAATTTTGACGAGAATTCTCGATGAAAGTTGATTGCGAATCGACAAAAAACAGAAACGAAAAAAGAAGTCGAGAAAACCGAGTGGCGCGGCAGTCGAGACATTTTCAGCGGACTAGTGGCTCAATATCCTTACAGGAGAACCCAACATTTTCTATAGCTGGAGACATTCGAGTTTCACATCAACGCCGACGGTACGATCTGCCGGATGAAACACGTGACGCTCATCCAGTACATTGAACTATCCCAATATTTCCCTTAATGAACGGTTTGCCGGAGAACCCTCTTAACATGATTAAATTCTGCGTACTTTGCTTTATCCCTGCTTCCTACGGACCAAAGGAATTCCGGCTTCGCCTGTTAACAACATTTTACTGCTCTTTGATATAGTTTACCGTCCTCTTTCCTTTAGACGGACTATAAACTTCACGGAAACGGAACTAATTTGTCGTGAGGAAAGGAGATCCGCGATGTGATTGAATCCGGCAAGGCAAACTAAGAAACGGCTACCGAAATATTACTGAATGGTAGTTTATTCAAACAAGTTGCATCTTCTTCTTTCATCTAGGAACAACTAAAAGAAACGACGATGAATCAGATTCTGATTCGAAGAATGTGGAGGAAGAAGTAATCGAATTTTTCGTCAAGGAAGAGACATTCGTTATCGACGACAAATAAAATTTTGTGGAAGAAACTTTCCTCTATTTGCCATTTTTGGAAATCTCTAGTGCAAAACCGCTTCAATCATTTGTGCAAAGTGTCATCGAAACAATAATCTTCTTCTTTCATCTACAATTATCTGAAATAAACTGAAAATTATGTTAAATTAAAGAGCACAAGGTACAAGTATCCAGATTTGTTAACAAACATCCCAATGGAACGCTATTAATTCTGACGTTTGTCAAGTTTCATGACGACTGATATTAAGATATAAATGTTAATAGGTGAATAAAATGATGTGTCAAGAGCCATCCCCAGTGAGAAGATCAATTTACGTGAAAACTAAAAGTCCGAGTGTGTCCAATGTCTCTGTCGTCCGCTATTTCGGAGAATACGAAGTTGTCCTGGACAATGCAAATATTTTCTGACGCGAGTTCGCGGAATGCTGGAATACAAAAAGTCGAAGGGACTGCGCAAGGACGCTATAAGGATACGTGAACGTGATCAGCGAAGACGACGTGTCTCGGAAAAGCAAGGGGGAGCCTAGCAAGAGAATCGAGTGCGACGATCGCGTGATACGATTTCGCAATCCGCGAGTCCCTCGGGAAACCGAGAAAAAAGGACGGATAACCGGACGTCCGTCTATCCTGGGCTGCACGCGTACCTACACACGCTCGGTTACGAAAGGCGAACTTAAACTTTGCGGAATGCGACAGAAGAAACCGGCTCTCCGCTGCAAGGAAACGACCAACACTACGAAGACGTTTTCGAGGCCTGAATGCAACCGTCTTCGTCACCAATTCAAGAGAATCCTTGATGTGCTATTTCGTTCGCGACGCTGCGCGCTGCCGATAGTCATAGAACCGCGACCGATTAGCGCAGTTCATTGCAGTTAACCTTTTACGATCCAATTTATGTCTGCTTTTCATCCACAGCGTGTCTAGCAATCTCTGTATCGGCACAACGACTTCAAAAAGCATTTCAACGGCGAATTTTGGATTTTTATAAAATCATTGCAGAACGTTATACCTCGCAACACTAAACGTACTCGAGCATTGAAAGTAATTGCTAAATGTTGCCTTCTGAACACACAATTTATTTAGATTTTTAATTCGTCATTTTTTCGTGAATGTATAATTATTTTAAAAAAAAGAACCAACACCGTGATCGCGAAATGTGTATAATTCGATGTGTAAAACAATTGTGCAAAAATTAGCCTACGATCGTAAAATCCGAAATTCGAATTCAGTGTCCAATTAATTGGTTTAAATTACTTTATTTGGTGTGTTAGATCATAAAGTGCTTTGCTCGAACGGTGAGGCTATATGTGTGTAGTCATCACCGACAAGGTCTACAAATAGGAAATGATCCGAGTTTGAATTGTTATTTACGACATCCGAGTAACTGAATACCGGCTGCATTCGAGTGTTATGTAATCCGAAATCTACATACAAAATTGTTCAACAGTTTCATCTTTATACTATAATAGAACACGTTTTTTCATGTTGTGGTAGAGAACTAAATCGCCATTATACGTCGCATGTAAACAATGAATGTTAAACATCAAAATCGTATTCGTTCATCGAAATTGTTACGTACGATCGCGTTTAATACATCCGGTTAACTGAGAACTGGCTGCATTCAAGTATTATATAATTTAAAATTCATTCAAAATTGCTCGACACTTTCATCTTTATGCTTCTTGAAACAGTGGAAAACTGACTTGTGTTAACTGAATAATGTATCGAGGTGATCTAAAGAAAAATGTCTGTTCATAACGCGTGATTATTTCAAATGGTTACAACAAATAATTTATCCGTATAAATGTGTGTTCAGCTTACGATCAGACTTGCACGAGCAAAACAAAACATATATATATATGTATCGAGGTAATCTACACAAAACTGAAAATAAGATAATAGTTTCTCAAATAATGCATTCGGATAATGACGAAGTCTCCACAAAAAAAAATGGCGAATTAAATTTTCACTGTCAAGTAATAAAAATCTAAATAAATTCAGCGTTATTGTGACGTTTATACCCTAACATTTAGCAAATGCTTTCGGTGGTAGGTAGGGTTAAAAATTCTAAAAAAATCCGCGTAATCGAATAAGATGTGGAAAAAATCAGGGTGAAAAATATTTATGTTCAAGTACGAAATGTCACTTCTCTGGGAAATAGATTTGATAACGTTCCCTTTGAAATTGAACGTCACCAACAGGCTGCGTTCCGCGAAAAGCGCTTGACAATTGAATTGTTCGCACATTCCAAACCCCGGGTCAGTCCCATCGCTATACGTTGGCAAGGTAAGGCCAGGCGCACGCCCATCTGCTCGACCAATCAGCGGCCGCTACGTCATCTCGTACGATGTAACGGAGAGACTCACCCACGTGGTAAGCATCGCGCTATTTTAGTATCTCACCACGAGAAAATCTATCGATCGCATGCACCTCTTTCTCGAACGACTATTCTAGAATTTCACGACGGACCAATTGCTCGTTAATTACTTATCGAAACGGTTCAAAATCGCCGAAACGTTTATTTTTTTCGTCTCGCCACCGTCCGGACCTCGTTTCGTAAATCCCAATGATGCTAATAAACGGGTGCATCGCGATGGCGCGCGGCAACATATGGCATGGGACCGATTACAGTTCGCCGCGATTGCAGCTTGATACCGTTTAATTGGTCACCTAACGGCGGATATGAAACATTCATAACTCGGTTTGCATTTTATTTTCCCTATCGAATTTTCCCACCGAGCATTATCGAGAGCCCGCGAAGTCAGCATCGATACATATATACATTTCGAAACAATTATCCGATGTCGAAACTCCTAAACTGGATTGTTTACGCGATTAATCAAGTCGCTCGCGAGATACATGCGTATCGCTGAATGAAAACAAGGACAAACAGATGGTGTGTCGTGTGTAGGTCAGTTAATCATCAGTCAGCGAGACAACACGGTAAATGAGCAGACTGTGTATTTACGGAAATGAACAGTTAAGTGATTCGATTGTAAACGACCGTTATGAAAACTCGCTTGCAAAACGCGTACCGACTAAAACTGAAAATCTGCTAAAGATAGAACACGCTGGTTAGAAACGAGTCTCGATCACTTCGGAGCCGTTGCATTCGAAAAACCGGATGTACAAAACCTTTTCGAATTGCGCGAATTTCACACGGTAAGCGAACAATAACCGACGGGTTCCCCACTGGGTTTGCTTCACTCACGACAAAACTGGTGACACAGGTTGAAGAAAGCGAAATGGGATTTTACTTACAGGAGTAGAATGCAGTGACGAATAGAGCGAGCCAGGACAGTTGTTTCTCCACGAGGTTCCTCATCTCTGAATATTTCGTCACAGAATCTTCTGGTCGAACGGTACGCGAAAATAACCTCCTTCTTTTTCGAAGTCGGTTAAAGAAATGTTTATGCACTGGACTTTGTCGTAGAATATGAACAACGTTCGTCGATGGCGACCGTTCTCGTGTGAACGTGTACGTAGAAAGCAACGAGAAAACGCGTCACACGCACGCTTCCTTGCACGCTCGGATAATCTTGAACTCTCGCGACAAGTCGGCGTATATTCTCGCGTCACATGTAGTCCGTACTGCGCGACCGGCTGTGCACGATTGACTCATGGGAATGCGTTTTGGCGGCACGAAGCTTTAAAGGCGTGCGCCGAGTGCGCGTGCGCCGGTCGCATCACGCCACCGAACTCGTTTGGTGGGGAGACGCGAGAGACCGTTTCTTTGCTTCTTTCTCTTTCGTTGTGCATCTCGTGCTGTATTTTCTCTGCTTCGTCGAACCACGCTGGCGCCGCGTTGCTATCATTACGGCTCACTCGTTCAAGCAACGTGTAAGATCATTAATTGAGAGTCTTCGCCGAACAACGAAAGCTACGCCGGGACCTTGCGTTGCCGCCCAAACAGATTTTAATTAAGAAGGGGGTCACCCGTTGTCCGCGAACAATACTCCCTGATAATTAGCGGATTTCACGGAATCCAGATATGTCTGATTGTCGAGCAACAGGAATCTATCCCCTTTACCTCCATCCTCATCCCCCATACTGACACCACGACCTACTTGTATAGAATCTTTGCACTTACTGACTCGTTACGGATATATTCAGATTGGATTATGACGTTTCTAATATGTCTGTCGTTCATGCACAAGAAAACCGTCACGAAGAGATACAAATTTTACTATAATTCGTGGCACGAAGTTAAATAAAATAAAACCATTTCGTTTCTAATACGTATGTCATTCGTGCACAAGAAAACCGTTACACATAAAAATATACAATTTTTACTGTAATTTCTGACTACAAGTAAAAACAAATAAAATTACAGTAACTTCCCTATGAATCGGGAAGTTAATTATTTCGTTTCGAATATGTATCTCGTTCATGTACGAGAAGATTGAAATTTTACCATAATTCGTGGCTCCAAGTTAAAGAAAATAAAATCAATTGCAAAATTTGCTACCGAACAAACAAACAAACAAGAAAGCGAGCTAATAAAAACGTGGTAATAAAACTATT
>CM052322.1:4834604-4846127 GCA_028455615.1 Lasioglossum zephyrum | reverse complement strand
CACAAGTATTTTCACAGCTATTCAAAATTCACAATCACAAATTTTCAGGACTATTTGTACGAGGTTAGGAATCTTTATGGCACTAGGAAAAATTATTTTATACTTTTTAGTCCGTTTTTAAAAACGTGGTATTTTTAAAAATTTATTTTTATGTATTTGATCATTCTCGCGGATCTAGTTCCAACAACAAAGAAAACCAGTTGTTATTGTATAACAGACGAAACCCCATATGGTGATTGGTCTGTGGTACCATTACTTTGGTTAGAAAGGTGGAATGGAATTGAAGAGATAACTGCATTTGTAGAACAAGGTTCAGGTGACACCTCTGCCAATGCAATTACGGTAACGAAATTGAAAGAACACGCACATATTTCGTTCACCGCTGCCACAATGTTGTGGTCTTCTCTACGACCGTTGTAGCAAAGTAAAATTTTTAAGAATTAAGAACTCTTCTTACGTACAATATTTTAAAATATTAAATTTTATTCTTTAATCGTACTCTACCCATATTTTCTTCATCATAATTATCATGATAATCCTTTATCTTAAATTAAACAAATGTTTTGCGAAATTTGAAGATATGCATGATGTACCCGGTATAAAGTTACAAAGTGATAATTTTTATGCAAAATAAAATTGTTATACTTCAAGTGCAATCTACAGGAGTTAAGTAAAAATTGATTTTGCTTATTAATAATCTCATATAGTTAGAAAAGTATATCGACATTGATCTTTTTATTGTTTTCGATTAAAAATACACGGTTTTGTCATAAATTCTTAAAAACCTCAGTTTAGTGATTAATTAAGATTTCATTTATTGCTGTGTATCGAAAATACTTCCTGTTTTACATCACGCGCAGGCTTCTGTATAAATATGTATAGCAACTCTTATAGACAGACAATGAACTCGGACAAAGAACTATAAATTTACAACGGCCTGTGTTTTTTCTGATTTGTTTAATTTGCATTATGCAAATGTCTAATTTGATTATGTCAAGCTGGTAACCGAGGCGGAGCTGCGTTACGAGTTCCGTCTACAGGGAACGGAATAATTTCAGGAAATATTTCGAGCAAATCGTAACTTATCTGACAGATTAAATTCTACTTTCGGACCGTGAAACGTGACTCCTTTGATTAGCGATTATACGATTCGCAAAAATAATATTTTGCTAACATGCTTCGTAAACACCATGGGAGTTACATTTCTCTAAGCGTAGTACGTTGTACGTATGTTTAAAATTCAAATTAATTTATTAAACTACATACAGAGATGGATAAGAAGATATAACGCAGCTACGTGCTCCGGCGTTCAAAACTCAAGGTTATATTCGCGCGTGTTTCCTACATCTGTAAAAATTTGAACGAACTAAATAATAATGAAGTGCACTCAGAAAAACGACTAGGTTTTCGTATCAGGGGGTTGCCGCGACAAAATGTGTTGGATCAACGTAACAACGAAAATCATAAAATTTCACGGTCCTACGCGACTTCTGCAGCATTCGCGAAAAATGGCGTGTATCATGCATACGAAGCTCAAAACTCGGGACGAATTCAATTATTAAAGATTTCGGGAAATCATGATGGACAAGTTCATTTACTTGTGTAATGGTAACTCGCATTTAACAATTATTTAAGTTTGAAAGACGCTTCCTCAATTATTCGGAAAAAAATCATAGATATACACGGGCTACTTTGTTTTTGCGCAAACAATATGATTAATTTTGTACAGAACAATATTTTCAATAGTATCCTGTAAATAGCTTAATATTTGTTGCAGATGGAGATTAACGTAATGCATTAGTTCTTCGGGAATTATTCGGAAAGACGTCACAGATGTACACTCTACGTTGGTTTTATGTAAGTAATACGATTTATTTTGTACAGAATAATGTTTTCAATAGTACCCCGTAAATAGCGTGATATTTGTTGCAGATCGAGATTGACGTAATTAATCGGAAAGACGTCACAGATATTCACAGGGTCCGTTGTTTTTATGTAAGTAATACGTAGACGCAGCGGATTTTATGCAGTTATGACAAGAATGAGTAAGTGTACTTTAAAATAGAAAAAACAGAAGAAGTTATACATATTTTAATATTATTTTCAATCTATGAAACATATTAAGAGAGAACGTAATTTTCTGTTTCACTCCAGTTGTTGCATTTTAGGTAGACAATTTTTATTTTACTAAAAGATCTGCTGACTAATTATATGATTAATTTTGTACAGAATAATATCTTCAATAGTACCTCGTAATTAGCGTGTATTGTTGCAGATCTTGATTTACGTAATTAGTAAATTAGTTCTTTGGGAATTATTCGGAGAGACGTTACATATGTACACGGGCTACGTTGTTTTTGTGTAAGTAATACTATTAATTTTGTACAGAATAATATTTTCAATTGTACCCCGTAAATAGCGTGATATTTGTTGCAGATAGTGGTTGACGTAATGCATTAGTTCTTCGGGAGTTATTCGGAAAGATATCACAGATACACACGGACTACTTCGTTTTTCGCAAATAATACTATTAATTTTGTACAGAATAATATTTTCAATAGTATCCTGTAAATAGCTTAATATTTGTTGCAGATAGAGATTAACGTAATGCATTAGTTCTTCGGGAATTATTCGGAAGGATGTCACAGATGTATACTCTACGTTGGTTTTATGTAAGTAATACGATTTATTTTGTACAGAATGTTTTCAATAGTACCCCGTAAATAGCGTGATATTTGTTGCAGATCGAGATTGACGTAATGCATTAGTTTTTCGGGAGTGATTCGGAAAGACGTCACAGATATACACAGGTTCCGTTGTTTTTAAGTAAGTAATACGTAGACAGCGTATTTTATGCAGTTATGACAGTATAATTTAAAGTATAATTTAAAATAGTAAAAACAGAAGAAGTTATACATATTTTAATATTATTTTCAATCTATGAAACATATTAAGAGAGAACGTAATTTTCTATTTCACTCCAGTTGTTGCATTTTAGGTAGACAATTTTTATCTTACGTAAAAATCTGCTGTCTAATTATGTGATTAATTTTGTACAAAATAATTGCAGATCTTAATTGACGTAATTAGGAAATTAGTTCTTCGGGAATTATTCGGAGAGACGTCACATATGTACGTGGGCTACGTTATTTTGTGTAAGTAATACTATTAATTTTGTACAGAATAATATTTTCAATATTACCTAAGTAACGTAATATTGGTTGCAGACCCTGTGCGACGTAACGCATTAATTCTTTCGGATGAAGATGAAATTATGCAATAACGTTATGTTGATTAATTCTGCCGTGGAGACCGATCTATGGCTATGTTTACAATAACAGTCGACAATTGTGATGCGTAGTAGTATATCATTTATCATAGGTATGTATACGATCCTACTTGTGTATAATAGGTATTTAATATGAAATTCTATTGCAATACAGCGACGTAGGATTCCATGAATTTTCCATCAAGTGGGAAACGACGTGATATATCTCAACCATGACGTCTTGTATTAGTTAATCTCTCATCAAACTTCTAATTCTCGTGGTAGGAAATCTTGCCACGCAATGTGAATGAACCAGCGAACGCCTACTTAAGGCATCCCCTCCTCCTAGCATCAGCTGAGTGACTGGTTATCATTTACGTAAATGATCGTACGATTCTGACGTGGCTCGTTTGCGGCTCGCGCCCAGACCTCACCTGACACATTCAGCGAAAAGAACTTTATTTGAGATATAACGTCATTGGTATTTGCATTGAAAAGAGCTGGCTGCGAGCACCGGTGATATGGCATGTTTCTTATCATTAAAGGTATAGCACGTTCGTGAGTTGTAATTAAGATTGATTATATTTTTATCCGGTTAATAGTTCGGCTAAGTAAATAGCTTCTCCATCGATTTACTGCGCTATTCTTTCTTGTCCCACAATATTTGCAATGCTGATGCACCATCGCACAAAAGGAACAAAATAATTTTTTACGTTAGCTCCTGCATCTTGCAGTGGCTGCAAACAATTTTTATTTTGTATAAAAGCCGTAGTTTTTTCGTCAGATTATTTGACATTTATCCTTCTGTGTTTGACAGGGGACCCCACTGAAGTGCCAATCACCAAATCGGATGAGCCTTTGCAACACAGTGTAGCTTTCACAAAAGTAGCGTAGAAAACTATTTTGACGGCGTGTCGCAAATGGAATGAAAATGGTGCCCCAAGGCTGCGAAGACCCGTCCTTTCTTCATTCCGAAGTATCCACGTCACGTTAAACAATAAATCGATATTTATTGGAACTACGTAAGTTCTCCTTCGGAAATTCGGAGTTTGTAAAGTTCAAAAGTCAGAACAATGATCAATAGACAGCGGATTTTATGCGTTTATAACGAAATTGAGTAGGCTTGATTTAAAACAGTGAAATACATTCTAAGAATTTAAATATACTGTTATATTATTTTCAACCTATTAAACGTATTAGAGAAAAAATATACTTCACTCTAGGTTGTTGCAATTCGCGAAGAAAATTTTTATTTTGCATAAGGATCCGCTGTCTATTGATTAATTTATTTCTGAATATTCATATTTTAGAAAATATTAATAACAACGACGCTTAGCACGGCAGACTTTCAATTCCCAACAGAAATGAACGAAAGCGCAACAAGGAGTCGAACGTTTGAGAATGACACGCGGATTCGCGTAATGGCAAACGAACAGCAAAACCCGTTAAAGCAAGTGGCTATCTAGACCAAGTGTTTTCAGACTTTTTACTCCCATTTTCTCCGACTACCCTTTTCTGCGTTATTATCGACGCACGCCCTTCGACCGTCGCGTCGCCTTGCCTTCTCGTTGGCGACGTCGCGTCGCGGCGCCCGGCGTCTCTTCTGCTTTTTATCCCCGCCATTCCACCCCATATATTCCCTCGGAATGATGAGCGGAAACTTCTGAATTCAAGGACATTTTGTGACATTCAAACCTATTTTTAAATGCCATACGGTCTCCGAGGACAAACTAAACGCACTGTGAACATACACCCCCGCTCAAAAGTGACGTGTACCCATCATTACATCTTGAGAAAAATATCTCAAGTAAAAATTAATTTGCGAAAGTAGAGTTGTCAAACTTTAAAATGAGAACAAGCTCATACTTGTACTAATCTTTTTAACGGAACTGTCATAGTTTAAACATCGATGATCTTTCATAGATTGGAAATTTAGTGTTGAAATATTGCGTCGTTACTTATAAAATGTTCGATTATTAACAGTAACATTGGCACACATTTCTTGATTGTATTATGATAGAAATTGAATTCTGTGGTCACTTGCATGTTTCATTTACAAGATTGTCATCTATATTTCTTAGTTCTTTTTACTATTAAATCTACTTTCTCATTCAAAATTGTTTAATCTGAAAATGGCTACTATGAATATGCATACCTACAGTATTCGTACATTACAAAAATGAATTAGTAATTACTAGACTGCAGATCTTTATGCAAAATAAAAATTGCTTGCACCAATTGCCACATAAACAGTTTATTTCTACTTTAATAATTTTAACAAACTGAAAAAAATAGATCAGCGCTCTTAAACTATTGTAACCTTTTTACTGTTTTAAATTGCACCCGCGCATTTTTACCATAAATGTTTAAAATCCGCGAACTATTGATCAGTCACCACATTTTCATCAAATATCACATAATGCTATCGTCGACATGTTGTTTTTCGCATCGATTGACGTTGAAATCAAATTTATTGACGAGGAAATTTATATGTATAATTAAAATTGAAAATAGAGAGAGAGAGGCGTAAGCTTTGTATTTCAAAGAGACGTACAATGAACCTGTCAACTGTAATAGTATTGTTTTATCAAAACTCATTGTGTGCAAAATTTGTATTCTAAAATCGAACATTTCATATGCAACAACGTAATAGTTTTGGCGATCAACTGCTTATCGAGACGTTATCATTTGTGGCATCGCAACATTATACACGTCCCTGCGAGGCTCGTCAGCTGTTGTTGACGACCATGTGCTGTTTGTATATTATGCTCGTGTTGCCTAACAATATTAAGCGCGCACATCGCGAGGTGAACTTTTGGGACAACCTAACACGCGGTCTTAATTAATTTACACCCTAAGAATTCATTGGGGGATGTTCTCGAGTATCAACGAGCACTCAGAGAGGGCGGTTAGCTCCTTCGAAATACCGATACAGAAGGGTTGCTCCAGCGTTCGGAGAACGTCGAAATTTTTGCAATATCACTCAGCATTGCTAGATAATCAATAAACACTGTCCAACATTTTATAGACTGCTGTGGACAGGGTATCTGTGAGCCGATCGTGTAACCTGAAAAATTTATACGGAGAAATACCTCGAATATTTTGTAAGTAAGTTTACGTTTTTAATTAAATATTTTGCGCGTGTTCATGCCTTCCGAAGTTCTTCTAATTTATCGGTGTACAAGGTGAGCTAATAAGAACTAAAAAATCTAACTGCGTTCATTCGATGCGGCTCTCGATATATAACTCGTTTAAAACATTTTGTTAATACAACCAACAGGTTACAAGTTGTTTTAAATATCAGTTCTTATTGATTCGCTTTGTGTATTAGGTACCAAAGAAAGTTCATGTAGTTTATATGTTCTGGCCACTCTGTATATTGTAAATTTGGGATAAGAACTTAGTATAATAAGTAGTGTTTAATATCGCCGTTTTTATGTTGCAATAGCGTACCTGAAAGGAAAGTGCAATGTATACGAAATATTAATTGACTGATAAAGAACAAAGGTTCTTCTTTGTGAGCTTTATAGTCGCGTTGAAATCTTCGTTTCATAGGATCCTTCAATACGTACTTGCTTTACCTAAATGGAATATAAACAGCGAGTAACGGATTCGGCACAAATCTACGGGTAATTGAATCTGATTTTCTATAGGATTTTATGTACTTCCAATTAGAAGTTGATCCGACGGAAATTGTAATTTTCTGGGAATACACATAACGGCCAGTACAATACGGAAATATTCATGATTTTAATTAGAAAGGGGATCGCTTAGCCGCTCGAAAGGTAAACTGCTTGAGTACATATCCGTATAATTCCGGTAAGAAATTTGAAATTCAATCGTACTTTCATTTACATGTTGGTTCAGTATAATCTGTTCTCTTAAATAGACATTCTGCCGTATGATTATTACTAAAATTATATTTGGTTAGAAATACGTATATCCGCAGGTTTTTAAAATATCCTGAATAATCGTATGCATTGCAAAATACTTTTAAGTGACGAAACAATGGTGAATAATGGGTGAATACACAAAAGAGCATAAATATCAGAAAAATTTTACCAAATCGATTATATTTGTTATTTTAAATTGTTAAGAAATGAAATGAATTTGTATACAGTTGCTACGTCGTGCAATTGATGCACACAATTTTTATTTTACATAAATATCCGCGATCTGAATACTTTTCAATAATACCATTATTCAAAATGTTGCTTAGACGATTAAATATGTTCGTATCTAATCAATTACTAACTTCATATCCACAAAATGAAAAAAAATGATATAGAATGGAATTATTCTACAATAATGTAGAAGAAATGCTTAATTTTCGAGTTCGAATAGCTCCGACTTCAATATTGTAGAAAAAGTCAAATTTTCTAGTGAACAAGAGAATGTCATCCAAAAATTCATTAGAGGATAGAGCAGAAAGCAAGAAGCATTACTATTGTGGTAGTATCCCCAAAACTTTAATCTCCCATTCGTTCACCCACACATTTTACATTTTTCCGACAATACTATATCAGTAAGTAGTTCTGTAATTAACTATTGTCCACGGATAGAGGACGCTCTTATCAGTCCTCACTTTTTGGTCGGTAACGTAGTCACAAATTGATAACGGTATCGAACCTCAAAATGTTAGAATTATTTTTATACCGCGTCCTTATTCGAACAATGAACATATTCTGTGCAATTTTATGATATTCCAAGCTAAGACGTAGCGTTGTACATTTTTCTTCTGCGTGAAACACGATAAAGCAGATTTCTTCATGCATCCACGATATTTCATATTTAATTTCTTCGTAAAAAACAGCAGGAATTTAGTAGAACGTTCATCCAAAAATTGATTGTTTTATGTAAACTCTGCGAGTGGTGTTAATCATTTGATACTTAGTTTGAATTCTAGAAGTCGAAGAGAGTGAGAGAGGAATATAATAATTACGAATATACGACGTTCTTATGTAATGATCGAAAGTGTGGCCGTTCTACCGGAACCAATTGATATTTGCACGACCACCGCAACTGGACCCTTTGATCTCGAACTGGAAACGCTTGAGAAAGCTCGAATGGAACGCTTTATAAATTGATTTTTCCCTCTTCGTTTAATCAAACTGCTGTCAGCCCACATTCTTTTATTCGATTGCACTCGTCCCCGAATACCCTCAATAGAATCGCAACACAAATTGTTATTTTTTCTTCGTAACTACAATATTAAACCGAATTCTTGTCTTTGAGTTCGTTGTCAAAGAATTTTCGATAAAGTTATACACCTGTTTTTTTACACAAGTGGCAATGTGACGGCACTAAAAATTGCGACACCATAATTCGAAGTAACTTTCACATTTCTAATTTTATTTATACTTCTTTCGTTTATAAAATGCTTATAAAATTTCTAGAATCTGCTTATAAAATTTTCATCATAACCATTTGTAGAGTCTAAAGGAATTGAACAAAAAGTAAACAGTTTGCACTTTCAGTCTCGCTAAATTATTATGTGGAGTCAAAGGGTTGAAACACAATTTGCTAGTAGACAATGCCGAAATTTAATCTGTGGATTGAATTTCTGACGAATTTTTTGTCAACTCGACCTGGGTACGATTTTTAACAAATACGTCGAGTTTAAATCTCAATTTAATACGCTTAATGTTTAGCGCGAACTTTATTTCGAAGCTTGTGTTGCTTACAGAATCTGCTCAGCATCCCCTAGCATTTCAATCGTGGACAAAGTTTTTCGGCGAGGTAGAATATTTAAAGCCAGGTCGCAGCACATTAACGGTCCGCTTGAAAGTAATTTTGAGACTTCCCCTTGCAATATGCACGAGGGCCAGCCCGTTCGCTTGCTTTGTGGATGTCGCAATCCAGTTGTAACTTAACAAGTCGCTTTCATGAATAAAGTAAGCAAATACATCTTCTATGATAATGTGTTTTCAATGTGATAACAGTTGCCCGATCTAGAGTCGTTTTAAAAACAGAGTTTCATATGCGAACATGCATATACGACTACTTTCTTTTATTTGATAAATAAAATTCGCTGTTCATTTGTAAGTTGGCTGTTTCGTATTTATTTTTTCATCTAAGACTGATTATTCGTTACCTTTTAGAATCCATATGAAGAGAATTGACAAGATTATTGAAACAGAATACAAGCCAACGTCAGAATAAAGTTGTTATTTAAAAAACAGACAAATTATATACAGTAACAAAGTTTCTACACAATAAGGTAAATTCAATGCATATACTTTTCTCACTAAAATAATATTGTTGTGGGTTTTCTTTCAATTTGTCGATCTTAACATTTTTTACTTACAATTAGATGAGGAAATTGACGTGAGTGCAGAACTACTGATTGAAAAGTAGAGATTTCTAATTATTTGAGATAGGCATGTTCAGCGAACGTAGAAATGCCGAAAGGAAAAGATTACGAGTAAGTATGGATAATAATGTTATTAGAAAAAGTCGAAAGATCGTTGAAAGCCGTGGAACAATTGTAGCAGGGTGGACAATGGAGAAGAAGGGGTTGGAAGCATCACCCTTTGTTTTTCGACAGTGGGAGACAGTGTACGAGTGGCCGAGTGCCAACCTGACTGACAATGAGGTTTGAACTCCATTCCGGAAGTTGAACCTCCAATTTTCACCTGCTAATATCTCGGAAACGAAGCGTCAACTTGTGAAATGATAGAGATCTTTTCAATTCATACTGGTATTGGAAGACCAGGATTTCAATAATAGAATTCTGTAAAAAAGGATCTGCAGCATATTTGGAATATCAGTTTGTTTAAGATGAATAAAAATTTCCAAGGATAGGGACAAATAAAAGCGTATAGTTATAACAAATAGAAAATATGTAAAACTTCGATGGGACTGAAGAATGACAGAAATTAATCGTAACAATTATATTACAATGTAGGTAATTAAGAATATTTTGGTTAAAAACTCTTTCGTGTCCTCGGAACTTTTATTGCACATCATACAATTATCTGTTCTACATATAAGAATACTTTTTAAAGAAATTCACAAGAGAAACACACGCATTTCTTTCCACAAAATTACTCAGGAACAGATATGTTCTCAACGAATGTAACACATACAAAACTTTTAATCCATAACATCTTAAACATTTTTTATCTCGCAAATCCCCAAAAATCGCCGGCCCCAAACGAGAATACGTATACTAGAAACCCATTCATCCTAGCACCCATTGTCCGGAAAACTCATTATCTGAAAACTCCCATTCAAGCGTTCTACAACTTGCATATTAATGCATAAGTAATTAGTTATACAAATGAAATGGTGTATCCGGGATCTTATCTCTAGATTCATATTAGACTTGGTACTCTATGAAATACAAAAATTATTATAAATATTCTAGTTATAAATAAGCCAGTTCCTGTTTCGAAGATTTTCTAATATTTCACTAATGTCAGCAGTCGCAGTTTGTTAAAAAGTGATGAAGAGAAATATTTTTGGAAACAGTTTATTCATGAAATCAAGATTGGGTAATCAACCACAAAAATGAACTTTCTGCTTGATACGTTCTACTATACCTTTTCTTCGTCTATGTAGTTGAGAGCGCCTCTACAAAGATTCGAATAAGGATCAACATTTTCAAGTCACGAGATGTTAGAAGCACTTCGGGAATGTAAACATGCTTGAAATCCCTGTATGAATGGTTTCGGGGGTGGGTATTCCTGTTACACTGGTCACGCGCATAACATCGGCAAGGATAAGAAATTTGACGGCTCGTTTGATTGCTTCCAGGAAAGAGCCAAAGTCAATGTTCAGATTTGGTACATCTCGTTTCGGAGGCGGCATAGAATCGTGCCCGTGGAGAATAGAGAACGTTTGGGTCGGGAAGGCGGTTTCACCTAACTCTTGGGAATCTGAATCCGAAACTATCTTTGGACTACTAGCAAGACAGTTTGCCTGGAACTGGATTTCTCTCTCCCCGGAGACGCTATCTATTTCGTTCGTTCTCTGCACATCGTTTCGCCACTTCGCTGCTTACCACGTCCGCATTTCCCCTATCCCTATTCATTCAGAGTTGAATTTACTGGCTTATATGCTTGCTCTTCGCCTTTCGTTCTTATTCGACGAATTACCGCTTAACATTAGCTACATGCTCGGAAGTTTCATCCCGGAATTAAGCAGCGTAAACAGAAGTCGCTTAACCCTCTTGTGGTCAACCAAAATGTATAGATTATTTAAAACCTTTCTGTATTTAGCATGTACGTGCATACATTTGACTATAAATTAAT
>CM052322.1:4808473-4834504 GCA_028455615.1 Lasioglossum zephyrum | reverse complement strand
TTTATTAACAACGTGACCTTTTTATCTTTGTGTGTAGCACTTCCTTCTCCGAAAATCTCGTCGATTTCCTTGATAATCATTGCAGTCCCACTGCTTTTGCCCGACGGTCGGGCCAAAGGCAGCTTCTGCCCGGTTTGGGCCAAAGGCAGCTTGTGCCCGATTTGGGCCAAAGGAATTTTACGAGCCCACACGGTCATATCGTGCCTCTGGCCGTTTTCAAAATTTTCGCTATCTGGGTAATTCGGCTCTGCCAATTCATCTCTTCTTCAGAGAAAATTATCTGTGTCGCGTCTTATAGATTTATGTAGTCTAAGGCGAGAACCGACAACCCAACGCAAATGCATTGTACGACTGAATGGGCCGGTGCAGTGGGTCCAGTTGTCCAGTTGCATCTGGTTGCATCGCACTCTCCAATCTACTTGCAGTCTACTTGTATCCTTCGTCTGTGGTTACACGTTACACCAAGCGGCCAAATAACGTAATTAGTCTCTGGTACTACCAGGTATAATGTTTGATAATGCTTCACCAATAGCGATATTGACAGTGTAGTAAATAGTAAATGATCGCTTACCTCTATAATCACAGAGGAGCTCTGTCAAGTGATTAATAGTGTCGGTTATTATTTTTATGAAATTTCAATCGATTTCAGTGTTAGCTGTTTTCCGCGTTTCCTCAACATCAAATCGCCACTTGTATGTAGGCTTTATCGAACGATTCGGTATGTAAACAAAGCAATTTAATATTCTCGCCACTTGACTGTACATTTAATACTATCAGAACTAACCTAAAATTCATTCGCATCTAATTTTCAAACGATTGAAAAATGTAGTACATATACACCGTACTTGAACAGAAGTAGTATATGTTCCTTTTACACAATTATTTTTCAGTGTTCCGAGACAAATTTCAAATAGTGCGAATCGTGCTGACGTTATGAAAGAAAAAATATTTGACAAAGTCTCGTACACTTCTTTCCCATGGCTAAAGGAAAATTAAGGGGCTCGGACTCTAACAATAAGGTACATTTACGGAATAACGAATATTATAATGAATGACGTTTAATATAACGCAATTCTTCTAACAAATAGTTAACAGCATCCAATGCTACTTTTAAAAATGGAGAGACTTATACATCAGAGTTCGAGATCAACGAAATACCACCTAGTGCCCGTACATTACTTACAAAGGGTTACATACAAGATGAAATCAACTCCTATTCAGGTACATATCTATGTTTCACCATATCGTTTTATAATCTAGCTTTTGCGTATTGTAATATTCAATTAATCACTTTTAGGTGCTACTGTGTCAACACGTGGACGTTTTATGACAGAGCAGGACAAAATACGTTGTCCTAATGAACGTCCTTTGTACCTGTATATACAGGGTCATACAAAACATAATGTAGATTGTATGTTACGTCTCTAATCTTATGAATATTAGAAAGTTTAAAAAAGCACTTTTGTTATTTTTATATTGCTCTCTTTCAGTGGCTATACAAAAGATCAACGAGATCATTAAAACGGAACATCAGAGTTCATTAAATAGGCCAAGTAGGTTTACCAATGCACCACCGCCACTTATGAGCTTACATTCTGGAATTACATCTGTGGTATGTGTTTCGTATGGTGATGACGTTAATGATGTATGGTGTTGTCTGCATTTATTGTAACAAATTGAAACTAAAAACAAATATAAGTTTCACGAATATAAATTACAACAAAGTTTGAGAGCTATACTTAATGTAATTAGTAAACGAAATTGTTTAGAACAAGTAGCAGTCAAGAAACTGTCCTTTGAAGTAAATTTCAAATGAAACACTTAAAATAGTAGAGAGTTGTTGGCAACAGAATTGAAAAACAATTCGGAGTACAAAGGGTTAACGATTATTAGACTGCGGATTTTTATGTGTTTACAAAGAAATTGGTTGGGTGAAATATAAAACAACTTCCTTATAAATCTTATAACTGTAACTGTTATGTCTTTAATGTAACAAAGTCATTAAGGTATGAAATCAAGTTTTATTTTATTCCTACTTCCTCCCACACTAAATGCATAACATTTCTATTTTGCATAAAAATCCAAAATTTTGAAAATTCTTCAACAGTTTTGAATTTCATCTACCAAATTTTGCTATAAACGCATAAAGATCCACAGTCTAGTGATAATCTATCGCGCCTATGTCTCTGTGTTTACTTATTCGTGTGCACATCGTTTCAACAGGAAAAGATTTGCGTTGGAATAGAGAACGCACCAGAAGGTTTTGATTTACGAGGTAGAATTATAGGCGCAGGTGGAGCAAATTTGTTGTACATTAGAGCAGAGACTGCTGCAAATGTAACGTTAAGAGGCAGAGGATCGCAGTTCATTGATCCAATTCTAGGAGCTGAATCGCCGGAGCCGCTTCATTTGTATATAGAGTAAGAAGATCATTAGTGCTACCTTCCTTAATGGTACCTGATTTTTTAATCGCAAAACACGTTGTATGTTTTGTTTATACAGGCATCCAAAACCGGAAGCGTTACAAAATGCAAAACAGTTAGCAATTAATTTAATTCAAACAATGCAGTCTGAATTACAGTCATACATACAGCAACAACCACCACCAGTACAATCACAGCAAGTTATAGAACAGTCGCAAATACAACAAAGTATGAATTCAAACTTATTCTTAATAAGCATCGTGTGCGATTATACATTGTTACTATCGCTATTTTTATTTTTATAGCAGAATTTCAAACCATGAACATTGGTACTTTGGGACCACCTAATGTTGTTACTATACAACATCAAGGTAGAGCACATACACTAATAGTTCATGGCTGTTGGAAATTCTATACGTAACTGTTGCAAATCATCGTTGTTTCACAGATATAATACAACATCCGCAAAGTAGCGTGGTAACGTTGCCAGCAACAATTCTCACTGCTACAGTGGCTGGTGCGCCAGGGTCTGGCATAACGGTTCCTCCACCTGGAGTGCACATTCCTCCTCATTCTGGACCATTGGTGCCACCACCGCCGCAAGCTCAGGTGACTATGTACTAGACTGCGGATGCAGTGAATATACTAAAAAGATTTAAGGACATCAGTGTATTAGTTTCAACTGTATAAGATAATTAAAATTTATTATATTGCATAAAGATCTGCAGTCTAATGATTACTATATCAATTCATTAATACGTGTTTCATATATAGGAAATACAAACCTTCATGCCACCTCCACCTGTTGGACAAGTGCAATTAATTGGACCTCCATCGACAGTGAGTCAAGTGCAATATCAGATTCATCCTGGACAACCGTTACAAATCCAAGGGCTTCAGCCTGGTTCGCAATCGTCGCCACAACCGGTGGCTCAAATGTACGTGATGAGCCAGCCGCCACCACAGAATCCTGCTCAACAGAACTTTATAACGAGCAGCAGTGCACCGGTTAGTGGTGCAGTTTCTTACGTGTACACTCAACCGAATGTGCAAAGGTCCTCTACACCTCCACAAGGAATAATCGAAGCTGTCAACGTGAATTTACAACAACCACCTCCGGCGGCGCCAATTAATATAACTCAACAACCACCACCTCCATTGCTGCATCTACATTTTCCACCACCAAACTTCCCTCCGAATCAACCGCCACCTCCTGTACCGCAAACTTATCAAATACAGTATCAGCAGGTTCAAGCTCCGGTATCGCAAGCACAAACCCAGTTTGTATTGCAACCAGGCGAACATATGGTTCCACCCCAACTGCAACAAAATCACGAACAATCTCAGGCAGTGGCTCAGCATATGTTACCTCCGCAGTTCGAAGGTCATGCTCCTCAGTTTCATCTACAAGTACCTCCTCCATCCACACAGACTTTTCTGCTCCCGAATGCTCAGTCTCCGCAACACCCGCAACAACATCCTCTCACTCCTGGAGGTGAAGTACAACATCAGCAAGACGGACCAGACCAAGGACCTCAGCCACAGCCTGTCCCACCACCACAAATTGTACCGCCACCATCGGCAGCTCAAATGACAAATTCTATGAATGTTCTTACTAGTATTCCTCCGCCGACGCAGGCACCACCATCGCAAAATGCTCCGTGGCTGTATCCGCCGCAACAACCGCAACAGATGCTGCAATCTCAGGGTCAACTGCAGGTCAATTGAATATGCCAATAGTGGTCATCGCTTAAGTGTAAAAGTTGCCCGCTAAAAACTTTCGTGTAAAGTAGTTTTCAAGGTGGCTATATATCCTACATCTGGCCCGAAATTAACACTTTATCTACCGGTAGCCTATTATTAATAGGCTTTTCAGTAATTGTGCTGTACCAAATGGAAGCTTAAAAATCTTCACTGAGTCATTAATTTCAAAGATTAATAGCAGTGTGTTACACTTACGTGATGTTCCTTCGAAGCTCAACAAATGGCACCATTGCGTCAATCGAAACGAGAAATGTTATTTTTCCAGGTTCAGATGCCACCTGGGAATATGCCTCTACATAATGTTCCTCCTCCGCAAGTTCAGGCACAGATACAATACCATGCTCAACATATGCAGTATCAGAACGGTCATATGCCACCGCAAGTACACTACACTGTACAGCCACCCCCTCAGCAGTTCGATCAGAAACCTGAATCACCGGAACAAAAATCTCATGGTGTAAAAAGAAGGTTTTCAGACGTTGAAGTAAATCCGGTAGGTTCTCGAGATTGTAGCGTTTCAAATTTGTTATTACTGGACTGCGGATGTTTATGCAATTCTCAATTTTTTTAGACAAATCTTGACAAAGTGGTACCAAATCCTATTTTCATTGGGTAGTAGGTCCATACTAAATTCTGTCGAATTTGATACTATTTGATTTTTACAAACTATAAATGTGTATAGATCCGCAGTCTAATTATTACTGTTTAAGAATTTGGCTAAACATCTTGTAAACTATAGGAAGCGCCACCATATCAGTGTGGTCCTCTACCAGCTCAGCGTCATGGAACAGGGTAAGTAAAATAATTAATGTACAATTTAGTTCTGTACACAGTATAATCATTACGTTTATATGTATGAGAAGTGAACGTTTTGCGATGTGCAAAATTTAATTGCATGAATAAAGCAGGTTTAAAGAATTTTAATTATTTAATAAGTACACGAATGTTCAAGAATAGAATACAAATAGATTTATTTTGGTAAAGTCATTTTGAAATTCGAGTCCGAGAAATAGCTTGCAATATCATAATTATAGCGAATACATTTTTTATTTCGTTGTTTCTTCCAATTATTCGACATACTAGTGCTAAGTGATGGTTACTATACTACACTAATTTTCTAGATGTAAAAATTGTAAGTTGAAACGCAGCAAATAATGTGCTTAAGTATATGCACTCGAATACATTAAATTTCTTTCAGAAAACCTGCTTTGATCAAGATCTACCAAAATCAGTATATAGGAAGGAAACGCTTTGAAATACTCAAAAACATAGTAACACCTAGATTTTTTTCTGGTTGTTAAAACTGTTAGCATAAAGACTAAAAACATTTGACATTATAGTATGAGGAGTGTTACTTTATCGCTGTCGAGCAACAACTTTGGTAAAGAAAATTCTCATGTTCTCAATCAATTTATCTTTAAGCAATGGTTTTGCTCATAAGTATAGTGATTCCTTGAAAAGTGCACTTAGTCAGTCAACCAACATTGTTTAAAGATGGTGATCGTGAATATAATAAGTTTATTCACAGAATATTATGCCAGACAAAGAACTGTAATTATATTGATTTTTGGTAAACAATTCTTTGTAAATACAACGTAAAAGAATATTTCTAAATTTATTGTATCGGTGATGTAACTAGTAGAAGTTTGTATATATAATACATACTTTTATGATTAGTTGTAAGGTCTCAGCTAAAATCATAAGTTAAAAGAACCATTATTTGTAGATTTTAATGTTTTACAGATTAAATAACAAATGATTGGACACGTATTCGTAATAATAATATTCTGTGTGAAAAATACAACTAAGTACGTACTGCGTCATAAAAGTTCTTGTATCATTAACTGTGACCTGGGGAATACCAGGTACTTTTAATATTTCAGAAGTGTCCGTGCCAGCTCGTCAGGTGATATTTGCTTAAAAAATTTTGAAATGTTTATCTGTAACGATCGAATCTATGTTAATAATTATGTAACTGAATTGTTTAAGCAGAGAAGGTGATCGGCAGCAACAAGTCTTACATGGTCCGTCACCAACAGCTGCGGGTCTACCTCATGGAGATCGAAACAAGCTGCTAATGCCACCTCCACATCCAGGTCTGTAACTAAGAGTATTCAAGATGAAAGAGTGCTGGATACCTTTTGGAAATTAATGCATGATATGCATTGGATTTCTTATTATTAACACTTTCAGGGCCGCACATTTAACATCAAATTATTCTCGCATAACGCAACACTATCTGTATACATATATTTTATTGGCTATTGCCGGTCCCTTTCACGTTCACGGTGAAATCATAATACAATTTATTAAGGAAAACGTTGAAGCTGCCATTGAAAATTTCTGATTTAACCCTTAAGTAACGTTCTACTACCAGTTCATTTATTTTATGTTTCTTTTTACTAGCTAAATTAGCAAATGGAAATCAACTTTTGCTTTTCAGCATTGGAAACAGTGAAACGACAGAGTACAGTAATCCCGCGATCTAAGCCAGTATCACCTAAATCTTCAAACAGTTACAGTAGTGGACAAAAGTTTAACACGACTATCTTTCCAGTAGATTATCGCATTTTATTAAAGATGTTAAACGTCTAATAGTTCCCAATTGCTCTTAAGGAAGTAGATTAGTTTTTCCAGGATTGCAAGAGTGCAGAATGCGCGCATTTCTCGATAATACAAAAGAATGGGAGTTTTCAGTAGTTAAAAACGCTAGATAAAAGATCAATCTAGGCCGCTATCGCCCTCCAAAGGCCAAAAAATTATTCTTTTCTTAGATCTTACGAGCGTTAATTCTTCTCACGATAATAGGTATTGCTATCATACTCGTAAATGTAATTGTTGGCAGAAAAAAATGAACAAAAGACAACGGCCAGATCGAAAAAAATCATGTGTACGTGACAGCGGCCGTCAAAGTATTCAAGTCTAACATCAGTAAAATAATAAAGAAAATATTTACAGCCTTTTTTCACAATACACTGTTCACGTACAATGTGTCTTTGACTCGATCAAATGTTTCTACTGTTATTTCAGATGGGTATCTAGCATTGTTTCTTAATACTCTTAGCTTGTAGTAATACTATATACTGTAAATATATATTTTGCTAAACAGTATGAACTTCTTATTCTTAATTGATACATATTAGCGATCTGTTTTGTTTTCATGTATTCATTCAAACATAATTGCAGATGGGCGACAGGAATATCTCCAAGGTTTATGATTCTACGATGCAAATTGCTTTCGATTTAACTTTATTTATTATTATTTAGAAGTTAACGAGCCTTTCGCTACACCGTACGATTACGATAGTTAAATTTGGATGTCTTAATTTTAATGCTTTTTCATTGTATACTTTTCATCGCAAATGTATGTATTTTCAGAAATCGTACAAGACAAGTGACCGTTATATTTCAGTGATTGCTTTTGACCGGTATTAACTATAATTAATTCTCCTTCGTGTTATGTTGAAATATATGTTTTAATATGAGTATTTTAAGTTTTAACAAATTATATATACTACCAAGGTGTCATATAATCTGCGGACCAGACGTCCGAAGCCGAGCATGCGAATACACACGGAGTAGCAGCGCACGTTATCATGTGATTGTCTCGATGGTTCTTACTTTTAGAAAAGTACTCATTTTCTAGTTTGTTATACGTGCAACAAAATTTGCAGACGTACATTGGCTCTTTCTGAATAGCTGCACACCATTGATTTTGTTACTTGTTTCTTGTTTTACAGTAAACTAACTGAAGAGTTTGAGGGTGGTGTCCACCGGAAGTCTGAATCTCCTTGAACGCAAACTTGTTTTTAAATATGAGTTTTATTTTGCAGATTTCAAGCTAGCTCAAGAACACTAAATAAGTAGGATATACGCGATATGGTAACGGTGAACGCTCGTAATCAATGCTACGAATCTGTTTACTATCTGTTTTCAGCTACACATAGCGATTATAATCATTATTCTTTTAGTTAGAAATGGCCAATGATTTGAAATATTGTTAATCCAGCATGCGATTCTATAACCTTACGGTTCGAGACAATTGAAAGCTTCGTTTGAGAAGAACTAAAGTTTTCTGTTGTCGCACAGTGTTCTCTCGAAACGAAAAGTAAGAAGCAATCGATTATCAATTCGAATGGAAAACTGTCGTCATTAAAAAATGATATGATTTCGCGCTATTTACAATATTTCATCATGTTATTCGCCATGTTCAAATATATAATGCATTTTACGTACAGCTGTTATGCATCCTTCAATAAAATTCTTTTTATTTCATGAATTGCCGTTATTTAGGTGAAAAACGGAGCATGGATCAAAAACCTGCAGGCATAAATTCAGGTATACTCAATATCTTTTTACAGTATATACTATTTCTCATCAATTTTCTGTGTATCGAAAAATAAGATTACTCACATGCTTCTGTGTTTGTTATAGGAAATGAGCAGAATCCGATAGGAGATTCTGTAAATATTCATGCTGGAGGTGGTCCGCCTCTTCCTCCTCCACTTCCACCACAAGCACCATGGCAAGCGCATCATGTCAGAGCTCCATGGGGTAGACCACCACCAATGCCAAGAGATGGAGACCATCAAGGAATGTGTCCTGCTTTACCCCCTACAAATATGCCACCACCTCAGATTAGACCCAGAGGTATACACAAAGAGCTATGACAATCATTATAATTACGTCTGTAGTGTTATAGAGTTTGGAAGTCTACAATGTTATTATTATCAGTCAAAAAACGAATTACTTCCTCTCGGATTATGACGAAATTGAAATATGTTGTAAAGCTCGTAATTCTACAAAACTTTTCCTGTACATATAATAGACAGTCCCTTTTAGTTTTCCATATATTTGTTTATGTTTGAGTTAGGTCTGTAGATTGTTAGTAAATAAAAAGAATGAAGATGTCAATATATAATCTCGCCTCTATTAAAATCATTAAGGGAAGAAACAGTATTCAATTTAGTTCCTATTTCTTGCAATCGATGCGGTCAATTTTTATTTTGCATAAAGATCTGCAATCTATTTCTAACATATTTCAATTTCATAAAAATTAATCAATCACTCACCGAAGTCAAATACGGAAATGTTTGAAGGAGACCGCGATCTCTAAAAATCACAAGATGTACGAACAAATTATTTTGGACTCATTGTAATCAGGATCGTAACTTCTAAGTTCCATTAGGTGTTGAATGTATGAAGTAATGACCTGATGTTCTTGTGATTACTTAGGACCTGTTGAAGGCAATCGATCGCCTGTTCAAAATGCGATGCTGGAGCACCAGATGAACGTCGAGTATAATCAAATGCCACAGTACACGACAAAACCTCCCCCTTACAATTCACACCCATTGATGCAGTCCATTTGTAATCCACCGCCGCCACCGCCACCGCATCATCAACAACGACCGCAGCATCCACCACAGTCAATGCAGCATTACCAGGTGCCAATTTCTCAAGCATATCAGCCGCCGACTTCTTGTCCGCCGTGGATGAATTAAAAAAAGGAAACTGAAATCATGACGTTACACGTAACACGCGACCGATGCTCTTACGCTAGTACCTTACAAAGATAGCTGGGTGCGGCCCGTCCGATTAAATCGGTGCGCTTCCACTTCAAGTGCTATCCGAGACGCGTTGGAACCACGTTAAACGGACGAACGTTGCATTACGTTGTCTTAATTCAATTGTTCCTCTTGCGAGTGTTAATTATAATTTAAATATCGGTTACGTCGAAGACGCAACTCTGTAGAATATGCTGTTTCGCGAAACGAAAGTTGTGTACATGCTGCGAAATTATTTATAGCGAACCAGTGTAAGGCTTTAGATAGCAAAACGCTAGTAACGAATTTATAAATACCGTGTTGAAATCTGTGAAAGAGTTAATAATACGATTGTCTGATCAATTTAGATGTGTAACACCGCGACGCGTCGGATCCACGGTTTTGAACGAGACTACTTTTCCGATTGTTGGTGCAAATGCGGGTGCATGTAGCTAGAACGAAATAACTGACATTTGTTCCGAGAACGATGAAATGCTTTTAATATTCACGCACACAGACACACTCGAGGAAGATCTAGAAGTGCAGTGTTCTCTCGCTAATTGTCGAAAACACGGGTACGGCCAGGGATACTGTTCTTTGACCACTGCTGTACGTAGACAAAAGCACAGCGAGGCTCGAGAGGCTTCAGAAGTGTAAACGTAACTAATTCAATAACTTCTTTATTTCTCATTATTTTTTATGGGACTTTGACCAATATGTTCGCGACATTTTTCTAATGAAAATGATACCAAATGTGATGAATAATTCCTGACCACATATTATATTACATAATACTTAATCAAAGGCCAGACATATGGGACATTTATCGAGAGAACACTGTACGTAATTTTTGTATGTATAGAACGTAATTAGCCCCTTCTCGAATCTACCGTACGCCGTCTATTTCCTCTCTTTGCGGTACACCACCGTACCGTATCGTCTGTTTATAGACAATACACAACACGGTGTATTATGGAATTTTGTATGCAAACGTGAATAAATTGTTGCTGATGACCCTAAGAAGCGTTATCAACATGATAAATGTAACAAATTAACCACTATTATAGTACAACGCCTCTCGTTTTACAATTACTTGAACAGGGTCGCTAATCGCTCTTCACATCCCGTTCGCGATTATGATATAAGAATTTTTAAGAACAATATGACATATTAGTGTTATATGATCATGCGACAAGCACGGACCGTTCGAATTTGGATTGATGTACCAAATTCTTTATCTTGGGTTAAGCCATCGTTTTTTTATGATTTAGTTATAGAAATATATTTTCCGACGGAGTATAATTTTTTGAATAAATTAATTTAATCACGATCAATCGTTTCTTTTCTATTCCTTTTCACCAAATACATTGAAAAACTTAAGAATTGTCTAATCACTGGAGTGCGGATGTTTATTATGTAATTATTGCTTTAAAAATTTTTTTTTAAATAACATTTTGTTTGATTCGAGTTTCTTAAAATTCGTGTGCAAAAATTGCATAAACATCCACAGTCTACTAATCACTATAGTCACAAAATAAATTAATCTGCAAGTGGTGAAACTACGTTTTCACTAATATTTTTGGCTGTACGCTACTTTTCACGGTACAAATATCGTTTCACTGGATTCTCTGATCTTTTAGTACCTATCTCAGTGAGCGATGTCGTTAAAACGGCACTGTTTTTGCTATCAATGGGCCATCGTTCTAATTAAAGTCGTTAAACGATCGAACAGGGCATCTACAACGATCGAATATTGGCCTAGGTTTCCATGCCGCGCGAAATTCTGTTTAATACAAATCCGATGAAGCCGTACACCGGTGAAATTGTCTGTCGTTATATGGGGCGAATGGGGCGCGTTAAAGGGCGCAATGAAATGGTGCGCCATAAAACGGGGACCGTTACAACGCGTAATTAAAAGAGAACGTCAAGATTTCGCGGCAAAATACAATTGTTCAAGAAACATATTTCATGCCCGAACTAAATTGATCGTAAAGAACTTTTATTTATATGAACGGTCGGCCTTATATCAAGCATGTGTGTACCTGTCGGTACTGGGAAAATACTAAAAACGGAAGTTCGTAATTTCGTTTTCACACCGATTCAACATTTAAACGTCATAAATATGCCCATAACTATGAAAGTGGTCTAAGTACAAAAACCCATTGCATTCGAAGCAATTTTACCTTGAAAACCAGCCGGGTGTTGTTGTACCGGGCGGGCCTACGGCTATTAATGTTTTTATTTTATTTTGTATGTGACTCTCCAAGAGCTACACAAAGAAATTCCCGATTCGTTAGTTTCAGTATATTATTATCATTATTAATTGTACGTTTTAAGATTATACATTTTCAGGGAAATTCAATAGTTTCCTACTTATCAAAATGTTTGCTACATGGCGTTGCAAAACCAACATCGTATGCTCGTTGCTTGCTTGGTGCCTTGTTATAGCAGTATAATGTTGCAAAATAAATTGCAAATGCACAATAAAACGCATTGTTTAATACATCAATCGATGCAGCTGGACATTCGTTATAAAAAAGTACTAATCTATGCATGTCGAACAGTTAGTGGTCAGATTAAACATGTCTTCCGACCTAGAATATTTCCATTCTCTATGATTTTTATGGATATGAAATTGGTATAATACCTTGTACAATATCTAATTATTTAATAAATGATTAGATACCGACATATTTAATAGTGTTAACAATACTTTGAATAATTGGTCAGCAATTTTTAGTGGCGCCTTTACATCACATTATTTTAAGCTGAATTAGATCAATGTAATTCTTACGATATTATCAAAAATGAATCGTTAGATACTTCAACGTTATATGGAATTAACAAGATATATATAATATGACTTATTATACCACTTTCATAATAATGGTCCACTTGTAGATGGATACAGTAAAGAATAATTTCCTCGTCGCTTGTTAGCGAAAATCACAGTTCGATGTTTCACAAATCAATAACGGAATGAAGCGACTCACTTCATCGTTCAGTCACCCTTCCATCAATGCAACCATACCGAAATATCTCGAATTACTAACATAGTTAGTTAAAATCAAGGGACGGATCGGTTCGATCCCAACTAATTCTAGCAATGTCTCAGGTTTGTCCGTCCTCGTCGCATCAGCTGGTCGCAGCCTCTATTGCTTTTCAACGCGCCCGCCGTAGGTTTCCCAAGAATTATGGACTTTACGGTCATTTCGAGGACACGACGAAATTCGACAAGGTAACCCAACTACATCTTACAAACGCGAAATTCTACCAACGATTTGCCAATGACGATTTTTCGATTTGTAAACCGAGAGCTTCACTGTAGACTGATAATTTCGCTATAAATAACATTAGGCTGAAAGCGTGGCAGAAAACGAGGAGCCACAGGAGCTGGAGAACGCGTCGTTTTCTTCGAGGAAATGCTCAAGCTCGAGAGCTGCTCGCGCGGATACTAAAACAGTCTGGAGCGGCGAGTACGGCGAAAGTGGCTCAATCAAGGAAAACTTACTTCAGAAACCAATAATCTGCAGTTGCTGTCGTAAACGCAACGAGGCTGCAAAAGCTAACGAACCGGTGAACGCTTCGAAGACAACGGACCACTGCAGCGCAGGGGACGCGCTTGATATCGTTCCAAGCAAAGAATACAATGAGATATCAAAGAAAGACGATCCTTCGAAATCGGAACAATTGGACAAGTACGATATTCTATCAAACGTTTTAGCAGGGATAATTTTACACCGAGTACTACAGTAATTTAGAGTTAAAGTCTAGAGTCTACAACAATAATCGGCAAACTCATTAGTTAAAAAAGCCAAATGTCAGCTGTACATCGATTTCGATTTCTTACGAGATCTAAATTACTTCATCGTACTTTATATAATAGTCATTTATAGCAAAATTGGGTAGATGAAATTCAATTAAAATCATCCATTAAAAAATGAAAGGTAGGAAACCTATTTTTTAAGAGTCTAGAGTCTCTTGCGTCTACAGAACTTCGAAAACACTTCTATTTTGAGACAAATAAAAAGAATTTTCGTTATAAATTCGATAACTCTGTTAGCCATAAATGCGTAACATCCGCAGTCTAATTATAAGCAGCGAAGGGTCTCGTAAGAAATGTGATGTCCCTCTATTATACAGTGGAACATCTCGGCGTTCGTCTGCGACTAGACTTTTGCAGGGCGACTTATTTTATTTCCAGCTCTGACGTAAAAATGATGAAAAGTTTCATAACGGAGTCCAGAAATTCTAGCCGTTGCCGCTCTTCGTATTCCCATTCACGAAGACGAAGCCCGAAAGAAACTTCGTCCAAATTGGATTCCGTTAATCTTCTATACGACGAAGGCGGCTACGATCGAGTAGATAACGTTAAAGGCACCAGCTCGCCGGAGAAACGGAGTAAGTTGAAATTCCTCGCGTTCCTGAATCACGGCGACGTCCTGATGAATTATCGTGATAATTTCGCTTCGTTTAGAGTGCGACATGGAGGAACGTTGCTGCGGAGGAGCTAACTGCAGATCGGATCACCGAAACTCCCGTGCAAAGTCGAATCTTTTTGAACCGTGCAATGATAACTCGCACTCGAACATCCATCGGGATTGCAATCCCCATTGCACGAAACATTCTAACGTCGACTTGTCGCGGCCACGACGAGACTTTTATCGGCTTCAAAACCGCAGTCGATGCTGTCTCGGTCAGAACTGTTGTCGCCATTGCAGCGGAGAAGATTGCCGCAGGTTCGCAAAGATGTCCTTGTTAGAACCGTTCTAACTACAGTGATTCGCATTAATATTCACATTAATATTCGCATTAATATCAGTAAATATACGTTTTCATCGTCCTAAACTCAGCAGCGAAAGGGTTAATACTTGACAATATGATTTGAACTTCTTTTTAGAAGCTAGAACAATTAGTTTACCACAGGATGTGAAATTGGTCGAAATTATAGTTCTTCGTTAATTGTGTTACAACTTTTTTATGTGGGCTTATATTGAAAATTTAAAAAATACGTTTTGTAGATCTGTGTCGATTATTATGCATTGTGAAAGCTTCATCGAAATCGGTCGATGTGTGAAAAACTGTACTTTTGACAGTCTTTAAACGTTTATAACTGATGCCATTAAATTTTCTTTATTGACCCAGCTAAAAAAGTTGTAAAAATCAAATTCCGTACGCTCCCTTGCAATCCTGGAAAGGAGACACTCAAATGGCTCCAGTTGCGGTTCTCCTGCAATGAAAAATTTCTCTGTTTAGTTGTTCGGCGAAGGAAAAGCCTCGCCTCGCGTCAGATACTTGCCTTTGTTCGTCGAACTCCACCAGCCAAGGAAGATGCTGCAGAAATCACGTTGCATGCGATTTTCACTCGAAGGATCCAGAGAAGATATCGACCGTTCAGGAGCAGAACGACGAGGAATACGACGACTGTGTGGCCAAGATCGATCACAAGGATTCTTTGTGCATCCTGGTGGAGAAGTACAAGGCCAAGGCCAGCAAGAAGTGCAAACACAGAAGGTACGCCGGTGAAAACGATTTCTCGGACGATCGGATTAAGGACGACTGCAACAAATCGGTCACCTCCGACGTTAGCGGACAAATGGATGAGAACGTGAATCCGAGAAACAGGGAGAGACACTTGAACACCGATAGTCATCGGTTTCAAGAGAATCGCGCGTCGACGGGAAAACCTTGCAGAGCTGGTTGCGTACCGATTTTCCGGGAGGGGGACTGCAACCAGCTGAAAAATCTCAAGTCTCGTTTAGTGAAAACAGGAACATGCTGCTCGGCGAAGGGCACACCGTGGCGTCACACGTTTTAGGTCTGACTAAATCTCAAGTCGTTCTACTCGTTGTATTTCTAGGACAGTTTCTCATATACGTCGCGTATTTCTACAAAAAAATGTCCTGTAATAGTTCATGCGAACTTATTACATAGAATATTGTTTCCACATCCCCGAGGAAAATACAAATTTTACATATCTCATGGAATACTATTATAAAGTTTTTTTTTTTAGATCGTAGTGTAACTTCAGGGTGACTCTCACTCGCGAGTATACACGTATTTTATAAGTCTGCTTTCGTTTTATATCATTATACAGTGGTTGTCGTTATTTAATAAAATTTCAACTTTTTCTACGATATATGTTCTCGAAAATGTTACAATTTTACGATAGTTCTGTTTCGTTTTTCTTTCACGATTCAGTTGTAGACAGCTTCAAAGTAGAACCAAGTCAATGCTTTACAAGATTTGTAAATCGAAATTCATTTTCGATATTAACTAAGAAAAATTGTGGTTGATTTTCTCCCAGTTCGTCAACTATCAATTTTTGTAGTAATAAAACGAATGTTTAAAGAAACTATTGTACAGATGTTAGTTGAACCAGTTTTCTATTTCCAGTCTCCATATGTCTCGAAAACTGCGCAGAGATTCTCACCCCTGTCGCGAAGGGTGTCGCGGAACACTCGGTCGTTTCAGGAAGCCTATTTTTTAAAGTATATTACCCTAATAAAGTTAATCAAGCTATTTTGGAAGTATATTGCTTTAATAAAGTTAATAACCGAGGACATTTATATCATTCCGCCGCATCGTCCGCGGTGCTGGTCTCTTGGGCAACATTTGGCTCCTCTTCTGCTTCCTCCTGCTCGTGCACCCCAGTTTCCTTGCTTTCCGTTACTTTTTCTTCTTCTTCTACCCCTGCAACAGGGTTCGTTATTAATTGATTTGCGCATTGCGCGTGAAATAAATTTCGTACCGCAGTCTCTGCACAAAGCAATTTCAGAAGAGAAATGTTCGCACATTTATTTGTAAACTTCAGAACGTTTCTGTGAAATTCCAAATTCTCTTTTCCCCTTAGTTCCGCGCAACCCGTTTCGTTTTTCGATAATGTTCAACTAATGGAACGACATCAAATATTATACGATAAAATTGTGAACGGAAAAGCTTCTTTGAAGTTTCATTTATCCCCGGAAATTGTTTTCAATCGTTTACTTGACAATATTTTCAGAATACAGCTTTCAGCTGAATGAAGCAGAACATGGAAGCTTTCTCATAAGTAATCGGTAAAAATGTTCAAAATCGCTGGTAAGAAGTTTGAAATAAATGAATCCGTTGAAATAGGAATATTTTAAGATCATTTTCCGGTCTGTTTTACCTTCAACCTCTGCCCCCGATTCTAATTCCGTCGGATGCTCTGTTTCAGCCTCCGATTGTGGTTCAACGCTCGTAGGCAATTGCTCCGCCGTAATTTCAAGTTCCGACGCTTGCATCTCATCCATTTCCGCTTCCGTCAACTGTTCTTCCGTGTATTCTGCGTCGGTCTTCGCTTCCGATTCCACTGGACGATATTCAGAAACAGGACTGGCTACTGTGGTCGCCATTTCCTCTGTTTCTGCGAGGAAAATTCGTGCACGATGTTTGACGACTTCACAGTTAGAAATTAATTGAAAGGAAACCCTTTTACCATCATATTCTTCTTCGTGTTCTGACTGTGGTTCTTTTTCTTGTCTCCTCCCTTCTTCTTCTTCTTCATCTTCATCAATAGCTCCTTCTGTTTCTTCCCCTTCTATTTACGATAACAATTGCTTTGCTACTCGAGACATTATGCACTACGTTTAATTAGAAATTACTACATATTTGCATCAGTGATTGCGTAGTTCTCGTGAAACGACTTCTCTCAGATTTTCTACACCGCAATTTGTGCAAATTATAAATTATTATTTATGAGATACCAACCTATTTAATAATGTAAGCAATATTGCGAGTAAAAGCAATGTTTGAAGAGTCTATCAGGAATGCGCTTCTGGCATTTTTACGAGAAATTAAAAGTAATTCGAGATGATCGAGTATTTCAAGCGTTAAGAAGAGAAATGTTCGGTTAAATAAACGAGTTTTCCGAGCCAGACGACGTCAAAGTACATCGTGCAATCATACGCAGTTATGCATCGTAATTTCAACGATAATGTTTGAATAGTGTTGAAGCATTCACCCTCCATCGACACACGAGACATTCTGAAGCGTTCTTTGAAAGCCATCTCAACCTTCGTGCTGGTGATCGTTAACTCCTCTTGAGTACCATATTCCACGGGGATACCTTCACGAGACATCACTTTTTGGAACACTCTCTGGTGCAGAGAATCGAGAACAGCCTGAACGATCATTGACTTGGTCGACTCTAATCGTTGCACTTCGTAGCTGCTTTTTCTCTTGCGGTACTGCTTGTACGCTCTCTGAATTAACACGAAATATATCGAAGCAGCATGCAAACCGTAATTGGAAGTTATAATTTGATGCGATTAAAAATTCAGTGCGCCGGCTCTGGTTTGTCTAATGCAAAAGAAATTACCCGACCGATGCGGAACAAGCAATTTCGGTAACAAAACATCAAGTGTGATTAATGGCGAAACTAAACGAACCGCGAGAAAATTGCCCATTATAATGATAATGAAATTTATGCACGAATAAAGGCAGACCCGTTCGACATATGAAATTTGTCGCTTTAATTATTTATTAGACTGTAAATATTAGGCGCAATTTATAAATTTAACAAATATGTCACCCCGTTGGAAAGTCGCAATTGTTTGGGAGAAACTGACAGTTTCCATTAGCGTGTATGCTTTTCAATCAAATTGATAGACTCGTTACTACAGAAATATCAATAAAGAACGTTACTTGAATAACTTTGGCAGCTTCGTTCGCCTTCTGCACCGTCAAGCCAGAGTCATTGTACATCATTTCCATCCAAGCGACAGCTTGAATGGCTTCCACAGGCTCGAGTATACGCGCATCCTTCTTCAGCTCTTCCTCCGTTTCCGCTGCGAATATTCACAATATTGAATCTCTTGATACTGTTCGGATTCGCATAAAATTTTTCAGGAGATTAAAATCTTACGGGCGTCCATCCTCTGGTTTCTTCTAGTGTAATAGCCGCGGTAGGCGAACTAGGCGACAATATTCGTTTCAATTTTTCGGTCACGGTGCTAACGATCGGTAAAGGATTTCCTACTTTTATGTGTTTCGCAGCTTTCGAAATCTCCACCTGCGTGGCGCCAGCTTTACGTAGAATCTCCAGTGTGTTCATCACTGCTCTTTGCCATTGAACTTTTCCCTGAACCTCGCTCGTACTCATCCTCTTGTAATGGCCGCGGAATGCTGCCTGAAACAGTGAAACATATTAGTTTTGCTTCGCGAATGGAATTTTCTTTTTAGAAATTATACGGCTCTGTAATCGATTCCCGGTTCTCAAACATAGATACAGTGAAGCACTGTAATGTGGACACTTGAAATACATTTTTTGAGAAGTTTGCTACAAGAAGATTTTTGAAAATATTCCAATTGGTTGGATTTACAGAAAAAATATTAGAAGTTACAATTTCTGATATTTTTAGAATATGTATAGTTGACAGACTTACAAAACGTACTTTAAAATTTTTTAATATTGCTCCATATAAAATGGTTGTAAACAACAACCTTTATTTATATTCTTTGAAATTCCGATCAATTGTAATTTTCTCAAAATTTCTTTTTCACGTCATGTATTATATTAAAGGAAACGTGGTAAAAAGATATCATCCTTCTGAAAGTGTCCGAATATTACTGTGGTTCAAATTAGAGATCAATTAACTGTAATTTTATTAGCGTTATATAAAATGTTTACTTGTATCACTTTAGCAGCGCGATCAGCATGCTCTCGCGTTGCTCCGGTCGCTTCTAAAATGTCTCGTATGGAAACCTCGGATTTCTCGTCGCAAGACTTATCTGTGCACATCAATTAAGACTAATTTTATGAAACAATCGTATATGTCATGTCTTAGTGCTGACGCGAAGGAATTGAAAACATTTGCAAACTTTAAAATATTGTTTACAGTATTAAATGGGTTGGTATGTAACCAATTACCAATTAATTAAAATGAAAAGAATCACATAGAACGGAATAATTCTAGGTCAACAGAAATGTTTAATTTACGAGTTTAAATAACTCTGGCTGCAAAATGTTAACTTTGACAACATGTTTTAGAATGCAAACGTATAACGTGGTTCACTATATCTTTTGTACAAGTCGTGCCATAACTTTACCTTCGCATATCTCTTCCGGCTGCGTGTCAACCGCGTCCAAGTACTCCCGAAACACTCTCTGCGAACCAAAAAAGAAAAGAGGTAAGAAATACTCTCTGTGAACCAAAAAACAACAGAGGTAAGAAATGCTATTTGTGAACCAAAAAAGAAAAGAGGTACGAAACACACAATAATAATATTTACCTGCATCCGCGGAGCCGCGACGGCGATTTGTTCCAAAGTAAAACCGGATCGGTATAGTATAGAGAGGATTGCTTGGCTTCCGAGCAGAATGTTGTTCACGACTTTCACCGCAACTGAAATGGCAGAAATAGTGATAAAGTCAATAGTAGTTGGATCTGCTGATAAATTTACCTTTTGTGTTCTCCCGCGTGATCAGAAGCGTGTCCACGTATTCAGCAATGAAACCGTACAAGCTCTCAGGTTGCGCTCTGAGCACCTGTTTTCCCAACAGACTATCAGTAATTTGGAATTATTTTACTTTGATTAAGAATATTGTACTTGACTGGTTTCATTCATGAAACTCATGAATGTGCAATCATCAATGTACAACAATGTGCGACTAAACATTCAATCAATGTACAATAACGTACGACTAAAAAATCAATCAATGTACATTGATCAATGTACAAACAAAAATTCAATAAATGTATATTGATCAATGTACAACAATGTACGACTAAACATTCAATCATTGTACAATAATGTACGACTAAAAAATCAATCAATGTACATTGATCAATGTACAAACAAAAATTTAATAAATGTACATTTATCACTGTAATATGATCATGTAATTCATTAATGTAATGTCAGAGAGAGGGTAACTGTATTCCCCTCAATTGGAGTCCATTCCCCTGATCTGGCGACACTACACATTTCGAAGATTACTCTCCAATTGTAGAATTTACTATAACCCGAATGCTTTGCAATTTTCGTGCAAACAAAATATCCCATTTGCGTTTGCTCGAAAAGCGATACAAATGTTTTTAAAACTTTTAATCCCATGTAGACAGGAAAAAAGGTAACAGGGGTTACACGCTTCCAACGTCAAGGTAGAACAGCGGGATAGGAAAGTCCTCGTTAGCCTTTGTTCGCTATCAACAAGAAAAATGTTAAGACCCAGCCAGGAACGCCGGTTAATTTGCAACTTCTATCGCTTATCGGAAACACTTAAGTTAAACATCGAGCGATTTCGTGTTACCAGCGAAACGTAGCGCGTGCTTACCTCGCGTGAAATGTCAGCGCACAGTTCCCGTAATCCTTCTGGCACCTTGTATATATGCTTGGCGCCGTGCTCCTGAAGCATTACATCCATTTTTTCGAGTTTTCGCGACAACGACGAAGCACAAAATCACACCGAAGTCTGCGTCGTCGTGCGACAATGTCCACGAGACATCATCGCGCATTTTTTTCCGCTGTCGAGCGACGCGAAATATATTTTCTCTTTTGTTTCGCGAACCGCGTCACAAATCAATCCACGTTTAGAAATAGTGGGTCGATGAAATCGCGATTCCAATAATTCGACGACCAGTCACACTGCGCGCTGAAATTGTTATTCCATTTGCTCCACCAAAAAAAGTAATGTTCAGTTGAAAATATTACATTCTACTTCAATACGAAACAATTCGTGATCGATTTGGCTGTTATCGTTCATTACTTTTTCTCATCTTTTTGAAAACTTCTTTATGAATGCTCAGAATGATCAACGAACGAGTCAGACACGTCACGCTCCGTGGTGAAACGCTAGTCTTACACGCACACTATCGACCAATTAAAAAAAAAGTAATGTTCAGTTGAAAATATTAGATTCTATTTCGATACGAAACAATTCGTGATCGATTTGGCTGTTATCGTTCATTACTTTTTCTCACCTTTTTGAAAACTTCTTTATGAATGCTCAGAATGATAAACGAACGAGTCTGACACGTCACTCTCCGTGGTGAAACGCTAGTCTTACGACCAATTTTTTAAAAAATGATGCGTTTCAATGACGAATCGATCGTCGCAATTGTCGTTACTCGATTGAGCCACGAGTTCGGAATAATACTGCGCGAGAAGAATGGTCGACGCTATTATTTTCGATAAAATTGTGACAGCAAATTAATCGGACGCTGGAAGATTGACAATTTTTGTAACATTTTATAGCGGACACTTCGAAATGACAAATTGCTGGTGATTTGCGAGGGTGCCCTCCCACAGTAAAATCAAGTTACCCGGCACGCTCCCGAGCAGTCGTTGTGAATGATCGTCTCCATGATCGTAGTCATTAACGCAGACATTTCCATAATACACAGGCAATATGAATTCGCATAAACGATTGTGTGACCGCTCGTCGCGTGCCTGCCGCGCAGCTGGTTCTGCATTGTCTTCGTGCAATCTTATTCTGGATCAATAACTTCCTATAACAGAGTTAAAAATATTTTTAATTCTACGTGGAAGCTGCAAAGCAATGATTATGACTGGACAGCGGATTTTATGCATTTATAACAAAAATATATAGGTATAACTTCAATCAATAAAACCATATTGTAAGAATTTGAGAATGTCATATTATTTTCAACCTATTAAATTTCTATTTCACTCCAGCTTGTGGCAATTCAGGTAGAAAATTTTTGTTTTGCATAATCCGCTTTTTAATTATTACACGAAAGATTTGGTAGCCGGTAAGTGTGAATTTTCTCGTATTAACATCTCTGTTTTAACCCACTCGAATAGTATAATACTATTGTATAATTTTTTCGTACCTCATAAATTACTAAAGAATTTAAGCATGTAAGAATAAATTAAATAGGTAGGAAGAAATGTTAAGAGATTAATAAATGTTAACAAACACCTCTTGCATGTAATATTTTGTATTTCATAAATTACTAAAGAATTTAATTATGTAGGAATAAATTAAATAGGTAGGAAGAAAAGTTAAGAGTGAAAATGACTCCGAGTGCAAAGCATTAATAAATGTTAAGAAACCCTTCTTGCATGTAATTTTTTTGTATTTCATAAATTACTAAAGAATTTAATCATGTAGGATTATAAATTAAATAGGTAGGAAGAAATGTTACGAGTTAAAATGACTCCGAGTGCAAAGGATTAATAAATGTTAACAAACCCTTCTTGCATGTAATTTTTTTGTATTTCATAAATTACTAAAGAATTTAATTATGTAGGAATAAATTAAATAGGTAGGAAGAAATGTTACGAGTGAAAATGACTTCGAGTGCAAAGCATTAATAAATGTTAACAAACACCTCTTGCATGTATCTTCCAACAAGATGGAGGCGACTCACAGACTGAATAAAAATTTCTGAAAACAACGAATTCGCGTCGTAACAGTCTCGTTGGCGGTTTTAGCGGCGTCGCGTGAGTAGCCTTCATTATGCTCGATTTCCATGGTCCTTACGGGCTGGAACGGAAAGGAAAAAAAGGATCGCGTGTACAAGGAGTCACGTGCTCCGAGGATGCGACTTCCGAGTTCGCGACGTGTTCGGTGTTCGGGCGAAGTTTCGCTCGTTAGTGGGACTTAATGGAAGTTTGAACGTTCCACAATTCGGAGTCAGTCGGCGAGACTTCTTTTTTCGAAATACAAGATTGACTACTTCACCACACGGCGACGACAGTGTACCTCCTTCCCGGTAAAACTTCTGAATAATTTCGTGGACCTAGCGTTTTTTTCGTAATTCGGCTAGATTCATTTACGATGAATTTGAAACTGCAAATTTCAACTCGACATCTCTTATAAAAGATATTCCTTGTCAATTGTAAAAATTTTGATACTTTCTATCCTAGATTTAACATTATATTTTTAATAGGTTTGCATATGATAACTAGACTGCGGATCTTTATGCAAAATAAAAATTGTCTGCATCGATTGTAAGAAATAGAAATTAAATTGAAGGTTATTTCTTCCCTTAATGATTTTAATAGAGAAATCATATATTGGCATCTTCAATTTTTTTTAAAATTTTTTAACAATTTTCAATTCTGTCTAGTCAATTATAACTGTAGCTGCAATTATAATCTGAAGGATTAAACAGGGTCATCGAAATATCGCGAAAAAGAAAGGACATTTTTCGGATTGCAAACGTAGATTCTAAAATGTTCAATCAATTTGATTAATTCTTCCATTTTTGAAGTCAGTGGATATTCGAGAAATCCATCTCACTGTGCGGCAGTCTAAAAGTTAACACGTTTTAGATTCACCTATGAAATCTGTGAAATTTCAACAAGCAAGGTTTTGCTAGAAAATGGATTTGCCGGGTTCGAAGCGACTTATTCGTGCAAAAAGAATTCCCTGATTCGTAGCGGGTGTTTCCCACAGGTATCAACAAGTTAATTCGCGAACAGCAATTTTTCCCAGCTCGTTAGCGACCGATTAGATTAGTGGCCGCACGAAAAGATAAGAGGACCCGCCATAGACGTCGGACAACTGGTCTTCCGTCCTCGGCTATAATAAATTCACCGGCAACAAGAAGGGTCCTCCGGATGGCGTGCCCCCGGGATTATCTGACAACGGTCCTCCGGGATTAAATGCCAGTGGTCCACCGGGGTTAAGCGGTTAAACCCAGAAAAGGCCAAGAAAAACCGAATTTCAAAGATGACGATGACAAGTCTGCCCCGAGTGACAGGCCGGATAATGGCGGAAGGAGCTTCCACAATGGAAGACACGAATGCGATCCAAGGAAAAAGAAGTTCATCTCCTCCACTGAACCGACAGGAAACGAACTAGATGGAAGGTTTCCATATAGAGGAAAATCAAATTCTGTCGAGGAAAAAATTATACGCATGTGGAGTAAGACTCGGTATAGTTCCTGCAGATGTTCAGGCTGCCATTGTCAAAGAGTGGTTCTTGAGAAAATCAAATCTGGTAGAAGATTGTCTTCGAGAACTTGTTGAGGTCTAAGAATAAAAATAGTAAAACTTGGGAAACGTAATTGTACAAATTTGGATACAGACTATTTTTTGTTATGGAAGAACCTACATTATGAGATAAGAATGGTACTTATTAATTTTTTAAACTATAAAATTGTCTAAATTTTAATTATTATTTTTATAATTTTAGTGGGATAATTGCTTTCTAATTTGGATTCCTGATCTGTCCATAATCATCCCACAATTTCTCTCAATCTCTTTCTTCCAACATTTATTAAAAATTAAATATATATTTAATTTTGAAATGTTCTGTATTTAATATTTCGTGAATTTCCTTATCTGGAGGAAAACCGGATTTCGAAGAGAGCTGTCTGCTTGGTTTTTAATTGCTTCGAATAAATATTAAATATTTTCGCGAGACAAATAATTTGAAAGCAGGACACTATTTAATTCTACAAATCCCAGTTTTAAATGGTGTACGAAGTCATTTCATTCGTAACTGTGAAATATTCTTTTCTGGATTTATTTGCGCAGCAGGGTTAATTCGCGAAGCAGAAACAAGTTTCTCGAAAGCACGATAGAGAACGGTTTCCAATAACATCAATATTGAACTTTCCCCGCGAGCGATGCAAAAAATAGATTTGAAAATCAAAGTCGTATTTAAAACGAATTCTCTTCTGGAACGATTTTACTTCTGCCTCGGCGGATTGATGCGGATGAAATGCGGCAATCAAGAAACATCCTGCATACACCGTCTCCAAACACGTAATCAACGTTTGTTGTCATTCGAAAAACAGGGAAAAACGAATTCCGTTGCGGAAACAACGAATGTTTACCTGGCTCTGTGAGGTGCGACAACAAATTCGATTGCTGTGATTTCCAGCGACGAGGCCAGTTACGTCGCGCAAGGTAATTTACCGTAAAGACGCGCTCAAGATGGCCAACAAACAAAAATCGACGAAATTAAGGTGATTGGTATTAGGCCGGTGCAAAATGTTTCGAAGCACCTGATTTAAAGCGTTCCAACGTCAAATACTTTCTGGAAGAAACGTTCTTATTTATAAGGAGAGTGCAAGGACGTTGTCACACCGATTTAGTTGAGACTCTGTATACTTATAGATCTCGATCTCCCATTTACGAATATATACCATTATAGATGCTAACACTCAATAGTTTTTGAGATATTCATAAACAAAGTTCTTAAGTGGTATACAACGAGACTTCCACCCGGTGGGCTAGGGTTCGATTCTCGTTTGGTGAAAATTTTTTTTCATATTTATTTGTATTATTTATTCGCTGTGTAACATTGATTTGTCTATATGAGATTGCACATTTATTACAAGTTAAAGAACAAACGT
>CM052322.1:4723395-4805930 GCA_028455615.1 Lasioglossum zephyrum | reverse complement strand
TTTTTTTAGTAGCTATGGATTAATTAAGTAATGTTTGTAGCATTAACGAAAGTATTTGGCAAATTATGAGAAAATGGAAGACTGATAAAATAATCATACCGGCAGGAGTAAAACGGTGATCATTAATTATCTCGTTAGCGTAATCGCGTGTGTTGAACGTCAACGAAATGTTCATAGAGAAGCGCACACACATCGAGAAACATGTTACCGGAAATCTAGGTTTGGTTCGAGCGCTATTCATGCCATTATGGTTGACGCTTGTTTGTCGAATTGTAAACGAACCTGCGATATTGAGTCCGAACTGTTCAACAAGACCCGGTATTTGTCAAACAAGTTTTGTGTCCACTATTGTCGAGCAAGATTAATATTTGTCTTTGGCTATTAATATGTAAAATCTTTATGGAAATATTCCCAGATAATTTCAGTTGTAATTTCTCCATGTTTATGCGAAATAAAAACGTTCCGCCTGAATTGAATCAAACCGGAACGAGTTAAATAGCTTGAAAATAATATAAAAGTATCTTGGAATTTGTCTAATGTTTTCAATGTTTTAAATTATACCTATTCGTTCTCGTCATACATGCTTAATAATAATATTTTGCTTCATTTCAGCCTTACAGCTAAGAAATGTGACTTGGTTTACATGAACCTATCTGTACAAAACTATTTTATCTCTCACTAGCTGACCCGACAGACGTTGTCCTGTTCGAATTTCAATAAATTATGACTTTTTCTGTTTGCCCGAATTTTCCGAATTTCTCTCCTTTGTAATTGCCTCGAATTTTTTTTTCGAAAACTTTTCCAGGACCGTAAAGAACAAAACAACAAAGGAATTACGCATATCCGTCGTTCGTATTGTGAGATATGGTATTGTGTGTGAATTCATACAAAAATCCCATAGAAGAAAGCACTTTCATTTCTCCCAAATTTTCTATTTTTCCGGACAACTTTTCCAATTTTTTCCCCTAAAAACCTTATTCGGACTACAATGAACATTTAAAAAAAATTAGCCAAATCGGTCCAGCCGTTTTCTCGTGATGTGACCAACGAACAGCATTTCATTTTTATTATATATTTATTTATTTATTATTATTATTATATAGATTAATTCCTATCCTGTCCTACTCTTTTAGCATCCTAATTATCACTAACCCACTTAATTCCATACTTATTGTTTCCCTCCTCATTCCCTAACTTGCATTTCTTTTGGTTTGGTATTCACTTTGGTACTCTCTCATAAATGCTTAAAATCTAAATAATCATTGTGTATTCCTGTGTATGTACAAACGTTCGTTTGGAACATTTGTTCCTACCACCTGTAATTTTCGAGTGATGAAATTTTGTTCCGAGAAAGCTTTTCAACGCAGTATGCGGCGCGGCGTGCACCTTTTTTCCGGGTCCGCTGCGCTCAAAGAATTTCAGCTACGCCCTGAACGTGTAAACACGCCGGCGTCAATTTGTTACACCGCGGGGCGCGTTTAAAAAGCGGGTTCCTGCGCGTTCTTCTTCCTTGCGCGACGCGTTCCAGTTTTCCACCGGGATCGCCTCACCCTTCTCACCTCCTCGTTCTTCCGTTCCCTCTTCGGTCCTCCTCCGGTGACCTCCGCGATGTCTTTCCCGTTAACTTACTTCCGGTCCCCTCCCCTTGTCTGTTTTTGAAGAAGCTCCCAGGTACTTACACCCCCCCAAGCCTCCTCTCCTTTATCTCCCGCCGCTTCGTACCAACCCGTTTCCCACCCACTCTTTCTCTCTCCCCGTTTGCTTGTTCCTCTTCTCGTTGTCTATCTTTTGCCGGGCGCGTCCAGCTTTTTATCCCCCCGCTACTCGTTCGGCTTCCGTCTTGCGATTTACGAGGTTGCGGAACAGCCGCAGGCTTCGAAACGGAGAAAGCCTGGGCACGGATAAGTGGTCGTTTTGTGTCTACACCGGCCGGAGGGTGGTATTTCTTGTCCGGTGATTAATGCTGAGTTTTATAGCGCGCACGGTATTATCGGGGAATATAATATTTATGTAGGTGGCCGAGCGAACGGATGCCCACCGAGCCTTCGGATCCTATAAATTGGCTCCCGTTGCGGCGTACGCAGCGCGCAGGAATTTTCCTGCACCGATTTCTTGCCAGACGGAAATTCACGTTTAATTTTGCCCGAATACACTTGCCGCGGTTATCCAGGAAATTTAAGTGCAGCAGCACGGCTGACGCTCGATAAGCGATCCAATACGGGGATGCGTTGTCATCGAGTATCGAGAAACCAATCGCACGTGTGTTCTCTATATCACTCGTTTAGAGACAAATTTTTCTTTGTTTTTACGGAAGTCTGAATTTGTAACATCTCTAAGAAGAAAGACAATGAAATGAAATTTTGATTAGAAGACGATAAACGATGAACTTTGAAAGTAGAGACTGTAAATAAATGTAACAAGTTGACTGCGGAGATTTATACAAAATCAAAATTGTCTGTTTCAATTGCCAGCCACAGTAGTCAAATATAAATTTCTATTCTCTTAAAGAACTTTAAGAGAAATATAACAAGTAGACTGTGGAGATTTATAGAAAAACAAAATTGTCTGATTCAATTGCAACTCACAGTAGTTAAATATTTTCTATTCTCTTGAAGAATTTTAAGAGAAATGTAACAAGTAGACTGCGAAGATTTGTACAAAATCGAAATTGTCTGTTTCAATTGCCAGCCACAGTAGTCAAATATAAATTTCTATTCTCTTAAAGAACTTTAAGAGAAATATAACAAGTAGACTGTGGAAATTTATAGAAAAACAAAATTGTCTGATTCAATTGCAACTCACAGTAGTTAAATATTTTCTATTCTCTTGAAGAATTTTAAGAGAAATGTAACAAGTAGACTGCGAAGATTTGTACAAAATCAAAATTGTCTGCTTCAATTGCAAGTAATCAAACATTTTCTATTCTCTTGAATAACGTTAAGAAATTGAAAAAAATGAATACAATTAAATTCTTTTAATATTTCTATCGATTTGATCTTCTCATGCTATCTGCGATATATCTCATATTTTTTAAGTATTGCATACAGACCAATTTTTTCTTTACATTTTCTTTTAAAAATATATGAGAGAGAAGGTTTAATCGTGTATAACAAATTTTAGTCGCGAGTAAGAGCGAGAATCGAAGTCTCATTGAATAAAAACTTGTTTAAAATTCTTCGTACTGAAGCAAGTTTCTGAAATCGCACCGTTTTTATCCTCTTTTCGTAATCAGTCTGTGAAAAGTCATTTAAAGCGCTGTCCGTCGAGCTTTCACAAACTGTCTGGTGACTGTTGCGTCGAGCATTGACAATCGATAACGTCGAAACGGGGATCAAAAGGCGCGGAAATGGTCGTCGTGTCGTTTCCTGTTATAATTTAACCAGCCCGTTCCAACGGTTTCAGGAGGAGCAGCTTTTATATTCTTATCCTTTGAAATCTCTTAACGAGAATTCTCGGCGCGTACTGAAAGGTGACTTAACTCATTGATAATATTATTGTACCTCGTGAAACTACAGAAACTTTTGTTACGCGGTTCGAACAGAATCGAGCTAGTCGAAAGTACCGGCACGACCGAAATCATCCCCCCGGTAAAGTTAATTACTTGTAGATTTATTCGTCGAGAATGATTCGACATTATTTTCGAATCTTGAGCATCTGAAAGCAGCTTCGAGCTCTATCAAAATCGGATTTCTTCGGATGGAATTCGAGGAAACGCCTCCGTAAGTTTTGGCTCTAATCGAATTAAAATTGCAGTAGAGGATGCGTTCAATCGAAGGGGAAATATGGTTTTCTAGCGCGCAGCAGACGAGCATACTTGGGAAATGTTGATTTGCTATATAATCTTACCGATTACGAAAATTAAGTGGCTTAGAAAAGTTGCTCCAAGTTTCTACGAGACATAAAAATTTAATTCAGCCAATGTTCATCGGTGTAAAATTATAAACAAAGTACAAGTCGTTCATTTAAACTGTAAAGCAACAATGGACTGCGATGCTTGACAAAATTCTGTTCTCTTACGATATAACCTTACCGATTACGAAAATCAAGATGCTTCTAAAAAATAAAATAGCTCCAAGTTTCTACGAGACATGAAAATTTAATTGAGCCCATGTTCCTCAGTGTAAAATTATAAACGAAGTACAAGTAGTTGATTTAATCTGTAAAGCAACACAATGGACTACGATGCTTGACAAAATTCTGTTCTGTTACGATATAACCTAACCGATTACGAAAATCAAGATGCTTCTAAAAAATAAAATAGCTCCAAGTCTCTACGAGACATGAAAATTTAATTGAGCCCATGTTCCTCGGTGTAAAATTATAAACGAAGTGCAAGTCGTTCATCTAAACTGTAAAGCAACAATGGACTACGATGCTTGACAAAATTCTGTTCTGTTACGATATAACCTTACCGATTACGAAAATTAAGATGCTTCTAAAAAAGAAAATAGCTCCAAGTTTCTACGAGACATAAAAATTTAATTGAGCCCATGTTCCTCGGTGTAAAATTATAAACGAAGTACAAATAGTTGATTTAATTTGCGAAGCAATACCAGACTACAAGCGTCGACAAAATCCGGTGTCACCAAAATGGTCTGCATCGAATCGGAAGTTTCGAAAAGCGGATGGTTGATGGTTCGACTGGTTCCAGTAGCAGCTCGATTAAAACAATCAGTCAACAAATGAACGGGACACGTTCGTGTCCCGTTTAACGCGGATTCGCACTGCGACAAGAATGCACCGACAATAATAGCGAATCGAATCGGTATAAAACTAAATTAAACTTCCTGGAGGCCGCGCGATAATACCGGAGCCATCGAAGAAATACCATCCGTCTTTGCCGCCGTGATTCCGTCTCGGATTCAGTCACCGATGCAGCAATTTCTCGGCTTGGAAAAAACGAGGGGGACAAAAGAAAAAAAAGGAGAACGCAGCAGATGGGGAATGATCGGTACCTGGTGCTTGTCGGTTCGCGCTGTAAACCGAATTCCCTTTCGCCCCGATAAGACAGCAAAACAAAGTGGCCTCCATCGACGCGTACTTCCACCCTCGACCCCTACCACCCTCAGACTTGTCGAAAGAATCGCGTTAGTTTTGTCGGCCTTATTGCGATTTTCGATTCCGTGCGATTTGTCGTCTCGCCCGATTCCGTTCAGTCGCTGAACTTGCAAATGCAGCCAGGTGCATCGATCGCGGACGCTCGGTTGGAGCGACACCGCGGTGCGGGGGGCAGGGACACCTGTGCGCGAGGAAGCGATCGAGCAGAGAGAGGATGAGTGAGATAGAAAAGAGAGAGAGAACAGCAGAGCCGGAACTAGAAACAAAAGGGGAGTCGACGAACGAAAGAGGAACGGATAAAAGAGGAAGAACTGCTAGAGAAGGGACAGGAAATTGGGCAAAGAGGAAGGGAATGGAAAACAAATGACGGAGCGGGAAAAATATACGCGTAAAATCTACGAGAGCTAGAGGGAGGGAGAGCCGCGAGAGGGGCAGATAACAAAACGCGAGCCAGGGACCGTTTAAAGGGAAGATTGTGTTCGCGTGAACATCGTGGTACTATTTTTGTTTTTTACTGCACATTGCCTTTTTTATGGTCGCAGCAGTTTCCTCCCCCGTACAGTCGCTCGGGACCAGCAACGCGACTGTAGAGAACAGTGGATAGAATCTCGCGATTGTTTCACTTGATTCTCCGACTTGTTCTCTGTTCTTTCGCGTGCCAGTCGGATTCGAACGGATTATTTGCGATTACAAAGGACCGATTGTGGCACGATCGTTCTGGAGGGACAGTTACGCAATTGTTTTGGTTTTTAATCTGCGGAGAGAAAGGAACACGAATTCGTTCAGGTTTTTACAGGATTACTCATCGAAGCGCTTCTTGAAAAATTCGGTCCAATTTGTAGGTTGTCGTTCAAAGAATTTTTCACAGAGCCAGTCGGGAATACAGATTATCGAAGTCGATTTCTTAAGGATGCGACAGCCGTCAGATCGTGATGGTGTGCTCAAGGTGAACGCGGGGGCGAAAGGTAAGATAATGGAAAATCGGAAAGAACGGAGTCGGATGGTGGTCGGGCCGGAGACAGGTGGAAATGTAAAATGGCAATACTTCAAATTCATTTGCGTAACAATCTCCGGTTCCTTCCAGCCGATGAAGCATCTCCGACACGATAAAATCAGAAGTTCGTCTCGTTCGAAACGGAGGGAGTGAAACTAATACGAAGAGCCGGGTCGAGAGTACGAAAGTGAAACAAGACGGAGGGATTGCGAGGTACAAAATGGTCGAACGAAGAGGGGAAAGCGGAGTACGAAGAAAGGATAGCTGTGAGGCAGACGAAAAAGAGAGAGAATGAGAGAGAGGGGATCTAGCTCGGTCGTTCCGCGGTTCGTTCGTTCCGACGATTTGCCCGCGAAATTCATTGGGCGCGGCGAAAGGGAAATGAGCCTCGGCTCTCTTTCGTTTACCTCGAATCGTTCGTCTTTTTGCTTCCCCTCGTAACAGCTATCTTTTGGGACATCCCTGTTAACCCGAGAGGGGCGTGTAACCTTCGCCCGATAAGTTATCGCGTAATTATGAAGGTTGCCGGCCCGTGGAACCGTACGTTCCTCCGCCGACTGCGAAATGCTCATTAAGCCGATCTCTCATTCGTAAAGAATCTGCGCGAACTCTCGCGTTTCGAGAACTTCTCCCTGATACGCTGATTCCGCTCTTCCCTTTCCGGCCCAGGAAACAATCGTTGATTTGCGGCGCACAGTAGACGAACATTTTGTTTTTTAACGAAATCGGCGTAACGTAAAAATTGTGCGTCTAGTCGCTAGATTGCGGATAAGAAAATTGTGTGATGCATAAATAAAAATGTTAGAACCGACTGTTTTGTCACGGAGAAATGATATATTTCAATTTCAATGAAATAAAATCAAAGGTGTAGTTTTTCTTGAAATTCTTCTGAATTTTGACCGACTTTTCTAGACTACCCTTTCTTGCGACAGTTGGTAATAATTTATTGGGCGTTAATTGCGAGTGCCGTGTACGCGGAAATCTTGATCTGAGATACGATTCGCGATCGCGCCAAAGAGGAAACAATTAACGGTGTAGCCTTTCAGACAGATTGCTCGGAAGAGAAGGGTTTTATGGACTAAAAGTGTCGGGATTCATTCTGGCTTCATTTCTTCGCAACGCTGACATCTCCAATTTCGCTTTATCCCGCGAGTCATAGTATCCATCAAATTTCCCAGCGAATTCGAAGCTACCGGTGGAGGAAGAAAGGGAAGCGGATTGAATCGAATTACACAGACACGCGGCCGGCTTAAAATGTTAAAGAGGAAAGAATTTCCATTGCTGGGAAAAATGACATTACCGAAATCCCAGTCGGTCCTTTCCGTTTTCCCCGTCATGTTCTTTCTCTCCTCGCGATTCTTCTCCCTCGTTTTCTTCTTTTCTCTTAATCCGCTCACTTCCCCCCATTCTCTTTCTATCTATTTCATCCTGTCTCTCACCCACTCTCTCTCTCTCTCTCATCTTTTCTCTGTTCCATTCTCTTCCCTTTCGTTCGTCCTCCGGTCGTGTTCGTTTTATTTCATCCGCCTCTCGTTCAATGATCCTCCAGCTCCCTTCCGACCTTTTCGAATTAACGTTTCACCACGAACCCGCAAATAAATTTCGCGAGCCACTATTACCGGACTGGCTGGGTAGGAAGTAAATCTTCGGATAAGAGGAAACGGCCGCGACGGTTATCATTGAAGAATTTATTATCGAACATCCGTTAACTACTTCAGAGGCTCTTTTCTTCTCCAGAACATCTTAACCGGAGAGCAATTTCTCCTGGCTATTGATACAACGTTCTATGAAAGAAAGAGGATTAACCTTGGCTTGACAGAGCCGCGGAACTAATCAGCTGTTTCTGTGGGCAACCATTTATTTTCCGACACCTTGTCCCGAGGCGTAATACTTTTATCGTAAAAAGTAATCTCCGAATGCGAATCTCTAAGACGTAAAATTATGCTCTTTAACACTAACCGTACCGGGTATATATTGTCTTATAAAAATTGCAAGACTGAATTTATTTAGATTCTTCACAATTTTTATAATAATACGTGCTCAATTAAAGAAATTTACTGAATAATTTCTAATGGAAGTATCTTCATAATTTTAAAAATCGAGGATTGAGAAAACACCCATTTATCTTTCACAATATTAGAAATTCGATATTCAAAATATCGTCTAAAAATGAATGATATTTATATGTGTAAAATTTTTGCAAAAAGCTACATCAATTTTAGACGTCCTCTTCCGGTTTGAATAATATGTTGGTTCATAAATAAAACCCACGATTTGCATTTTTAATATTATCTCTATACCGCGACGTGCAATTCTATGCATACGTAGGATTTAGTATAAAAAGATTCAAAAGAATGAACGTATTATATTTTCTCATACGAATCGTAACTCTAATTTTTATGATCGCGCTATCACAATGGCGCTATCCGAACAGTCAACGTAATCTTACTACGGATCTCGGTCAAGGGGATAAATTTTTCACATTTATTTCTGGATCTCTGTATCACTATTACGGGATTCATAATACTTTAAATTTTGCTGAAATCATATCTAATTTGTGCATTCGTGCAGTGTCAGATTTTTAATTTCATGTACAAGTATATTTAATGAGGTTTTCCTCTGCAACATGAATTTGTTCGATGCGTGCTACGAATGAGAACCGAGTATGATTTGCGAGGATAAATTCTGCAATCAGGCTGATCTTTCGTTAATTAATTACTTCGCGATATTTAAAATGTACTGTACACACCATCGTTTACTAATTAATTCTACCATAAGTCGTTTCCATATGCAATTCTATCTTCCTGATGAAAAAATTGAAATTATTTCGTATTAACTAACTCACACTGTTTATAATTTCTTTTGAAGTTAATTCGGTAATTATATAGAGAAGGTCTGCGTACTCTGATATTCCTTTTTTATTACGATAAGCTGTCATTTCGCAATAAAGATCAACCCAACATGCGACTGTACGTTTTCAATATATTTGAGATCCAAGAAAACAGTCATCTCACGACAAAAACGTCGTAAAATTGAAAACTGCGAACTCAATGTGAAAAAGCAACGAACGCGATTGCTCGCGACACGTTCTCGCAAAATTGTGCGCACTGTTTACACCAATAACTATAACAAACAGGTTGGTTCCGGCACGAAGCAAAGACAAGGCGACGATAGAAGACAAACAGGGAGGTTCGTGGGAGGGAGAGTAGCAGAATTTCGAATAACTAAGGGCCACAGTTCACTCTAGCGTTCGGGCGACATACGCAAATAGAATGCGAAATGTCAATTACGATGTTTGCACTGTGCTTTATTAAATTCCGTTTCAGTTATTAGAGTTTCGAGAAAGTTCTGGAAATGCCTCGGCTGCGATACTGCCTCATTAATGTGGCGTTGGAATGCGGAGGGACGATCAACGAGCACACTTTAAAACCATTTCCGTTCTATCTTGATCAAACTTTGGATATTATATTACCAGGTATCCCAATGAAATATGCATTTAAACTGCAGGTGCTCGGAGAATCCAGTTTCTAATTTTACCGATTTGCGCTGAAGTAGTACTATGTACTTTGCTGCACTATTTTCGAGAATGTCTTTTTCGAGAGAGCCTCGAACGATATTTACCGAGTCTGTGCTAATTGCGACCAATTCAATGCAAAATATTGATTTCTCAAAAAATTGTACAACGAATGTGAGGCAAGTAAAATTAATGTCACATTTTCTATCAATATGGACATTATGATAAAATACAGTGAAAGAATTAATATACATTTCGGCTTTGATAAGTGAACTTATTGTTAGTTATTTTACTATAATATTTATTAATACTATCGGTGCACTGATTCAATCAATTGTTATTTAAAATTAACCTTCACCGTTTCAAATCTATCGTCCAAACTGTCTTGACATTGACGCATAAAAACTTGCATTTGTGGCATCGATAGCATTAATATATTTGTTATTAACAACTCTACGATCGATAAAAGGAAATATTTAGTTGTATACGTTTACTATAAGCAGACAGCGGATTTTATGCATTTTTATGACAAAAATGAAGGTGTAATTTGAAACAGTTAAAACATTAAAAGAATGAAAAAATACTGTTATATTATTCTCAATCCATTAAACATACATATTAAGAAAGAAAATAAATTTCTATTTTACTCTAGTTTGTTCCAATTCAGGTAGAACACATTTTTATTTTGCATAAAGACCCACTGTGTAATTTTATGTCATCATCGTAAATAAAATTTGAAGTTGCAAATTATGAAAGGAAATCTCATATCCCTTTTTACACATAAGAATATCAATCCTTCATTATAAAATACAATAATCAATAGGTAAGTAATCAATAGGTACTTACAAATTCTTCAGAATCTTCTGTTCCTCCGTCCGATTTCATTGTAGCATGTAGTAGAATATGTTGTAGTATCCGTATTGTAAAAAACACCACAGTTCTACACGATCACCGAACACTACACAACACAATACACTTTCAGAAATCGCAATAGCAAACGAGAAGTTACTCTGGCCACGGTCAAAATAGTACTGCGATTATTACCTTGCTTTTTGTGAATGGTTAAAGGTGGGGAAATGTACCTTTCGTTAATTGGACGCCGCGCCGGTGTGTTGGAAGGACGTTAGGTTGAGGAGTGGGAAACTGTCAAGGAAATTCCGTTGGTTATAGTTTTCGATCGTCCATGGCGTAATTTATGAGTGTATGTCGCACGTGTTGTCCATCTGTAACGGTTGAAGTTGTCGGAGCGCGGTCATTTTAACTTTCAATTACTCGCATATGGTATTTACAATCTAAAAACATTAAATTTAGTGTTTCAAACGTAAACAAAGGTGTCGACCACAATACGAAATATTTATTTTGTATTGAAGTAGTTATTTTAGTGGATCAAAATTGATTTACGTTGGAGTGACGTAAAATTACACTGCCCAGTTATGTAGTAAGTGGAGTACGAGTAATTGATGGTTAAAATAATCAGTTCGGAGCCGATTCGCGTGCATTTTTTGTCTGCTGGACATTATCGTCTTTTTTTTGTGTATGATTCTCGGATGATTCTACAAATGATTCTTGGAAAATCAATATCTCCCTGAAAAAGATTTCTTTTGTTTCCATCGATCAAGCTTGATCGAATACATTGTAGACTTTTCTATATATAAAATGGCAAGATTTTGGTACTGGCAATTTCTGTCACAACTGGATCTTGAGCTTTTCCTTCTTGCTGGTCCGATCTATACGACGGCAGTTCAGAAGTTCCTGCTAAAAGATGGGCGCGTTCAATTACGTAGTACAAAAGGTTGGTCGATGTCGTCCGTTGTTCTTGTTCGACCGTACATTTGTTCGTCCTCGATGAGCTCGTCTGGGGCGGAACTCCAGGGGTGGATTTCTTAAGCTACGTTCACACTGAAGTCACATCGAGCAACTCTTTGCCGCCTCATGTTACCTTATTCGTCTTCTTTTATTCGGTAAAAATGTTCGATGTTACTTCAGTGTGGGCGTAACTTCAGAAAAGAATTTTCCCGACTGAAAATCTAATTTAATAAGGCTGCTTACATATTGTAGTATGCACTCCAATTATCATTTGACTTCCAATTGTTCTTTGTGGCGGCATAACTGTTGTACAAGTTTATAATTAACTTCATTCTCAGAGGCACAGTAGAAGTTTTTATTAATCCTTTCGCTCGGATTTTCTGAAACAAAATACTGTATTAGTTCTTTTCATACCTACCAACGTTAGTGCTGTAACATTTACATTATACTTCCTAATTAGTATTCTTAATTACTTTTTGAGTGAACAGCTTCTTTCTTGTAGAAAATTTTGTAGCATATCCTAATGAACATAATTGTTCTATTCAACATCGAATCCTGAAAATGAATTTCTTCACTTCTCACATTAACTTCGAATGTGAAATACATTTTGACAACATGCTAGTAAGAAGACTCGATTTATCTTATAAAATCAAGAGCATTTTGGCAATTTCTTGGAACAGTGTCCTTGACACAGAGATAAATCGATTCGAGAAGTTTTCGTTAGCTCTTCGGTTTCAATAATGTTAAAGTCTTTGATACACTCCGTCCGTACGTATAAAGCCCGACTTTTACACCTCTCCAAGTCTTTTACAACGGGCGCTTTACGTGCTCGCCCCGAAACTGTCGGCAGTGAGTGCTTTACTTAGTATCCTGTGTCTCGAGCACCCACAGTTTGCGCTCCGAGGAGTACGAAAACAGTGCACTTAGCTGAAGGAGAAGTCACACAGTAACATGTATACAGGGTGTGTCGTTAGTTGACATATTCACCGTTCTATCCCTTTAATTACCACCAACCTCGAATCATTTCAATTAATCTATGCTTTCCATCTACGATCAATAGCTCCGAAAAAATCAATATCGTAAAGATACTCTTGAGATGTGCAGGACAATCTTTTTTATATAACACAATTATTATATTTAGACTGCGGATCTTTATGCATTTTAATGAAAAATTTAAAAGATTAAAAATCATTAAGGGAAAACATAACAATCAGTATATATTCTGTTTCTTGCAGTCGATGCAGTCTAATTATAATGAATCAGTGAATATGTAATGACAAGAATAGTGTTGATCATTTATCATTGATCCTGTGCAAATGTGATCTCTAAAAACTGGTTTAAAAAAAAAGTATAAATCCAAATGAACGAATTTGCCACATCATATTGAATATTCAACGATATTGAGACAACTAGTCAACGAATCGCCATCTTTTTTCATCCCTCCAGAGGTTCGATCCCGTTCATTTTGTAAAATGTGAGTATCTCGGCGTGTTTATTCTTGCAGAGCGACGTTGCATGAACACCTGATCTTAGAGGGCGGCTTGTCTGCGGTTCTGCCGAAACCGAAATTACAGGGTTAATGGAAGTCTGGACGTAGCTGCCCTTCTTCCAAGGAAACGGAAAATGTAGCTGGAAAGGTATCTTCACCCTCCTCGTTACTGCAGAAAAAAGAGCAGCTTGCCCTTTGCCACCGAATCACCAGACCCTCCGTATCTTTTCGCCCGAGACTACCTTCATTTTCGGAACAAATGCGCGCAATTATTTGTTACTCCGGCCTACGCCTTCTCCATTAGAGATAAATAAGAAACTGTGCTGTATCGACATCGGCACCCGCTGTTCCGCCGTGATAAGACTTCCTCGAATTTTCTGCCTTCCACGGAAGAATCATTCTTGATTAACTTCCGTGAGAGGAACTCGTGGTCGCGAATATTGCCGGCAACCCTTTTGCATTTACGTACAGTTTTGTAAAACGAACAGATTCCAAAATTCAACTTTTCCTCCTTTGTATAAATTATAATCCTCCTTTGTATAATTATAATCACAAACTAAACCTTTTGTGTATTCGTTGCAAGAGACAGGAGCCAAACGAAAAGTTGGTGTTTCGTTATAAGTGCATAAAATTAGTTACCCAATTACGACTGTGCAAAATACACGAACACGCGAGATATAATAAAATAAGAAATGCTTTGGAGATTAACAAATATCTTGTCACGTTTCCACCATGGCAAATCTGTTGCCAGATACATATTTTAGTTGCACTTATGATCTTGTTATTATCCTGCTAAAAACTGAGCTCGAATGAATGTTCGCAGTGCAGTGGTAGTATAAGCCGGAGATTCTGGCGTCAACAACAGGTGGCTTCAAAGCAATATGTCTCCATGAGATTTCCTTCCGTCTTGCGTCTTCTGTAGAGGGATGTTTCAACTAGTAGTCATCTTAATGCGCTCTAAACGACGACTTCGGTGAAGAAAATTTCAGCCATCCATTCTGTCTCACTGTATATTCCAGTAGAAAAGTATTATACTGAAACTTGCCGAAAATTCTGTATAAATTTCCTCATGCACCATCAAGTACATATAATTTCGTATGTATGTAATCAATCACTAATCAACTAAGTACTGGAGGAGGTGCTATACCAATTTCATATTCATAAAATGATAAAAAATGATTTAGAGTGGAATTATTTAATTTTTCAATTATAAACTAACTCTGTCTGGAAAAAGTTAAAGTTAAATGAACTTGATGTTTGAACTTATAACAACTCAATACAACAATAAATATAAGAAGGGACTTACAGATTTGATTCTTCACGTTCTCCATTAATTCAGCTTGGCAAGAGGGACTGATTGTGAAGCGAGGAATATTTTCGAAGATCACGTTAGAATAATTTGTTTCAAGGCGTACTCGGGCCTGATATCGAAGGTGGCGACGGTGCCGTCGTTGAAAGGCAGCGAGATGCTTCCATCTATCACCAAGCCAGCGTCGAAACCTCCGGATTTGACAGTGAGCTTGTCACACTTTTGTCTTTCCGGGCAGCAGTTCCCTACGACGCAGCGAGTCGTCGTTAGCTCCCGTATCATGTACGTCATCCGCGTGTCCTCTGCAAAAATCAAAGAATGAGATGTTACTCGGCGAACTGTGTGTATAATATGTACGTCACTTTCTATCGGTTCGATTGAGCCGGACTGAAATTCTCAATCGATACATTCGTCCAGTTATTCCGACTTCAGCCCATAAAGATGTTCGACGAGCTAGCTACCTGGAGGGTACATGAGAGCTCGATGGTATTTGTACAATAAATCGTTGGTCTCCTCCATGTTCAATTTCTTGCCCGTGGCTATTTCGACGACCCTCTGCACGGTATCAGCCGGCTGGAGGTTCATAGATTTGTACCAGGATCGAGAGCCTGACCCGGTGCAGACGCATACACCGGAAGATCGAACTCTATGCGCCTCGCCTTCCACGTGGATGATTAATGATATCGGCCTCGCCGCCGAAAATTCTCCCATGAATACCTGAATTTTACGAGCGGTCTATCGGTTATAATCCAACCTCTCTGCGTACTTACAGTGGGTGTATACATTATTCGTACACTTCTTTAAAACGAATAATTTTTTAGTTTACTAGCTAATGTGTAAATAACTTTTCTAAAAATTGTTGTTGGTTGCAATTACGAAGGAAAAAGAAAAGGTCACGATTTTTTAATTTGTTATCTGTGCCTATAATGAAAATTTAAGAAAGCTATTCTTTTAAATAGCGGATTCTTTAAATTTTTATTACAGGCACAGATAAGAAATTTAAACATCATGATCTTTAATAAATATATTTTTTTATTTATAGTTAAAGAAAAATTATTTACACGTTAGCTGGTAAACTAATCCTTCTAACGTCCCAAAAATAGTCAATATATTATATCCACTTTAAAAGAGTTATTCGTTTTTAAAAGGTGTACGAATACTTTATACAATCACTGTCGAAACGACTTGGATTTACTTGGATTTGAGAAATTAAAACAAGTAGATTAGTACACGGTGTGAGAGAAATTCGAAAAAAATTGCAATTAGTTGGAACACGTGTTATTTTCGTTGAGATCAACAGCGAATAAATTTTAGCGAATACTTCACTTCGTTCAACGCCAACCAAGGTAAAACTCTCTGACGGGGCTGCAGAGCGTCCGCAATTTTCTTTTGGGTCGATCGTATCAGGGCTCTGCGATGTTTATGTAATACGGTAATTCCATTAATAAAAGATATTGCCAATATTTTAAAGTGTAATGCATATTTATGCGCGGCGAATATTGAAAAGGCGGAGAGAAACGTCAAGCGTTTTCTCGTGTACAGTTTAGTTGTTTTATCGCGTAGTAATAATATTGTTTTTGCGAAATATAATCAACGAATCGAATGTATAAAAATACAGAGCCGAGTCAATGGCATGAGTAATCGATATTGTTTATGGGGAAATTCCATGGCGGAGCGTTAACAGAACAATTGAGTGATATCGTTTAACCGAATAAAACAGAATCGAAAAATATTCCTCGAATTGAAAAATCGTATATCGGGTAACGGTTTTTCGATTCTCCTTGTTTTTTCTTTTCTACTCCGAAATTATGATGTCAAACTATGATCCACAATTATGATCCACCGTAACGCGCTCGTTGCGACTTCTTTATGCGCAAATCGTAACTGTGTGCGGACATTGTAATTTGCAAGTTATAACTGAGGTACTTGTAACGCCCCATAACTCGAAACTACTTGGGGAGAGGGACAACCATGAAACGAAGACGTATCGCGGGTCTTTATGAAAACGTAGAACGGGCGATACGCGTTGCTTGTTTAAAACTTAAAAGGATAAATTGTCGACAGAAAGAACTCCGTTAAACGAGCCGTTCCGAGGCAGGCTATTTGCTATTAGAACTTCATTATATTTAAGAACCTAATTCCAGGTAGAAGTACTGGAGAACTGCGAAATTTCCACTCGCAGAACTTTTAATGTATACAAATAAGACATCATCTTTTATCAGAATTATCTGCGTGATATAGGAGTCTCGTTGAAGTAACAGTGGAAACGGCAAATTTTATGCTTCCCCATTTTCATGATTTTTAAATGTTATCAGTAGACTGCGGATTTTATGCATTCATAAAAAAATGGGTAGGTGGAATTTCAAATAGTGAAAAGATTAAAAGGAGTTAGAAACATCAATGTATTCTTTTCGACTTAGTAAAATTATTCAAGAAAGAATGTACTTTTTATACTTAGCTCCTGTTTCTTATAACCGATGCACAACATTTTGATTTTACATAAAAATTCACAGTCTAGATATCAGTCTCTCATAACCTTCAGATTTCTTCAAACTAGAAATTATACTTCTACCTTAACTCTTGTTTCCCGAAATTTTTAAGTAATGGAACAAATACGAAAAAAAGTCGTTCATAAAAGCGGCGTATCGAAATACGATGAACCGTGTCGAAAGATTATCATGGTAGCGAGGTATTGAAACCGCGATGGAGAGGTGGAATAGCGGAAACGCGAGTGCCGATCGTATTTCCGCGGTGCAGTCGCATATCGCAGTGCGATATCGCGAATAAAAATGCGCATATTGATTTCAGAAGGAGGGAAGAACAAGCTTAGATCAGAAAGGATAACTTTCCAATAATGCACCCACTCGACTCTTCTCTCTCCTTGGATCCGACTCTTCTCGTGTATGTGAAAGGGCCGTGTGTAAAGTCCTTCCCCATTCATTACTGTTCGTATCCGACTCCGCATCAAAACCGTGTATTCTCCTGAACGGAGTTTCGCGAACACGCTCTCGATATCGGTGGTGTACCTCGACGGGAGCGTAAAAACGTTACTTTCGTTCGAGACCCTCGGATTGATCCCGAACACTGGCTTTGTATTGTCGCTAATTAATTTCGACGCGAGGAGGAACGTGCCATCGCCGCCGACCGGGATCACCAGATCCGCCCAATTCACGCATCTCGACGCGTCCACGATCCTGGAACAATCGAACACGGAACCGTCATGTCTCGTCGACATTTATCTCTGTCAGTCTTCATAGTCCCCTGAAACTGCCTCAAGGGGGCAGTCTCGTTTCCAGGACTGCAAGGCTGTGGGATGCGTCTCCTCATTTCACGATAATGCATGCGAAGGGCTTTTTCAGTAATCAAAAGTCCTACTTTTACGTCCACGAGGCGTAATTTGCATTATTCGGAAGCATAATGCTGCGCATCGAGCTATTTTTATAAACCTGCAACAACTACAAAAAGTAAATTACAAAGCAAAAAAAAATCGATATTTTAACAATTTCTTTTCTAGAAAACTGTTAGTCATAGAAGTTCATTATTTTATAAGTGCAAAGATACGTCGAAAACCTATGAGAAATGTTGTATTATTCATCTTGTAATCACTACTCCATCAATATACATGAAAGGCAGACACAACTTGTATCAATCATTGGATCTTGAAAGGTAAAAAGTGTTTCAATGTTAGATAGTCCACGTTGGTGAAAAGCAAACCTTAATCTTTATACGAGAAATAGTTTCCTATGGATCGTTAGGTACTAAAGAAAACTGATTCAGCACTTTCTTTTCTCGAAGTAGAACTAATGAATTTCTTACTCAAATATCACGCAAGACTGAAAGACGCATTATTCTGCACGTCAACGTCGCGTACATGCTTCTATTTTTGACGAGGAGGTCATAAACCCACGACGGTAGAAGGAATATAAAAAAAAGTGTGTGCACTTTATTGTTCAGAAGTAGAACGCACCGTGTTTTCTTGCTTTTCATATTTTGAACGTTGGATAGCGGAGAGAATGCATTCTTTTGAGCGCAATATTGAAGATCTAGCGTAGTCTTGTGACGAACGGCTTCCAAACAATATAGCGAACGTGCGAACGAAAGGGATGAACTTTTCTTTATCATCGGTTTCTCGTGGTTTTACCTTTTCGTAATGCGAAAAGCGATATTGAGTTTCTTGAGGACAGATTCTAAATTTTTCTCGCAAGCAATCTGCAGACGATGTTCGGTGAGGATTTCTTGCAGATCCTTTCCTTGCTCCTTCATCTTCGACAGGATTTGGTCCTCCTTCAGATTGGGATTGCGATATTTTAAGAACTCTAGCGAGGACAGTTTCGAGATGCACAGAACTTTTTCTGGCAGCATAGGTCTCACATCGTTCAATAATAAACAAGCCAATAGTTTCATTACTAACGCGCACCTGAAATTCGTTTTCAATTTAGGTTATGATCGGTATTGTTCAATAAACTATTGTAAACATAACGCAGAACGCAAACGTTCCGGGATTAATGTTAATTAAACGAAGTAATTAGTTTAACACTTATTATGATGCTAAATATTGAATCACGAGATTGTTTGTTCGTCGTACCCGCTGCAGTAAATATTCGATCGCGCCGTTTACTATATCGAGGCTCGCAGCCATTCTTGAATTCAATCTGATAAATTATTAATAAATTTGTTTCGACGCTGCGCGAAATGTCAGTAGATACGAATGCATTTGTCGATTGTAATCGTTTCATTACCTGTGAAATGCAAACCAGCCGCGTTTATGCGAGTGGACACGCTGACTTTTGCATAATAGGATTTACAACTGTTATTAAGTTGATTTACGAATTAAGGCAAATAATAATATTTGTCAATGAACACTGTATTCGGTGAAATGTATATAGAAATAAATTCATGGTAATTATTTCATCGGAAGTTTTACTAAAATGTGTACGTATCTATTGCGACCAAAATGGCTTTGTGCAATTCGGTTTATAATTTCGTCGATTAAAACGACGAATATTCGTGGCGTTTATTTTTCACAGGAAAATTAAAACACCTTTACCCGGATTTGCTCGCTATGAATTTATATCAAAATTTTAATCCTCCCTTAAATCCTTTACATCCCCGTCTGAAAGGTTAAAGAACTTCGCAATTTTCCAACTAGTAGAGAACTTTCCGTGAACTCTACACCTTGGAATCATTATCCCTAAATAGTGACTGAATTTTGCAACGAAGTTTTCCGCTAATCGGATGTCAATAGTCTGAAGAAGGACTTACTAACTCCAATCGAGTTTACAGTGGATTTACGGGACCCAGAAATGAAGAGTTTAAAATATTACCTTGTGCACCTCATGTTGCTGTAACAAAATGGTCCCAAAATATCGTAGATCCAGTTAAATTTCTCGTGTTCTTAGATATGTTTTAATTGGTAGCAGTTTTGTGAGAAACCATGTCTTTAATTTCCATTTATCACGTCGTGCGAAATTACCTAAAACAAAAATAAACGAATGTTAGTAAAAGCAGAAGCCTCTCGCTTCAACATGGAATTAGGTTTATTGTTGCACTACTTTTATAAACAAAATGTTCGAAATTCTGAGTGTTCGAATACTGATTGGATCGACTGTGCATTATAAAAAGAAGGGGCTAAAAACTGATTAGATAGATTCTCGTTATTTGTATAAAGTAAAGCTAGTGTCAAAAGTGCTTCAGCATGAGATTGGCAGGATCCATCGCTCGGGAGTTGGTTCCCTATCGCGAAACTTACAAATCGCATCGTGTCTCCGCAGATCCGCAACATCGAACGTAGCTTCAACTTCCCGGCAGAGTATTTGGCTACCGATTTGGACGCCACGCGGGAGAACGTGTTCTTCGGGATTACCTCACGTGTCCTAAGTGATACTCGGCACTCAGGACGTCGCGTCGGCGGGATTGCGTGTCTTGTACGTCGACTGTCGGCGAACTTCGGGACAAACTTCCCTGAAATTTTCGTCTCAATGGACACTGACCATTAAAGCCACTTAAGGTACCAGGATCTTCCCTTAACCTCGTCCGTCCAGCTATGCTCCCGTCGACCACGAAATATTCTTGCATGGCGCACACATCGTCAATTCATCTGAACAAGAGTCACCTCGATGACTGTCAGAGAATCTTAATTTTTGGCTAACGAAGATCTGGAACAATTAAGAAACACCTGTAGATGAATTTTTATTAAGTGCAGTTCCAGAGGTAAATTTTAATTTTCCGCTCCATTGATTAATAAATGTAATAAAATTGTCTGTTTAGCATTTTGCACAACTAGGTCAGCAATTGACGATATTGCGCACCACTTCCAAAGACGTTCTCTCTCGGCAACGTCTTACGAACTACCATGAGTTTCTTTTTTATTTTCTGATGCTGGCGAGCTTCATCGATATCTGTGAAGTCGCAATTTTTCTTCCTTTGTAAAAAGAAACTCTTTTGTCCAATGGAATTACGGTGCTCCGAGGAACAGCACATACTTCGGCTGGTGCAGTTTTTGGTTTTGTGGAAGTAGCCGCGTCGGGTTTCCTGCAGCGGCCGAGACAGGGTAACTTCGCGGTAAACTTCGCAGAAGTTTTCGTCTCGAGGATAGCTGACCGCGGAAGCCATTTACAGTACCGGAATGTTCTCTTAAGACCCGTTGTCGCGAAATATCCAAGTGTTTTATATTTCTGCCGAGCATGGTCTACTGCTTCGGCGAACTTCTTCGGGATTTCGTATCGCTAACTTGGTCTTAGGATACTGTTACAGGCAAACTTCGAAGGCTACGTAAAAAAACAAAAGAAGCGTACGTGTTTGTTGCCAGGGATCGTCTGTAAAATTAGCGATAGTAAATGGTGTATCTCGGAGTTTAAACTTTCTCGAGTATTTTCTGTCGAGAACGTTTTAAATTAAAAATGCAATTTTCAAAATTAAATGCATCCGCACGAGAGGCAAGGAGACATTTCAGTTTCCTTTCTTCGCGTTCACGGAAATTTCAACAATTTCCCGGAGCGTCGTGTGTACGCTGCCGGGTGCAGTTTTAAAATGTCTTGTTAAGGCTTGTAATAAGGTAGGACGATAATTGTATTTTCCCTAGAATTTTTATTATACTCGGTGATATGACAACGGGCCTCCCGACAGTAATTACACGTCGTACGCAGATTTTAGCTTGAAGAGGATGCTCGAGTCGAGTTTCTGGCTAGCCGACGAACTTCGCAACAAACTTGCACGCTCTTTCCCTATCCCATAGCTGCTGACCACCAGGACCACTTATGACACCGCCATGACATCCTGCGGAGGAAGAAATTCGTTTAACTGAACTTTTAAGCCCGTGGGACCAAGATGTAAAATTTATTTTCTCGCCACGCAAAAAAGTTGAAAGCACTAGGATATTCCACGAAAATATTCAGTTTGAATTAGTCCCTCGTATTAGGATATGTTTTAGAAATTCTACTTTTTATAGATGCAACGTCTCAGAATCGTGATCTTTAAAAAAATAATTATATTCCTCTGATGTTATTTTTCTCATTATTTCCCGGAAAAGATTATGTGGTATTTACGTGATCAATTTCACTCACAATATTTGGATGAGTTTTCAATATCGAATTTCATTGTTCGTGTTACAGTTATCTCTTATCCATTGCTTTACAATCCAATATGTTAACATTGTCCACTGTCATTGCTTCGTTCATTCAATTATTGTAGTTCAAATTTTCTTTTTGAAACAGAGTCTCTGACTGCGTTGAACGTACAGAATGTATAAACTTCTAAAATTGATTACATGTTTATGTCATGCAAAGTGAAATTTCATCTCTTCAGTACCAAGTGTTGAAAGAGTAGCAATAGGCGGGCGTGTAACAATTTCTGGCAGTGCATTGCGACGTGTATGCGCTGTGGCTGGCGTGGGCGAGGGACCAACAGTCATTTGATACTCTGCAAGCTAGATTAAAATTCGAGTTGTATCGATTGCACGCACTGTTCCCAGCAATCGAGCATTTCTTCGCATTATTTATCGAGCGGAGACGATCGCACGTAAACGGCTCTCGAGGCCGACAGTAGGTAGAACTGGTCTTAGAGGTGCAATGATCCACCGGGCAGTCTAGGTCGTAGGAAGGGTTCGAGGTAGCGGCGCAACGAATGTTCGAAGCACATCGAGTCTCGCAACATTCTCCGCGGTGCAACTGGCTGCTGGACGGGTGAATCAACTTTACACAGCTTCGGGTCTCGGCTTGATCGAGTCTAGTGGGAGAGGGAGATATTATCCAAGCACTGCTCTTCCATTTATTACGTTCAAGCTTTTGTTGTTTTTCTGTACTGCTTTTCGGTATACTTGTCTCAAGAATGCTCTCAGTCGGTACTGCTGTCCCCTGGTCCGAGTACTGAACTTCCTCGATAGTTAACGAGTCCGTGTCTGGGGCTGGTACTGTTGTCCCCTGGTCCAAGTCCTCATCTTCCTCGATAGTTAACGGGTCCGTGTCTGGTGCTGGTACTGCTGTCCCCTTTTCCGAATCCTCATCTTCCTCAATAGTTAACCGGTCCGCGTCTGGTGCTTCTGTAGATTCTGCATCGTCCTGGTTAACACTGGCGTTTTCCTCGTCCGTAACGAACGCATCTTCGTCGTTCTCTTGGACCAATTGTTCTTCTGCTGCGTCTGTTAGGTCTTGATCGTTTTCCACGCTTTGCGTCTCCACAGAAGCGGCTGTCGAGTACACGCTCTCTTCCTCTAGTATCGTAGCTAAATTGTCTGCAGTATCGTCCTCACCGATAGTAACCGTTAACGTGTCGCTCTCCTCGAAGCTGGTCCCAGCCTCGTTGACATGCTGCAATTGAGTAGACCGACTTATACACAAATGTGGGCAATCCGGATGACATAATCCTTTCTTAATTTCGTCAATTTTCCTAGTCCCGGACAACAGTCTCGATCCTTCGTCCCAGGAATCTTTTTGTGGCCCATCGCTCGGCGCAGCTTCTGCTTGTATCTTTGGAACCTGTTTGAGTTTGCTCTCCACGGAGTAGGACTCGCATTTTATTTGAACCGTGTCTTCGTCGACGTCGGGGCTATCGGTTTCGGTGCTTTTGCTTCTGGAAGAGTGAAGAATCATGTAATGCTCTTCATGATGTTCGAAATCCGGGCAGGCTTTTCTGCAAGATTCATCGTTCGTCTCCGTGGAAACAGCAAGTTGTGTGTTCGAATATATTTCCGTATGTATGTGAATGTTATCGGTTTGGATTATTGTTTCGGTCTCAACGTCCCTCGTTCCGATCGCGTTTGGCACATTGTCGTGTATTTGTACATCCTCCGGGCAGACGACCGTGCGTCGAAAGGACAAGGTTCCGAAGGGACAAGCTTCAGTCATTGTTTCTGGATTTCTTAAACTCCGTTATCTTGTACCTATTGATAGGTTTGTTTATGTATTTGACTGGTAACCATTTCTCGGTACTTCTGGAAAAATTTCGTGGCTGATATTAACAGAATATCATTGATTCGTAGAGATTCGATTGCACGTCGAATTTAGGATACATGTTGCCCAGAGGTTATAGAAAAATTGCATCACGGATGCATAGTGAAGTTGAACTGACTAGACGATGCATTTGCGCCCTGAATGCAGCGATTGGTTGTGACTTTTGATTCTGTCTCGTCGATAAACAAATGACAAATGTACTTCGATTGTGAACATAGATATATAGAGATATATGTCTATGATTGTGAAGAAATGTTTTATACAAAGTAATACATTTGAAAGAATTACCTTACTGTCTTATTCATTTCATTGGTTTCTCCCTGCCACAAGGTCCCTTGCAGTACCCCACTGGAAAAGAAATGTTTCACTGTAGTATACAATAGCAATATTCAATTCAACGCGTAACAATTAAAAATGCCAATGTTACGAAACGTACGAGAGTCTTGTTTCGTGCTCCATTCCGACCTACTTCGTCGACTTGGTTGTTCCTCTCTCATACTGCCAGGATTAACACACTGACTTTGATCTATCGCTTCTTTACCAGGTCCTTTACCAGACCTCGAGGTCGTCGGTTTACTATTAGATGTACGTTTAGGTCTCCTTTGGGTGCTCGATGCTGCGTGGCTACGCATTTTCACCGGCTTCGGCGTATCATTGACCTTCGTCGGGTTACTGACGTCCGCCTTGTCATTGACCTGCGGCAACTATTGAATTTTATTTTTTAATTAGTTCTATTAAGGGGTTAGACCCGTTTCTAGGATCGCAAGGGTGCGGGAAGCGCCTTCTTATTTCTCGATAACGCAAAGATTGGGTTTCTCAGTAAACACAAAGTCCTATTTTTACGTTTCCGAGGTGTAATTTGCAGCTTTATAAAAATAACTTCATGCGTAGCTTTACGCCTTCGAATAATGCAAATTACCCCATCTTTTGTTTAGCACTTTTGAGACTATTGTATAATCCCATCTCTGCATTATCGAGCAATGAAAAGGCGCATCCGCACCCTTGAAATCCTGAGAACGTGAGTCTACCCTGTTTAGGAGGCATACTAGTTTCTCAAAAAATCTGTAGCACCGAGCAATAAATGTTAATGTAAATCGATTCGTACATCCTCGCCATTCCCATTGGATGAAAACGATGCTGAGTCCGTATCCGGAGCTGTTTGCAGCTTGATGCTCATCAGTATCCTCTTCCTGGTGTTTCCGATTTTAAATTCGGACAGGATCTTCGTTAGGATCGTGCTGGACGTTTGCATGTGTATGCTCGCGACGCTGCGACCATCTTTGGTCACTCTACTGACAGTCGCTTTCGTCTTGCTGACTTTTCCCGCATCGTCGGCGCCGGTAGTTGCTAATTCAGTCGCTGTTGAAGGATCATCAGGCACAACCACAGTATCTATTACCGCTGGAGAATCTTCCGCCGTATCAACGTCAGCTGCCACTCCAGAATCATCTGGTACTTCCGTAATATCAATGGCACTTTCATCTGGTACTTCCGTAATATCAATGGCATTTTCTTCATCTGATACTTTCGTATCATCAGCCTGCATTGACTTCAGCGAATAAAATTGTACGTCCCCATTATCATTGTCACCTGGAGCTTCCGCAGCATCATCCGGCATTGGCATCGGCGAATCATCTGGTACCTCGGAAGTCCCCCCGGGAACTTCGTCATCGGCTGTTATCGTTTCAGATTCGGATTCACCCGCTGTATCGATGACAGGATCATCAGGCACAATTTCGTCTTGCGTTTCGTCTGCAGTTACATCTTCTGGTGCTTCTGGGGCGTCAATTTCGCTATCAACGCCAGAGCTCTCAGCTTGAAGAGTGGTATCAACTAAATCGGCGTCGCTTCCTCTGACAGCTACCTTGGAGAATTCTTCATCCTTAGTTGCGTGCTTGACCGCCTCAGGTCCACAGGAACAAGAGCTTTCAACCTGAGCAGATGTTTCCGTGCCAGTGGGGCTGCATACCACTCTGTTCAGCTTAATTATCTCGCACTGGATCTCTGCATCGGCTGTCCCTGCTGCCGATTTCGGAGTCGTTGCAGTTGGATCTCCAGCCGCTGGTCCTTCTTCCTTTGTACTGGAAGCTGTTCTTGCAGGGGGCAAGGCTCTGGTAGGTGTTCTCGATGTCACTCTTCCGTCTTGGGCAGCTGATTCTCCCTGTCTCACCTGTATAATTCTTCTCTGATAGGCTACGCTTCTCTGTGTGGCACTCGTAGGATCCATCGTCGAGTGAGTGACGCTCGTTTGAATGGTGGAATCTATGGTCGTGGTAACTGGTTGCCCTTGTCGGGCTCTACCTCTGGCAGCTTCCATCGAGGGTTGTCTTTGCGTGGCTTGATATCTGGAGTTAGCTCCACGGCTCGACGACGAAGTTGAGTTTGTATCCTTAGAGTTCTTCCTTTTTGGAGGACCTCCGGGACTGTCGCTGCCGCCTCTCTCGCGAATACCAAAACAGCGTTCCCGATCGTCACGAGCCGTCTGACAGTAATTATAATGGTCATCTGGAAACGAAAACTTTCGGTTTCCCAACATTACGCGGTTTTTGCGAGACAGAGAAAATTAGAGGTACCGATTTCTGTTCGAACACAAGATCCAGCGCACGAGAGAATTTATTCGATAGCGTTTAATCAAGGAGGTTTATTGGTACATACATTTCTGACATTGGAACACCCCGGCCGTGTTCGAGTCTTCGTTAAAATAGCAACAGGCGTTTTGGCAACAATGCGGATTACAGTTGTTCGAATCGTCCGTGACCATTTCTGTCCAACATACGCTCTCGCGCAAACAGTTCGACAGATTACCTTCGTTCGCGCAGACACCAGTGTGATCGCAACCTTGACATTTGTCGGGTTTCCGTGTGCATTTCTTAAACAGCTTCCCCTTGGACGTTTGCTTCACTAGATGATTGATACTGGTCGCTGCCGTTCTCAGGAAATGCTTGCAAGAGTCCTGCAGCCATAACTTTCCTTTACGGAATTCCTCCCACATCGATCGCTCGTACGCTTCGCACTGCTGCCAACAATCGGTCTTCTTCGTATCGAAACACACTGTGCTTGCCCTGCGAAATATTTTCTTATATTGAAATACCTCCCTTTTTAAAATTATACTTGCTGCTGACACAAACTGTTATCCGATACAGGATCCTAATCACGTGTTATGGCAATGCCTGATCTACGATAATAAAAGTGTGTTCTAATTCACGAACTTTGACTTCAACCGCTTACTTGTGGCTGAACGGTTGATGAAGACTGCAATTGGACTTCCTCTTGCGAGCTTTCCCCTTCTCGATCGCGTCGCAGTCGATCTCCGGACACTCGATCTTGTCCGAAAAGCTGCGTCCCATACTGCCAGGCTGAGTCCTGCAATTCGGGCTGCACTTTCTCTCGCATGGATCGACGCGCTTCTTCGACTTGCTTCGAGTCTTCAGCACGTCCGACTTGTTTCTCTTGACAGGGTCGCTTTCTCTTCGGACTAGACCGTTACCGAGCGACTCCGACGAGGCGTTGCACAAACGCAACACCTGTCCCGATCGCAAACAACGCAAATCAGCAACGCTGCTACCAATCTCGACGAACAGACTGGCCCTCGACGGACTACACTTCCTCGAGCAGAACGAACAGCACGAATGTCGAGGTTTCGTGAAGTGCACGCGCTGAAGACAATGCTTGCTGGATGAACAACGATCGCATTTCGGCTCCCTCGAGGAACAACATTTTACAGATTCGGCGCAATTCGCGCACACTTGGTGAACACGCCTGACCGAATGCACGCTGATGCTCGAGGAGCACGGTTTCGGTTCGTGCGAACAGCAACAGTCCTCCAAGTACGCGTTCGACGAGTCGAAATCCATGTTTTGGCAGTTCTGACATTGGTCACAGTCCGATTCTGAAAGCTCCACGACGTACGTGTCGCAGTTGCCATAACAAGTCTCGAAGGTGCAACGATGATTTGGTTCAGTAACTTTCCTGCGTTCGAATTGGAATAATGTAATAATGGAATTTGTGGGTGTGGAATGAATAAAATGGAACGTACCTCTCTGTTTTCTTTTTCAACGCGCAGGCGGGGTTCGTGCGCTTCCTGCGTTTCTTACTCCACATCTGATTGATACTGAAAGAAAACGACGCTTATTTTGCCGTTCAAGAGTATCAAAGAGTTTTAATTAACTATGTAAATTAATGTATTATATAATGTACAGGCTTTTTTAAGTAATTAAGAATTACAAAAATGTTTTAATCAATCAAACTGTAAAATAAATCGTAGAGCAAACTATGTAAAAATTAATGTATTATATAATAAATTATATAATGTATTATATAATGTATTATATAATGTATTATATAATGTATTATATAATGTATTATATAATGTACAGGCTTTTTTAAGTAATTAAGAATTACAAAAATGTTTTAATCGATCAAACTGTAAAATAAATCGTAGAGCAAGATGTTAATGTTATGGCATAGAATAATAGGAGTCCCGTCGCTTCGGGCTCGAGAATCTTCGACTAATTTTTTGGGACTTGCCTCACATTACATTTCGTCTCAACACCGAATATGTGGGGTCGGGATGGGTTCTCGAAAACGACGGGATTCTCGTATATATGTTCCCGAGCATATTCGTGAATCCCGAGCATCGGGTAGCCCACATTTTCGGGTTTTCGCGCACCTCTAGAGAATAAATTTAAGAGGCAAATTGAATCTCCGCCTGGAGCATATCAGCGCGGAATATTCACCTTTCGTAGCACCGTTTGAACGAGACGTTGTGCTTCGCGGTCTCGTCGCATTTCTTTTCACAGGCGGCACGCTGCGGGCTCGGGTTTACTCCTGCTTTGCAATTCGCGCAGACATTATGATTTGGATTCGCTTCGAACAGAGCCGCATCGTAACCATTGCCGAAGTTGTCACAGCAAGGATCACAGCTCCCGCTCGGCCAAACGTTTCCGTCGTTGAAATTCTGCTCGTTTCCTTCGCAAGCGTTGCCTCCTCCTCTTTCGTGCTCGCACATTTCCGCGTAATTCTCACTTTGCCGGCCCGCCTTTTGATATTCCGTGTCGCGCGGCCGATTTCGCGGGAAATCCCGCGAGTTACCGCTCTCCAACGAATCGCACGACACCATGGAGCCGTTCTTCTCCTCGTTCGGGAGACAACAATTTTTTCGTAAGCCGTTCGCCACGCCGCTGGTCCACGGAACCTCCGTCTGTCCACATTGCCCGGTGCACACGTTCCCGTTGAAATCCATTGATCGGCTCCTGCGTCGAGCAAATATGCACGTTTATCTCCGGCGAGTGTGCGATTACCGAACGCCTGGAAGATCATAGCGCATTACCCGGTATTATCGAGTACGGTAAATGTTCGACGGGAATGGCCAATAGTCTCTGAAATAAATTAATTAAGGATGCCGTGCCGAACGGACGCCAGCCTGAATCGGTTAAGCCTCTCTCTCTCCGGATGAAGGTGTCCTGTTCTACTCGTGCGGGGAATAGCCACCACCATAATCTGGAAATAATTCGTGTGGTCACTAGTATGATTACCGAAAGCGTTCTACTCTCTGAGTAGAGATGATAGAACCTCTTCATATGTAAAGTATAGTAAATCTAAGGTTTGAAAATCATTTATATACCGCGGTTTCAATGCATCTGGTACCAATACGAATTTTTGGAAGGCCGTGGTTATGACTTATCATCTTTATATACGTTTGGCGTTATTTATAGAAACCAGAATAGAATTAAATTTTGTTTTGTTAATGAAAATGTTTCTTTCTATTTTATACAATTGCTGATGTTACAAGCAGCAATTGTATCATTATTATTAGATACATAATTCAGAAAATGTGTCGCTCTATTCTCGTCGAAAATAAATTTTTTGATATATAATCGGATCAGATGGATGAGAAATTGATATTAAAAATTGTTGTCTGTATTATTACGTGTGAGCGTTTCAGGCAACGAAAAGTCTTGCGTAGCAAAATAGAAAGTATGTAGAATCGCACGAACAATTTGGTAATCGGATGAGATGGAATTTTTGGTGCATAAGGGAAAATCGGTGTGGTGGGGTCACGTGTGTGATGCGTCGGCGGTTTCCATCGGAGGTCGAGTTACATTTTCAGCGGACAGGGTCCCATTTACTTTGTAATTTGTAGACTTCGAAATTTCTTGGGGTTATTTTTCATTGGCGAGTCATGGTGGACGGGGGGAGGCACCGAAAAGTTTGGTTATGAGAGGTCGGTAAACATTCGCGACCGTTATCGAACGGCGCAGTTATCGCAGTGTATTTTTACGATCGCAGATCGCCGCCGTTGCACACGCGTCGTGGAATATTCAGCCAGACGCGGGAAACAAGCGTGCTGCACGCGAGAGAAATATTCTATATTTTTTTAACACGTTCCGTAAATATTTTTTATGCCTATCCATCCGCGAGCTTAAACTCGAATTCTATGAATACTTGGCAAACACACCGAACATCATGACCGAACTTCGTGTATCGCGGCTCCGCTGAAGGCACGCGTGATATGAATACGTTATTTAATGGTCGACAAATTTTTGGATCAACATCGGATTACAGCCACCTACGCGGACGTAAATACTTTGCCTGTCGCCTGGACATCCGGTATTTAAAAATATCGCGATTTCAGAGTTCCATTAAACAAGAATACACACGAACCGAAAGCATGTTCCCGTATGTTGTTTTCGGAGAGAATGTAATTTTTCATTCTAATTATTTGCATTTAATATAGGTAACGTCATGTACTTTTTGGGAATCGAGAAGACCAAAACACTGTGTAAAAGTCGCACAAATAACTCTCAATTAAGTGAGGTAGCCAAATGATAATGATCCGCCCTGCATCTCGCTCTTAAAAATCTTCATTGGGAGCCTGACTCGATATTACCCTGATAGCACAAAAATATTAGATAAATATTTTTGTTCAAATATTGGAAAAACATTTTTTAAGCCACAGTTTTTCATATGAGAAAAATATTGGATCTGAATATTGCATACATGAATGAGAAATATAAATTGAATGTTTAAAAAATATAAGCTAAATATTCAGAGAATATAAACTAGATATTTAAAAAAATATAAAGTAAATGTGAATCCAATATTTGAAAAATATAAAAAATTCGATATTTAAATAACATTAAATAAAATTTTCAAATTTAAGAAAAAGTTATAACAAAAATTAGAAACTATGAATATCTGTTACTTTCTGTACACTGCTTGAAGGAATATTCCATTTTATCTTCGAAAGGACCTTATCACAATTAAGAAATTTTTATATTATATTATATAATTTTATATAATTTCTGATATTACATAAAGATTTATTTTATAATAAGAAAAAAATATTTTTTTCATAATATGAAATAAATATTATCTGTACATCAGGAAAAAATATTCTATTTCTAATATTAAATAAAGATTCATTTTGTATTTAGAAAAAAGTATGTTTCTCGTAACATGAAATAGATATTTCCTACATATTTAAAAAGAAATATTTGTTACTTAATATAAAATAAATATTGTATGTATAATTAAATATTAAGAAGAGATTGAATCTCTTTTTAATATTATATGAATGTGTATACAATATTTTGTGCTACTAGGGTACAGTCCAAGGGATTAACAATTCAAGGTGTACAATTAATTAACCCTGTCAAGATCGCAGGTGATCCGACAGCTGCATACAAAGTATTTCTGAAAATATTTGTAGAAGAACGCACTGTAGCTCTGGCCGAAAAAGAGCTGATGTACGATGTATAGTAAATATTTATATGTTCTATAGGAAAATTTGCACAGTGTCACGAACGTGAATGCATCGAGGATGAACAGAACAACATATACTCCGTGCTATATTTTTTAGATTTTGCGAGAAACTTTTACATGTATATTTTATTTTTGATGGATGCGCGTTTCATCAAGTTAAAATTCTGACTGGTACAACACTGTTCGCTGGATCCACTTTTAATCATTTGAGTTTTTACGTATGTATAATATTTAGGTCACTCTCGTAAGTGATTACAAACGTTCCACGTCGAGCCTGCATTTACAACATTAATTACAAAATTAATGTTAGGACAGCAAAATTATGAAAAAAATATAAATACTACGTTTTGTTGGAAAAATACGTGGTTCGAAACCCACCTTAATGAACTGTAGGTCCCGTCATGAAATAACCTTAGCAAAGAGTTGAGTAAAATTAATTTTAAAAAATACAATGTACTTTGAAAATATTCGTGTGCAACCGGATTTCAATTGAAGGTTCCAGCGACGAGTGCAAAATGACGCAAGCTAAAACAACCACTTGACCGAGAGGTTGACAATAGTTAGGCAGATCTCGTTGAAAAATATTTTGTCGACGGATAGAAGACCCGATCGTTTTCACGAATAGTTAGAGTTCGGTTTACACGTATGTGTAGCTGTTTGGAAACGAAAAACTATATTCGAGCTGTTGCTAGTACAGTTGTATACTCTTTGGAGTCCCCGCATTCTTTCTGTTCTCAACGTTGCTCCGCTTTCACGTCGAAATTCGCAACTGCGTTGCCAGGCTGCAATTTCTCATGTTACGAAGAGAAAAATAGGGAGAGAGAGAGAGAATATGCAGTCGACACAGTCGTATTGTCGCGGATCAGAAAAGGAAATGAATGATTGAAAGGACTTGAACGCGTCGTGGCGAAAACGTTTAACGCTGTTCGGGCCGCGACGTCGCGAGCAGGGAAATAATAGCGCAGCCCACTTCTAATTAAACTGGCCGATGCACGATACACGTGAGCAGAGCCGTTTCAAAAATTTACATCGACAACGAGAACCTGTTGTGCGCTCCAGTTGCCGGCGAACAATACTGAATAGGTAGATGCATATTCCGCCGTTACAGAGCAGCCGCGGTCTACCGTCTGCAGTTACACGGCCGCCACAATAGAAGGAAAAGTGCATTTTTTCCGCGTTCATTATAATTTCGTATTGTTAACCGGCGGATAATAATCTGTCGAGGGAAGAGCGGCGCCGCACGCGCGATCTACGGAACTGCGTGCACCCGCGACTCCCGGAAATTTTTGGTTAAATTGTAGAGAAAATTTTGTGTTCCGCCAAATTGGACTATGGTGGCTCAGACACGCGTTTCAAATCTCATTATAATTAAGTCAAGAACCTTTCTACTACGACCGATATGAATTGTAAAATTGATTGAAAGTTTATGTTATAAATTTGATCACAGATCCATTGTAATTAGTACACTGCGGATCTTTATGCATTCATAGCAAAATTGTAGGAAAATTTTTCTAAATTGAAGATGCCAGTATGTGATTTCTTAAAATCATTAAGGGAAAATATAACATTCAATTTAGTTTCTATTTCTTGCAATCGATGCAGACAATTTTGAGTTTGCATTAGTATTTTAATAGACGAAGTCTCATGGTCCTCTATTTATTTCGGATAATCGAGGCTCTACTGCAAAAACTTTTGGGTAGTTTGTGACTGGGAAAGTACACCTCTTTACATTTTGCAAATAAATCAACATAGTACATTGGTATCTCATCAGTTTTTATAGAATATAGAATAAACGTTTTAAAGAAATGTTTTATATTTTATTCATTCGCCAGCGATCACGTCTGACAATGACACACAATTTCTTTGCAGTCTGAAATGACAGATCGCGAAGCTGCCAATAAAACACGGACTTGTAGCTTTGAAAAACTCCGTACAGTCCAGTACTTCGACATCGGAAGGGTTTGGCTGTCACGTGTAGTGATGGATGTCTGGAGGTTTAAATTCGGTGGAATTTCTGGCTCGCCCTTTCGCGTCTCCCTTCATCGCGAGCGCCCTTCCTGTCTGCTCTTTCATATACAGGGTGTCTCGAGTACTTGGACACTTTTACCTGTGCGACACCAACGTGAAGCCAGCGTATCACATTTGATGCCTGTTTTTAATCCGTCCGACGAGATTAATGAACACGGAAAAACACATCAAATTACGTAAAATAAAAATATGTAAGAGTATCAGTTCTTAATAAAAATGTGTATTACGATTAGGGTGAGAAAATTACCAGTTTGTTGCAATTGCAATGGCCAGAAAAAAATCGTTAGTACAGTGCTAATAAAATTAGGTTCATTGGAATAAGTAGTAAAACATTTCAGAAAGCAAACAAACATTGATCTCGGCGCGAAAGAACCACAGGACAGCCACGTGAAAAATATATTTGCTGGTACCGAGGCTTACGACCGAATACTTTCAGTTGGGACAGTAATGTTCTAAATTTTTGAGGTACTTCTTCATGGAGAACCAGCCTACTGGAATACCTTGTGCATAACAATCCGGCGTGCGGCAGCCTGTTAAATATGTTAGAGAATTTAGTCAGATATGTGGCGGGACACCCTGTATTTATGAATATAACCGGCAGTACATTTACACCCTCGGAGAGGTGGCCTAACCTACGCGTGGGGTTGGTTAGGCTTCGGGGTTGGGTCACGCATCAGAGAAAGGAGGCAGACATTCTCTCCCTACCATTTTCTTTTTTTCTTTCACTTCTCCCTTCCTTTTCTTCCCGTGTCTCCGTGGGCACCGTCTGGCAAAAGGGGTTACCGCCGCGCTCTTCTTACAAAAACCAAGGTATAAAATTGTATTCCGCGGTTCTGGTCGAGGGATCAAGCCGCCTCCGCGAGAACACGGGATCCCCCGTGTATTTTGTAAAGGTAATCCGCGGGTGCTTTTCATCCGTGAAATGAAACGTCTCGAGAGAACGCGGAACAACCGGAAGCCGGTTAAATTTCATCGTACAGGTGCGGATCCACCGGATATTCTGCATCCGAACAGCTATAATTCTGTTTACTTTCACGTGCCGCCTATGTATACTTTATCTGAGGCCGATCAACTATGAAGGAATCCGGAGAAAGATGATCAAATCTTTTAACCCCCGTGCGACCCTCGTTTCACAAACTGAATCTGTCCCTCGGTATCAATTGGACACAGTAGTATATACGATATGGTCAAACATGAACCGTTTGTTAGTGCTTGTTATTTCAACATTATAGGGAATTCACTTATGAAGAAATTGGCTAGGTGAAAAATTAGAAAAGTCTAAAAACTGTGTTACGTTGTTTTCAAATGTAAGAAGCTATTAGGGTTGAAATGCATAAAGACCTCTAGTCCAGTCATAATTATGGGCATATATTTTCATTACAGAAAATGTTCATTACGAAGAAGCAAATTGAAAAATAAACGAGATATTTAACATTGAAAAATTGAATTGTTATGCTAGTACATTCAGTGTACCAAATGTTCATGGCTGTTGTCAGGAATTGATCGAGTTCTTCATAAATCTAATATTGCGAGCTATAAAAAAGAATATTCCTACACTGGTTCCTGCCTTCAGCAGAATATTTTCGAAGAAGGACCGAGGTGGGAGCTTTGATGTTGGATTTCCGACAGGTTCTTGGCCGCAGAGTCGCTACGCATCGTTTCGCATTAACGGTTACGAGACACCCCTTACGCGGTGTCCACATCGAAAGGGTTAAGCGAAGTTATTCGATTACGTGAATCCGCAATCGATTACCCGGCGTGTCCCTGGGCCCTGGGCATTGAATCAGGTGCACACGCATGCTGATAGTCTCGCGTGTGGTTGGAGGGATCGGTGACGCGCGTGTATCCACGCATGGGGTACGCTTGAGAGCACGCATTTGTCTTAGCGCAACGCGTAAGGGAAGATCCCCGGCTTGCGGATGGTACCTACACCCTAGAGTGGGGCTCTTGAGACACCAGACACCCCTCTCGCTGTCTGGTCACACGGCAACCCTTTTTAAGTGGTGAGTATTATGTCACTCTTGTGCTTTAATAGACACCTACACCCATTCACCCCCGGCGACGTGTTCAGGCTGCGTGGAAAAATGCTTCCCTTTGCGCGCCGAAAATAAAACTCGTCTCGGGAAGAGGGGGGCGAACCGCGGGGTGTCGCGCCTCTTTCTTTTGTGAAAGACACCCGGTGATGCCCTCCCTCTTCTTGCGTGCCGTTTTCAGCTCGCTGCCATCACGCTTTTCCTTCTTTTTAGTCAAAATAACGCACCCGAGGCTAGGCAAGCATACCCCGGCGCTTTTTCACGAGCTTACGCAAGGAAACTCAAGAATTCCGTGTGGCGGCGAGTCCTGCCGGAAACACTCTACCGATGGCCTGGGAAAGATGAGGATCTACTGAGCAAATATTCGCACACTATAGTTAGATGATGTTTGGTCTTTGTTATTTTCTTGCGACACGTTTGACAACATTTTTGCGGCATTTTTCTGAATGGAATGACACCAAACACGACAGGTGTTGGATCATATCTACTCGTTCGATTCACAATTCTGCAGAACCTGGATTATCCGAACTGGTCAGTGGAACACGAGTGTTTAGACGATAGAACAGTCATCGAAATCGGAATTGCAGCCTTTCCGTGAATTTTGAAGAGAAATAAATGGGTTGAGGTGGTTAATCCAGCGAGGAAAATGATGGGCGTGGAGAAAGATAAAAATTTGGTAAATAGATCCGGAGGAGAGGACGATCTAATCGGGTGCTCTCGAATCCCATAAAGAACTCATCATGCCAAACTAATTCAATTACGCGATGCGGCGGTGAAAGGATTTTCATCGTAGCGGGGCAGTTTTTGGTAAAGGGGGCTGCAACGGGGGTGCAACGGTGGGGTTTAATACTGCAATTTGAATGATACTATGTGTGTCGGTGGGGAGTGGGGAGAGTTTTCGGGGGAGTGGAAGTGGGAGAGTGGCAGGAACGAGCGAAGGGGTAAGAGAAAGTGGACTGAGGTGAGTAACCTGCAGACAGGGTGGAGAGATAGATAATCAAGGCCAGACTGGAGGCCAGCCAGACATGTTAACCAATCAATCGCGTACGTAGCGGACCTATACCATCGATGGTCGTACACACGGGGTTCCTGGTGTGTATGGGGGTTTGCCGGGTACGGTGGATGGAGATCGGAGACCGGGTGGTGGGAGCTCGATGCTCAGGCAATTACCTAGACCCGATCTAGCCACAGTCCCTCGAGCGTAATCACCAACACGTGCTGCTATTAGGCGTGCACGTGATCGATGTGTTGGACTCCCCGGAAAACCAGCAGCCTGCCGGGACCGGTCAGATTTTATCCAAGGGACAAGAGACGCGTGCGGCTCGTATTGCGATTTGTTCGCTGGACCTTTGCTCTCTTTTCTTATCCCATCTCTTTCTTCTTTACTCGCCCTCTCTCCCTCTTTCCCACTCTCCTCATGTTTCCTATCCTTCGCGTTAACGTGCGCGCTGCCAAGATCGAAGATTCAGATACGATTCCCTGCTTTGAAGCTCTAATTAATGTCCGCGTCGCTTCCTGCCCTCTACCTTCCCGGAAAGTGATGTTGGACCGTGAGCCAATTCGAAATTCTAACTTTGTTTCCTGCATTTAATAGTAGTTCTACTTTTTCTTATTATTAGTACAATTTGTACGGTCGTGTGTTCCAGTATTTTATAATATTTCATAACATACAAATGCTTCAACACGAGTTTTTTCAATCGGTAATGAAACATTTCTTTCGTCCTAGAATCATTGCATTCTGTACCATTTGTTCCTTTTTATAGTTATGAAATTGATATAATACCTCATACAATACTTAATTTTCATTAAGTATTATTCTCATTAAATCGTACTATTCAATATTTTGAATAATGGTGCAGCAATTTTTAGATACGACTCTCCGGGTGAAATCTGGAACAAACAGTTATTCAGAAACGAGTCAGTTAGGTATTCTTTGCTATGATAGTTTTCAAATCGCCGCGAACATTCCAGGCAGAATTGAACTGCGGACTGAGAAGCGTGAAAGTCAATGATCGAAATAAAACACAGGCGATACAACGAAAAATCACGTCCAGTCTCGCGGAAACAAAGGCTTCGCGTTTCCATCGTGGAAAACATTTTTTACAGCTGAGTAACACAGGTCTAACACGTATATTCAATTAACGTACATAGTGATCGTTCGGGGTGTTTGGCATTCAGGGGGCTATAACAATTTCCTGAGGGTAACGCGAATACAATTTGGCGGTATTCCAATCGCGATACACGCGGTTTTAAAGTTCGTATATTTCGAATAAATCCCGGTTAATCCTTTGGGTATGCTGAGTGATTCATCGAGCCGATTTCAATCTTGCGACATTTCACGGATGACGTTACTCTCATACGGCAATAAGCATGTCATTTTTGCTAGCAACGCCATTGGAAAGAACTATGTTTTTTATTTTGCAAGCGATGCAGGTTCGTGTTCGTTGAGAAAGATGTTCGGAACAATTAATTTTAATTTGCCGCATCCGATGGAAAAATATGGCTGCAATTTATGAATGTTTTATTCGAGTAACAACCAGCCCTTCGTAATTTATTTTATCATTGGTGAATATGTATATTTCTGTAGTTAATTAAATATTACTTATTAAATATTAAACATTGCAGATACAGTAACTCGATATTTTATAAATCTATATTTACTTAATAATGTGCCACAACGATACCGTTTTCAAGTCTGAATAATTTGAACAAGTAGAATTAAAAATGTGGAATAGACCAGGAAGAATGCTTTTGAACTTGTTGAAATATTGATCATTATCGCAAGGTAACGGTTCGCTTACCTCGGTGAGTCGCGCGTACGCTGACAAATGGAATCCCATGAAATTTAATACCGGATTGTTACATTTCATAGGTTGCAGTGTCGCAGTGGTAGCCATCTCGAAAACCAGCAGGTTTTCGTTGTCCACGCTAAGGAGAAGCCATTGCCAGGATCGTGCGGCAGGATTACGAGGACGCGGTCGTTGCGCACGCTTCTGAAATTTATATCGATGCTTCTTGTCGGTCGGCGACCAGACCCCGAAACACGCTCGAAAACGTTAGTTATTTCAATCTACAAAAACCTGCTCGACGATAAAATACTAACTGTGGTCTTCGGCTCGAACAATTCGAGGATCACGGTCTTTTGATTAATTCTGTATCGCTGTATTTTACGCGAGCACGTTATAACCAGCGTGAAGATCGCGCAGATACGCGTGCTATATTTCCCGCGGCAGACAATTTAAGCTTGTTTTGCCGCGATTCGTAGCTTAATCAGTATTAACGCGATGCCCGTCGGTGCTCTGCAAATAAAGCGGTGCATGCTTGTTCCGTTCCGAAGGCAATCTGGGTTAAAATTCATTCCCTGCGAACATTATTGATATCTGTTTCATCGATTAATTCGATGGAATTTCAAACCAGCTGCTGCAATTTTATAACCCGTCGATCATCGATATTCCGTCATAAAAAAATCTTTTCTAAAAATAGTGTTGGTTGTGGATTCAAAGATGAAAATGTGAAATTTTACGGAACCGCCAAAGATACGCTATGATTAAGTTCAGCTTTATTAAAATTCGACAGATAAAGAATTTTGTACAGAAAAATATTCCCCCCTGATATTGATAAAAAAATAAAAGTCACTATTGAAAGGATGTTCTCCAAAGAAGAAACTGAATGTTTCAGATTCGCGAAAGTAACGAAAATGTAAAAAGGTTATTTTTATTCGAGAAAATGAAGCAGCGGACAGACCAACAGAAAATCTGCTTTTCGTGAACAATTTTCTCTCGACGAATGCTAACTATCATAGATGTTAAGGAGAATAGTGAATAATCTACAGGGGAAAAATATGTAATGGGGAAGATTCACGTAACTTCGAAGTTTGCGAGAAATGTTCGCAACGACGCGCGACGCGACGCAAACAAATTGTCGCTTAACGCGGACGCGAAGCGGGCCAACTTGTTCCGCCAGAACTCAATATAAAGTGCGGGTGATTTATGCAAATCGCTGTTACTCCCCTATGAAAGTGGCGATTTACCAACAAAGGCCGCAGGGGAATATAGGTTAACGATAGTAGTATTAGACCGCGCGAGTCAGACGTAATATCCAGTTAATCTCGAGTCGTTGGCCCCGTTATACGCCTCATATTTACATACGTCCGCGTGTTATTAAATAACCTATGTAAATCTCCGACGTAAACAACTTTGTAGATTATTCATTACCCTGAGACTGCTTTCCTCGACAAATTCTTCAGTTTCTTAGCTCGCCGTCACGCATTAACTCTTTTACCCACATTCAGGATCTCCACACTCTATAAAACCAAGTTGATGTTCTTGGCGAACTGGTTCCATCAATTTAATTGAAAGCAATTTTGCAATATATTAATTTCGACGTTTCGGTCTTGGTTTACACACTTTTTAAGAAAATAGTGATTGCGTCTGTGAATTATTAAAAAACAAATGGTGATATTCTGTCAACACATTTAAAACAATTTTTGAAATATGTCAACTTAATTGCTTAATGAAATAACTTTAAGAATTATAGAAAAACAGTACCACGTACAGTGCTCATGTCTTACTCGTAAGCTACTGAAACAAACTGTGAAACTCTCTGAAGTCACGAATCAGAGAATCGATCGATGCGAAGTCCAATCGATCAATAGAATATCACCTTTTGTTTTTTAATATTTCACAGACGCAATCGCTATTTTTTTTAAAAGGGTCTAAACCAAGACCGAAACGTCGAAATTAATATATTGCAAAATTGCTTTCAATTAAATTGTACGAACTAGTGCGCCAAGAACATCAACCTTGTTTAAACATACGATCGACAAAGACAAAAGTTGTTTTGTCTATTCCTTACAGTTACACTTACTTACTCCAGCAGCGTTTGTTTTTGCTGCTGCGAGTTCCCGCGTGTATCATTATTCGGATTCTTACAACAAGCACCGATGTTTGATGTTGATAGTAGAAACACGGTGTAACTTAATGAAACAAGCGGCCGTGTTTTAAAAGAACACAGAGTACCAACAAAAAGTTGAAGGATGGAACGCATGATATTGTTACTCAACTGCGGTGTAATTACAGATTTCTTTCGATTGCATATCGAACCCAGAAATTGAAAGCGGTCTAGATTTTATAAAATTGAAGTACCATGATGCTGGTACTAATTCACCAATCTACGAAGCACGTTTGGGGGACTGAGAAAGAGCCTCGTAGCGAACAACATTCCCAAGATCCAAACATTCCTAAACAGTTCCACGATCAATAACGAACGGAGGTGGTAGACGCGACACCGAACCCCTACCGAAAAGAAATCAAATTCTCTCCGTGTGCCGAGAGAATGAACTGGGGGACACTCTGTGTGTTATTAACGAAGTGTTTCTCATATAGTTCGCGTTTTAGCTGGTGTACGTCGACGTGTTCGAACCACTACAGTCTCGTCATAACGGTGCACGCGTCTTAGCAAACCCGAGCGAGTTGGTAACAGCGTCAAGGAACGCGAGAAAACGGGAGAGAAAGGAGGGAAAACTTTGCGCCGGCGATGTTAAAGCATTTCAGTCTCCGTGCCGTCGCGTAATATGAGAAGATCACGCGATAAAGTTACAGTCCTTTCTCTACTATCGTCGTCGTCGTTGTCGACGTCGACGCCGGGCGTCGTCGAGGTGGTTGTTGTCAAAAGCCCTTTACCTCCTCCAAGTGGCTAGAAAAACCGAGGAAGATAGGGCTGTGGTGTGTTACACCGATCGCGCGTAGTTTCCATGGCGACCTAATAAAACTGCTGTCGCCTCGACGCCATAATGAAATTCAGAAAATCACCGCGAGCACCAACCTATCTACCAAAGACTGATTAAATAATCGTTTCCAACTTCGACGGCGAGCTGAAGATCGGTTCGTATCCAGCGATTCACAAGGGTGTGGAAAACAATTTCAGCATGATTTCGATTCAACTGTTAACCTGCGAAACAATTAATCTTCCCTCAAAAAATTTTCTAGGAACGTCATCTGAGATGTTTCCAATTTTTTAAGTGTTGTATGCTTACCTTTTTTCTGTATATAGCAAACACAGATGCAAGAATAATTTTAACATGTCCATTTCCAACTTCGACGGCGAGCTGAAGATCGGTTCGTATCCAGCGATTCACGAGGGTGTGGAAAATAATTTCAGCACGATTTTGATGGAACTGTTAACCTGCGAAACAATTAATCTTCTCTTAAAAAAGTTCGTCTCAAAAATTTTCTAGGAATGTCATTTGAGATGTTTCAAATTTTTTAAGTGTTGTACGCTTATCTTTTTTGTGTATATAGCAAACACAGATGCAAGAATAATTTTAACATGTCTACAGAACTTCATGATTACAGAAGGTGTGAAGGAATACCTCGATTGAAAATCGTGCGATGATCACACTACTGGAAGGCTTCGACGAATGCACCGACGCTCCGGCTAACAAAATCACGGCACGCACAGATAACGAAGAAGATCGCAGTAGATACTGCGCGGAGGTTGAATGTGAATTTTCGCCGTAAATCGGACGTGAAATTTTGCTTTTCCGCGCAATTACTTGGCGAAAGAGGTGAGGTGTTGGGGAGGGGGAAGGGGGAGAGCGGATTGAAACATTCTTGCCGGAGCTGTCCGGAGGAGCATCGTTGCTCGCACTTTTCACAGTCCCGTCCGCGCTCTTCAGCCCAAAGCGAACGATGAAGAATAATCATTTGAATAGAGCGGTGCGGATGAAGGGGCAAATTTAATATGCAAATAGCGAGGCATTACGCCTCTTTTATTCCATTCCGACCGGGCGATGAAACGGAAGGTCGGGTCCCGGGCACCGGCTCGTTTTGTACCGGTAGGAAGGACCGGGAGAGGAATGAGAGAACGGTAGAGAAGGAGGCAAGAAGAACAGAGCGAAAAGTAACGGTGGAAGGGAAAACAGTAGGATGGACCGTGGAAATAAGAGGAAGAGTCGGTCCAAACGAGACGTCCTAAGTAGTTTTGCATATCTGCTTCATTACTTTGAAGAACACGAAGGAACTCCTTATATCGGTCTCTCTTTCTCTCTTTTGGCTCCCTGAAGTGCATTACCCTTTTGCAACGGTCCCGTCGGTTCAGCAAACGCCGTCGAAATGATTACCCACGTCCTTCTCCCTCCTGACGAGCCCGGTCGCCGAGTTGGGGTTGCCTTTCAACCAAAGTGGGAAAAAAATGCAAAACAGAAGGACCGATGGGGTTGAATGCCAGCGGAAGGTGCTCGCGACAGAGTTAACGGATCCTCGTCCGACGGACGTCGGTTATTTAAATTTTTTAATTTAATTACGGGCGTTAATGCGACGACACGCCGGTTTTCGTACGGCCGCGGGAGCCCGTCGAGAATGATTAACGTGTTTGCTGGTACGTGGTTTTCGCCGCAGACGCGCCGATGACGTGGCTTTTCATATTTTGTTTTCTCTTTTTCAGTTAGCCTCTCCTTCCCCTTCGAGCCTCTTTTTTCCACATTCGTTTCGCCTTGTCCCGTAATTTTGCACATGCATACGTGCAATGTCGCTCGCGGAGCAAGGCCATCGGGCGTGTCTGGAGGGTCACGTTCCTCTGATTTCCGGCCACTTGAAAAAAAGCTCGACGAGCACGTGTTCACCTCGCAACCGGTAATTATCGTATTGATGGCATAACGACATGCCCGACAGCGGCCGCTTTAATAATTTAATCAACGCGCACCGCGTTTCCTCTTCTACCGAATAATTGCGTCGAGAATTGTCGACATTATCGCGATTCGAGCGTTTCCCTCTGTACGGTCTTCTCTTCGACGATCGTATTATTTTCTATTCCCCTACCGGAGTTTCGTATTTAAATTCGAATTGATACCGTCGATAAGAAATATGTCAATTTAACGCGACAGGCTTTTCAATGAATATCTATTGAAACTCACTGTACCTTTTTTCGGTTCCGTCGATTTCGTCGAGACGAAGTTATACAGAATTTCGAGCAATGGAACGTTATAATGAAAACATTGGCAAATCGAAGGGCTCGTGAGATTTTCGGGCCAGTGATTCCTGGTTGTTCCGCGGCCGTTCAAATATTTAGCGTCGCGTATTCAAAGTTAAACACCTCGCCTCGTCGCGTTGCATCTTTAATCAAGAGGGGATAGCGTTTCAACGAGTCGCATGTCGCACGAAGATTTCGAATTTTCCGTACGGCGTGTCTCGAATGCCGTGTTTGCGCTTCGAAACTGGAAACGCCCCGCCGCGCCATCCAAGATTGTTTGGTGACTCGTTTCCGAGCAGTTTCCAGCTAAACAGCAAGTTTCGAAAATCAGGGAATTCGCGAACAAAAGGGGCTTCGTCGTGCGCCAGTCGAGAAAGCAGACGGGTGCCGGGTGGTAGGCGGGTAGCGGGTGCGGAGGGTTGCCGAACGGAACCGAAAAGAGGGGACCGGAAGTCGAGTCCTCTGCCCCCTCCCTTCCGACATTTTCCGTCCTTTTGTCGTAAACTGGAGGATGATGGCTGGCTGCCTCGTACCGGGGTTCCGTTGATCGAACCGAATGAAAGGCTCGATCGACGTTTTTGACGTCCCATACGAGAGTCAGCCAGCACTTACCAGATGAGCTTAAAGCACGAGAAACGATAAAACCAAACGGCACAGCCCAGAGAACATTCTGCGAATCGGTCTGGCTGCCTCGGGACTAACTCTACACTCGATGGATCCAGCAAGCCAGTTATTGCTTTTATTACGTACTTACGAGTCCGGTGAATTTTCCCATACACATTCGGGAGGTTCGAGCTCGGCCCACCATCCCGCGTGACTGCTGGTCAATTCGAGCACATTCGGAGCACGCGTGAGTAAAATCAAGCCTAATGCAGCTACTCGGGGCCAACCTGGGCGTGGTTTGTGCTCTCTGTAAAATTCACAATTTTATTTACATGGCCAGAAGCAATTGTACAGAGAAAAATGTCAAGTTCACTCGTCAGGATTTATAAATATATATCCTGGATATATAAAAATGCAAAGTGAAACATACATTACTGTGGTGATGATAAACAGAGTCGAGCCGTGGGTTCTGCATGATCCACCAAAGTGACAAATTACGGAAATCTGGCGTCCTGAAAAGAGAAAAACGTTTCTTCATGTAAACCGGTTCGATTTAAAAAGTCGTATTGTTTGAGTTGCCAGGAGAGGGAGAGAGTTTTAAATACAGGTGCTTACAAGTCGCCATTCAGAATGCCTCGATACCCTTCCAAGCGTCTGCGAAATGTGTGGACTATGGGCTCGCGTAGTTGCAGGGTCGCGTATTTACGGAGAAGTTCAAAGCGTGCTTGGTCATGCACAAAAAGGACAATCGGCTGCCTTTGGTAGCCGGAACACTTGCATTACCCTCATACGTGGTATTATATCGAAATAAAACTGGTAATCTCCATGCTCGTGTATCTTCGAAACCGACGAAAGGGAGGTCGGCAGCGCTTTTATTTGCTGGTACAAAAGCACTCTCTTTCTGTTTACACGAGCGCCTTTTATCCTGCTGATCAGCGACTTTCTCCCTCTCTCCCTCTCTCTTTACTCCTATTTTCCTCTTCTCTCCTTCTCTATCCATCTGCCCGTCTATCTCCTTCCTGTTTTCTCCAGCTGGATCAGCGAAAGGAGCTTGAAATTTGGACCGGACGTGTCGCTGGAGATCCTCTCAAGCCGCTGGAGGATTGGACGAGCGACACACCTCTGGACGAAGGTAATACACCAGTATGTAGAGTCTTTTTATAGGGATTGAAAGGCGAAGGAAGAATGCAGGTGTCGATATTGCGAAGCTGCGAACGCGAATCGAAGGAGAAAAAGTTACGTAGTAGCGGAGCAACGATAAGATTTGACATCTTTTCAGAAGTTTCCCTCGGAGCACCGTTATTGCACGCGAGTGCATATGGATTCCATTTCCTATTCTATCCGGTGAAAGGAAAGTAATCTTTGTAAGAATTCCCGGCTTTAGATATTACTTCGGACGATAATACGTGTTGCCTCGGTCTCGCATAGGCTTCGTGACTTTTCAATTTTCACGAGAACTCGTCCGACCGAGCATTTTAAACTCGGAAATGATACTCGCAGCCAATAAATTCGTATCGTCTACTATTCGTTTAATCGAACTTTCCAAGTATGATGAACATATTCAATATCTAAAATGTTTCACATCAATTTTTAGTTCGAACACAGGAATCAACCTATCTGATAGTATGTCAGAAGATTTTCCTAGTAACAGAAAATTGTTGAAGAAAATGTATAAAAAATGGTTGTATCTGCTTGAAGGATCAAGTACTTCAAGTAAGTATTCGTTCATTCCCACCCAGTTCTATTAATTTTTCTAGCTACCGAAGGACGTTTAAAACTCGGAATAAGACCGTGGAACAGAAAAATTGATTGTTGCTCGGGACAACACCAATCGAGAACGGCAGACGAGTAAGTAGCGTTGGAGTACCCTAAGTCCTGGACAGCAAGGATCCATCGAGCCGCGTTATTCGGCCACATCAGAAAGAGAGATGCTCAGCAGGCTTTAAGAAGGGAGTAGAACGCAAGCGAGCAAAAATCGGACCCCTCGATCGGCCGTAACTGGATCAGAGGGAGAGGTATCCTCTGACGAAATTCGCGACGCGATTCGTCGTCCGTGGTAGAAAAGGAACGGCGATAGAACGTGGTGGAGGCCATCCCGAGGCTTGCGGTTCGACCGGAAGATTTAACCTGACGGGTTACGAAATTTATCCCCTTCTCGCGGGAAAAGACCGCGGCGCAGTCGAGAGATTGAGAACTAAACCCTAACTGATACTTGAAGAAGCGCTTTCTTAGGTAATTTGTGTGGGAGCCGGCAACTGTGTCTTTTCCTTCGAGGATCCCTCGCTCTTCTTCGCGAACCGTCCACGCCCCCGTTTTGCTCACCCTCCCCCGCTTCCTCTCCCCTCTCTCTCTCTCTCTGGCACTTTCTTTCGCCTTATTCTTGTCGTCTATCTTTACAACTCGCATCCATTCGACCCTCTTCTCTCGTTTCCACTCCTCGATCTCGACCGTGCGTCCGTGGGTTACGTGCTCGAACCATCCACGGGTTCTTTCTCTTCCCCTATCTTTCTCTTTCCCTTCCCCTTTCTCTGGCCGCGTCCTTATTCCCTCGGAGGTATAACTTACAGACGCCATTAAATGCCAGCAGCAGGTTTAAACCTCCCGAACCGTAGAACCCCTCTCTGTACCAGGGTGTAAAGATTTCGAGGCCTTCGGTGAAGCTCGAGAGCACCGCCGCTGCGCCGCACCAGCTGCTGGCATCCTTTTCTATCGTAACTCCGGCCCGCCCTCTTCTACCTGTCACCCCGGCGAAATTTTGACAATCTTCCCGTTGCACAACGCACACACCGGCAGCAGCCAAGCAGCGCCAAGGGCTCGACCCTCTTTCACGAAGGGCTCCTCGAGGAACTTGTTCCGCGATTCCTCCGAGACGAGAGTAACCAAATTGCTTAATGCATCGCAGATCTCTGGCCGAGACGTCTGAGACGGGGCCGATTGTTCCGCGATAATGAAGCTTCTTAGCGGGGGATTAATTAATTCGAGTAGGTGGAATGTTCGGATACGACGCGACATCCTAATGTTTACTTTGCTACCGAGCTACGATTCTCGCGTAATCGTCCATTTTTAACATTCCTTGGAACTGTTCCCAACACCCTTTAGTTGGCTAGAAACACAGCTATACTCATTTCAATTGTAAGACTCTTGAAGTGACATGTTTCTTACACCCAATGGTCTTGGAATAATGGCCTCAAAGAACTTTTATATTTCAGAAGATAAAACGATCTATCAAGTTTGATGTTGCACAGATGCAGTATATGTATCATTAATACCGCTGACACAGTTTGTGCAATTTGATTTTCTTTATTCCATATTGGGTGTCCGATTTCACGATTGAAACAGGATATCGTGTCTATCACAGCGTTATTTTTTTCATATCTATCGCAGCGAGAGTTACCTTATATTTATCGACGGACGAAACCCGTATAATGGCTGATATCGAAACGACGAGCAGAAATTCAATTTCAGAGAGTCGAAGGAAAACAGAAACAAGTCAATTTCAGTAAATACGGCAGCGTTGAAAATAATTTAATCGCGGTAATAGACTAAGCTGTGTAGCATATAATGTAACATTTTAACTTGAATTATAAATGCGTAAAGATCAGTCGTCTATTCGTTATCTATTGAGCCATATTGGTCGAGATGGTCGTTCAGGTGATGCGCCCGGTAAAAGTTAGTCGGTGATGTGGCGAAAATCGAAATCACCTGTGGCGAGACGCGCGGTTTCGATCGCAGCAATTTCGAGTTACATTCCGTGGCGCGCTTTATCTCGAATTGAACGCGCGTCCACCCTCCATCGGGAATAACGTTATTGATCGACAAGAACGGCACCTCGTATCGACAAGAATGACATCCATTTCCGCGTGCTACTTAAACGTGGGATGAATTAAATCGCACGGTCCGTATAAATCCTTGGTATTCTGCTGTGCAGGTCTGAGCCGCAGATGTTTCGCCACGATTGTCCCCATAAAGAAGCTTCCAGCAGTCAGCGATAAAGTAGCCTCGGCTGGATGGAAATTGAAAAATGCAAAGAAGCAGCTTCCTTCCATGCGACCTTGCTTCCTTTTCGTTTTTTTTATTCAATCGTCCGCGAACGACGGCTTTCTGAAAATACATATATCCGAAATTCATATATTCGAACTTTTTACCTGATCTTTTAATCTTTTACTTCAGAATTCTATTTAGAATCGATGTGCATGTATATGTCCTCATAAAATGCTGCAGGGTTGCCGAATTTTTCTGAAAAGTTTCAAGAGTGTAAAATATTACCTGCTTCAAATCACATTCTAACGTAACTAGCAAAATTTCAGCGCCTCGATTCAAATGAAATAACGCCAGAATTATATTCAACGAATTAGAATATTCTGAAGACTGGTCTGTTAAAAACATAAATTTTGTCCACGTCATAAAATTCTAGAGGGTATGCTTGAAAGCATGAAATTGAATAAAATAAAGAGTTAAAAACAAAGAACAGCTGTTTGTTTCGGTCTTCGATTTAAGCTTTTTATCGATTCATCGAAGGTTCGACTAGGATGTACAGTAGAAAACATCGGAAGTTCCATGAATAGAAGATAAATGGGAAAGATCACGAGCATCCACGTCAACGTTCTTGTCATCGAATCTGGCTGTTCCTTCAGCAGGATTCCCGGCTTGACGTCCCGTTTTTCACGGAGCGACTGTCAACCGGTTACCTGCTGGAAAAACATTGCAGGCTATCGGAATAAAAAATATTGATCTTATAACACGTGTCTCGTAAGGGTTAGCCTAGTTTTCCCGGGGTTTGTCGCCTACAGGTCCTAAATCAACAACGACCCCTGACTTTCCACCCCGCGTCATGTTGACGCGGGCTCTCTGTTCCGTTTATGTCGCGTTTACGAGGCTCCTCAAGGATATACGTCTTGGTATCGGGAGCAATCTCCAACGCCCCCGGCCAAATCGAATCCGCGAATATTTCATTTTCGAAAATGTCGAGCAACGTAATCCTGAAATGTGCTGATCGAAGTTTTGAATTAGAAGGCGCTTATAACGGATCTCCTCCGAATCGATCAGATTATCGGGGAGTTATAACCGTACGCGTATCGTGCTGCCGCGTGAATACGATATTCCATCGGTGCCGTGGAAATAAACTGTATAATAACCGGGCGGTGCATAAATCTTCTAATAACGCGTGAAAAATGGTTCGTCGGAAAGCGTTTAACTCCATTCAACGAATTACCACCTTCGAAATTGCTCTCGCGCTGAAACCGCACGCACGCCGCGCCGGAATCGAACCGGGAATTTCTGTATCGAATAAAATTCCCTGATTTTCGTGCAATACGATTTCAAAGAACGCAGACAGATTCGCTGTGAATAGCGTCGACGTTTGTATTCGATAAATATTAAAGTACCGCTTGTGATTGAAAAATATTATTCCCGTTGAAACGTCAATTTCAGGCGGCTCTTTGGCGCGATTTTGCGAAATCGTGTTGACACATTTCCACGGCAGTTCGTTTCTTTTCTCGGTCGAGAGCGTGACCGTCGATTTCTCTTGAACCGAAATCGACGAATGATTTTCCCAGGACCGCTTCTAATTTTCCCCGGGATGTCCAGGCGGTCTCTGTAACAATCGTGTTAAAAGCAAATCGGAAACGGTGGAACAGTGTCGACGAAGGCGAACACTAGACGTCTCGTCGGTGTTGCTCAGCTTTACATACGTTTTAGTGTGGTGCGTGGTAGGTTGTCTAACCAGTTAATCAATTTCCATGGCAGTTCGTTTCTTTTCTCAGTCGATTTCTCTTGAACCGAAATCGGCGAACGATTTTCCCAGGACCGCTTCTAATCTTCCCCGCGATGACCAGACGGGCTCTGTAGCAATCGTGTTAAAAGCAAACCGGAAATGGTGGAAACAGTGTCGACGAACGCAAACGCTGGACGTGTCGTCGTGTTGCTCAGCTTTACATACGTTTTAGGGTGGTGCGTGGTAGGTTGTCTAACCAGTTAATCAATTTCACGTCCTGTACTCCTATTTTAGGGTACGTACATCAGCCCATTTGAATTGCGAGGACAATTAGAGGACTGCCGTGTAATGGGATCCCGGATCTGTCCACTGGCTTGTAGATCACGGGCTTGTACTGCTTGACGGTGGTATCGAGTGAGAAATAATTACCCCTTATTTAAGGCAGTGGCCTGTTTCGTGCCTTACCCACCTCTAAAATTCATTTAGAGCACGTCACTAGTCTAGCAGATTTACGGTCTTTATATGGAACACCATTTCATAATTATTATTTGACGAAGCTCAACGTGTCTCCAACGATTCCAATGTCGTGGATAATTCCTCATCTATGAAATGCAATTTTAATGCATTCTTTCAATTTAATTAGTCCCTACGTCACACTGACGCAGAAAAAAAAGCGGAATTAAAGAATCAAATTTCTCCGTGTTCATGAAATCGCTTTATCGTGAATATAATTTCTACATTTGCCGGAGCGTGCGCGTGTGGCAAGTTAAATTTTTTAAATTGATGGATACGGACTTCTGTTCAGCATACACATAGCACAAAGAATTGAATTTTCAATCGAACCAAATCCAGAATATTCTACAATCAAAAAACATGCCAGAAAGTTGGCCTTTGTGTACAATTATTTTTTAAGGAAATTTTTGCACTCGATAACATTGTGAAGGATGTCGATGGAGACGGTGGTTTTCTACCAGCGCAGCACGAGCGCTGGTTGAACAACTAAAAATTCCGTTGGTGGCTCGACAGTGGTTTTCCGCTCCGTGGAAAGCGTTTACGCGACGCGATGCATATCACGACGTCTCGTCGGGACGCTCGTCTGTGCGCGCAGACAAACGCGCGGAAGATACACAGCCGTGAAGCTGATACACGCTTGCGAGATTAATTTTCGCCCATGGTGCTAAGCCGGACTGATAGCGCAACCACTCCAGCCACTTGAGACATACTTATTCACACCCTCATCAAGGGCATCGTGCAGCTTCTCTTTCGACCGCCGACAACTCTTTTTCACTCCTCCGGTTCCCGCCCCCGCGCAACCCTCTGTTTCCCACCCGGAAATTTCCTCTAAGCCTCGTCTGAGGAGGCTCGCCATCTTTGAATTCGGCCCTGTCCCTGTCGTCGAACACATCAACCCTGGCTCTTCACCGAACCAGCTTAGGAAAACGAGCGACGTTATGGTACACAGAGTGCTTCACAACATCACGATACCGTCAGCATTATTAGACGAGCAGTACGTGCCCGGTAGAGGTGTGCGAGAACTCGAAACTTTCGGTTACCCGACACTAGGATCGGACCGGAAAGCAGGAAAGAGTTTGTTTCATTTATCTAAACAAGTTAATTTATTTTACCCTTAGTAAGTGGTGTCTCTGAGGTATCACCGAAAGTTGCTGTACCATTATTCAAAACATTCTGCACGTTATTAAATATGTTGATATCCAATCAATTACTAAACATTCAAGTATTATATTGTATAGTATGTTCCAGAAAATGAAGAGGAATTATTCTAGATCGAAAGAAATGTTTAATTTTCAAGTTCAAATAGCTCCGAATGCAAACGGTTAATGTGCACAAAAAACACCATTTTTATTTAACAGTCTAATGCAGTCTAATTTAATCAAGCGAATTTTTGGTGACACGACAGTGAACGCGTTAAACGTCAAGATCAAGAACAATTTGTCTCCATCGATCTCTTCGGAATATTCTCGAGTATTGTTCGGAGAAAAAATATATCGGTTTTCTCGACGGTTGTTCGAGTCTCGGGGATGGGTCTATTGTTATATAATTAATAAAAGTTGAGGGAACGGAACTCCGAAGCAGTCGTAAAGGGTGATCATAAAGGAGGAGTGGATCCAACGGAAATGAGCGTTAGTATGGTCTGTGGGGTCCGTGGTTGAAAGAGATTGAATCCTTCGAGAAAGCAGAATCACCTGTTAGGGCAACCGTTAAAGGACTTCGTCCGGCATGCTTCTTCAAAGGAAGCTGGAGAGAAACGAATCCCGCCGCTCTCATCACGTCAAATTGCCAATCCTCTTCCTTTTCCTCTATTAGTGGTGCAAGAAGAACCACCTCGGGCTATGTAATTAATTTCGAATAACTTGTCTCGCCGCGACGCGTATACGGTGTTGTCTTTAAATCAATAACAGGCTATTCGCTTAGGCTGTTAACGGGGTTCTCTCTGCAACCTTTATCGAGACCTCTTGGATTTCTGTTGTTATAATTATCCTTCAAGAAATTAATCTTTTTTCTAGCCTCAGCAATTCGCTCACAATTCTGAAAATAATATGTGAAATGTATTTTTTCTTATCTTAATATCTTAACCAACAACCGACAATGAAAATGATAGAATTAAAATTCTTATTCAATCATTAAAAATGCATTATGTGACGTAGAAAGCTTTTCACGCTGTTTTTGCTCAGTCTTCGTTTTAATAAAACGATTTTTTTTTCTATTTCCAATTGTCGTATGCTCTTGTAGTGGATGATTCTGTTTTCATTTTGGTGCGTGAAACTGATTTTAATCGTATGAATCCGTCTGTAAACATTTCTCTAGAAGAAAATGTAATGTCAACAGCTTGCGTAATATTATCGTAAGACGAGAAGCAGTCCAAAGCTCTAATAATGTTATTTATGAGTCACAGATCGCAAGATCTAGCCGCCGTGAATTTCTCGGCGTTTGTGTACTCTTCGTATTTCGCGGTAATTATTTACCAACGGATGCTCTGAATGTTTTCAATGTTTATTTCGTGTTTCTAGTTCGTCGAGTGTAATCTGCCTTTTCGCTCCGTGGAAACATTTTCCTCTTACAATGTTGTACTACATATAATTTCATTGTGTAAATCGTAATTTGTCTGTTCTACTTACTAAAAACATTTACAACTGTACACTGGAAGAAACAGTATAGTAAATTATATTAAAAATGTCTTCGCGTATTCCAATTACAATAGTATTCGTATTATAATGAAAACGAACTCACAAGTTAAAACTGTGAGACTTACTCGTCTCCCCATTGTTGTCCTAAAAAAGATGTTAAATTACTCAGAAATTACTTCCACCATTTTTTAAATATTTCACGACAAAGAAAATTAAAAATTTCTGTTAAAACCGAATTGCCGACAACATTATTGTAGTTGCTGATTGAGTAATCTCCCTTATCAGTCACGATTCTAAATATGTAAAATTATTTGTTCTAAACTGGTTTCTACATTGTAAATGATGTATGGGTTAATGGACATCTTGTTGCATAGGAGAACCATAATCAAACAGGCATGGCGAGGCACCGCATGTTAACAACCCTTATGGCAAACGACGTTCGTCCGAACTATCGAATAACGGTACTTAGGGTCTCATTACTCGAAGCGTCCTATTACGACGTACTGGGTTAACGAAGGGCGTCACAGATTATCTATCTTCCGTTACGATCTCGCGTCATGATCTTCTATCCACTTAGGCGAACAATGACATTACGCACCTACCCTCTACGTAAGGACACTGACGATGTAGTATGTCTATAGTTACATTAAACAGGCTCATGCTCTGTCAATTCTTATGCAAATGATGATTTCTCAAGTTCACAGCAACTGCTAGTAGCATTTTCTATTTCCAATTGTTTCTATAAAATCGTTTTTAATCTAACAATAGGTTTGTCATGTCTTACATTTAATTTTCATTTCGTAGTATCTTCAGGCAAAATAAAAATTGTTTACCGCAAGAAATCCGAGTGAAATTTCTACTGTTTTATATTACACATATCTAGTTTTTTGCATCAAATCCGGTGTCTAGTTATCAATAAGATGTTGCATATCTGAACGCAACAAGTGCAAATCTAAACGAAGGACACGCAGTTGAATTCGCCAACGCTTCGGACAAGTGGTACAAACCCGAAAACATTATTTTTTTAAACCGAAAATATTCGACGATCACCGGAAAATAAATCTGAAAATAGCAACGGACACGGAAGGGTGAGAAATTACTCTGATATAAAGAAGATTAGTGCCGCTATTCATACGTGTGAACATCACAGGACCTTTTATGTGTTGCGATCCAATAAATCCAGCGATGTGTGTGCAGTAGTGTGCACGGTTACCAGCGCGGATACGTTTCATGTCCCCGTTCGCTAGTGGTTTAGTATTTCGATGTATTCCCCGAAATCAAGACTATATCTCTGGAAATTTTTTAGCGGCCGATCCGACAATTCGACACTGTCAAAGCTGGAACAATTTTTTATTGCGTTTATCCGACGCGACAAAGGTGGCGGGTGTCGTTCACATTCCGCGTGATAAAATTTCCAATTATAATCTTCCATCTTGAACCAGCTAAGTTCAAGTGGACCGATTGAAACGCATTCTGATCTCATTGGACTAGAGTCAGATCGAGAAAATTAATCTTCATCCGTACCTCGTGTCAATTTGACACAGTTTTCCCGAAATAAGTCATACCGTTCTGTTATTTGTAAGTAGTCCAAAACTTGGTAACTTTAATTTTTTGATGCGAAACATATAACCGTAACAACCTAAAATATAAATGTTAACTCATCAATTTCAATGAAAAAAACATTGGGAAGTAACTATTTCACTTGTTATTTTATCGATTTTTTTTATCACTGTGTCAATTTGGCACCAAGGGACCAATTCAGTTCGTGATAATTAAGAGATAAATAGTGGAGAAAATACTATAGTCATAACCTGAGTGATGACCTGGGAACTTTATTGGGAAGCATTGAAATAAATGCACCCATACAAAAAATATGCATTTGCTTTTTCCTTCTCCGACATTTTTTAGGATAAAGACGTTTTAATCACAATAACTGTAAAGAAACTGGCACGGCAAAGGGGTTAAGTAACTATTATGCGTTGATATTACACATTTCGCAAGTGTCCGGATACTTTTGAGCGGTAATTTAGATAGTTCTTTAGTTACGTCACTAGTTACCCCCGCTATTGGTACGTTGGTGGGACAATTCTGCTTGCACCCGGATATTTCGAGTTATGGACTTCTGTCTGATCCGCCTTAGGTCCGACATTTTTTTAATTCCCATCCCCTGGGCGCAGATATCCCTTCTCGCCGTCACGAGGCAGCCGACACTTTTAATACGGGGCCACATATAACCGTAACACCGTGCATGCTCGTTTCCATCGCGCATCCATCTCGGAAAAATTGTCTGTGTTCGTTTCAACCGTGCAATTTATTTCTCGCCGCACACGGATAAATTTTCCCGGCGATCGTGCGCGCGAAATTAGATCGCGTCTGCTCGTTGGACGTGCAAAGATCGCCTGCGGAAATTAATACGACCGGCGAGACTGCGCTGTTCACGTTTAAAATGATGGTATTAATTATAATTCGTTGTTATGAACTGTGTTAGATCTCGTGCTTCACTCGTATCATTTTGACACACTTTTCATTGCTACAGAAAAAGTTGTACACACGCAATTATATCTCGTGTTGTATTAATTTGTTATTATCGAAGAAAGCATTTACTTTAGCTTTCCAACATATTGATTTTCTAGCATTGCACGAATTCGAAGTATTGCAAAATACATTTATAATTTCATATTATAAATGAATTCGTTTAGCTGGAAAACGTATAATTCACATGGTTGATGCGTTTATCTCTTTGATATCAAAATTATGTTAACGATAAGTGTACAAGCAATGTCATTTATTTGCTGCGAGAGACTGAATTAATTATGATCCCATTAGCCATAGACGATCACTCAACGCGTTGACAAAGTGCACGATCAATATATGTACATAGAGAATCAAGATGGAATATTCTATTACCCGAACAATCGTGTTTCTCAATTAGTTTTGACAATCTACGGAGATTATTGTTTGCTTTGTCATTCGACGACGCGTGTACACGACTGTCCACAAATATTCGAACGTTTACAACGGATTAAATTAACTTGAACAATTTCACCACTTCGATTACTTTTATCATTATTGCACCGATCAAAAGATCTTTTTATGATTTTTTTCTGATCGAAAACACGAAGTATTACACACAAAAAAAAATGAAAAAACTGTAATATTAAAAAAAAAGCCACGTAACAAATGATCGTCGAAACATCACCATTTTTTCCCGGAAACCATTGCGTGCGAACGGGGTTGTGTATACAGCCTAAGCATCGATACTTCATGGCGGCCGCGCGGAATTTCGATTCCATATCGCAAGCTCCAACGAACCGGATTAAACCTCGACGGCTAGTTTGCAATTAGATGGGATCGAAGTCGACTATCTGATTTTTGGATAACGATGATCCATGGCGGTAATTTACATAGAGCCAGGCAACGAACACACGAATGACATTAATAACAATACGCTGGCCGCGCGTGGTGTTTCGCGGGGAGGGGGTGAGGATTTCGGGGAGGGGGGTAGATGGTGGGTACGAGAGGAAGAATAACGAGCCCCGTCCCGGCCAGTCACGGTCCAAAAATTTCCTGGTTCGAACAATTCACCAGCCGCTTTGTTCGAGTTTGATAGATGGTGCCAACGCAAATATACGAAATTCCGAGGGGGTGGGAGGAACCGGGGAAGGGGCAGGATACAGCCGCAAAAGTGTCACTCCGATTTCGCTGATTGCTACAAATTAACCGAGTATTTCTATTTCGCGATCGAATAATATACCGGTATATTAATTCATCGGTCTGATTGTTCGCTGTCCGCGATTACCAAGCGACGCCGTTAGCCTGGCCAGGCTCGCTCGGTTCGGTTCGTTCGTTCTTCGACGACAAACGAGATCAGCATGTACATATTTAAATATGTAATCGTGTCGCGGATATGTCGATTACAATAATCCTGTTAACTTGACGCGTCCCGATTTCCATGTTGTAACTGGAATTTTGAGTCGTTGATTGCCATCGGTTATTGCTGCGGTCGTATTTTACAATGTTTGATTTCTGGATCGCTGATGCTGATATCCGTCTGTAATTCATGTGCTCATGATCGAAATTGCTGTCTGCGGTACCATTTACGTAAACGTGAGAAATAATTGTCGATCTAGTGTGGTAAAGAATATTGCACTAGACGGAAGGCTTTATAGATGCTTGTCGATCTAGTACTGCGATAACCAACAATGGTTTCATTAGAAAGACAATTTTCGAAACGGCTGTTAGTTTATCACTGTATTAACGTGGCCAGGTCGTTCAGGTTGTCCAAGAGAATAAGCTTGTAAAAATTATACAGAAACATCGTTTCGCGCTCCCTAGGGTAAGGGCAACATTATCGTTACTCGTGATCAAGATTTAACCCCTTTAACGATTACCTCCCATATTAGAGGATTGGTCGAAAGCTTGGAAAAGATGTTATGGCCACTCGCGGCTATCCCGGTTTCATTTAAAGGCAGTTATATGAAGAGGGACCCTGTTCAAACATTATGATACGGATCCTGCGTATTTATACGATTCCTCCGAATCTTTTCAATACTAGGAGATTCCTACCTTACTTGTATCCTACGGACTCGTTAAAACCCTGTGTCAATACTCAACCACACGAGCACCTACTGTGTTGACACAAAAATTCCCTCTGAGGAACTACATGACGTCACGTCCTGATAACTGTCCCACCCATGTAGTGGAGTAAACAGTGACGTCACGATTCGTACTGTAGGATCATGATAGGATTCCCACTATAGCTTCGTGACATCACTCGGGTTCTGATTATAACACTTTCCCCACTATTTCTTCTTCAATTTCCTCAATTGTCTGGAACTTTCATGGTGATTTGCAGTCCAACAGTTGTAGGATTCTCACTATAGCTTTGTAACGTCATTCAGGTTCTGACTATAGCATTTTTCCCACTATTCTTCAATTCCCTCAATTCCCTGGAACTTTCATGGTGATTTGCAGTCCAACAGTTATAGGACTCCCACTATAGCTTTGTAACGTCATTCAGGTTCTGATCATAACTTCCCCCACAATATTCTTCTTCAATTTCCTCAATTCCCTGGAACTTTTATGGTGATTTGCAGTCCAACAGTTGTAGGATTCTCACTATAGCTTTGTAACGTCATTCAGGTTCTGACTATAGCATTTCCTCCACTATTCTTCAATTCCCTCAATTCCCTGGAACTTTCATGGTGATTTGCAATCCAGTGATCATGGGCACGCATAAAGTGGCGGGTATCGTGTACAAACACTTTTTTATGTTCCTTTCGGTTTGTGAAATACAGGAGGAACATGGTTGTCGGTGTCAATTAGTAATTTTTTGAGGGAAACGTTCCGCTACCGTATGCGTACCTACGACCGACTCGTAAATCAACGAACGAATGAATATTTATGGCGATTATTAATGGGGTTATGTTGTCGAGGATTATTCGTAGAGCACGGCCGAGGGGTGGAACGACACAATGAGAGAACATAATGCAGCATGCGGTCTTTCGATACTACAGACCGCCCGTATGCAGAAAGCATCATGCATAAATTGCGATACGGTTCGATGATCTCATCTTTCGGACCAATCCGTTTTCACGGTTACTTTTATCAATTGTTTATCATAATAAACTTCGTGAAAAACCATGTATCCGAATCGCTAAAAATCAGTTCAATGGCGCACAACGTTAGGTGTCTCTAAACAGATGCACGTTCGCAAATTAATTTTACATTTTACTTTTCTATGAAGACATTCATTCAACTGTGAATACATTAGAAAATTTATTACCAGTTTAATTTTCTAGTCTACGCAAACATGCACTACAAATGCATAGTCAACTTTGTTTTTTATTGACTTTTTGATGCCAGGATCAAACGAATGAACATATTAAACTTTAATAAACATACTTTAACGAACCCAGTTTGAGACAATGTTTTATTCATGATAATTTCCGACAAACATTTCGAAACGTGCGGTTTATTCTCGTCGTTTCCGATGAGGAGCATTTATGCTCGTGTTCAAGTTCCAGGTTTTTCTCGTTATAAAACGCCATTAGATCATGATCGTTTGCAATTAATGATCATTGGCTGTCCATTAAATCATCCGCTTTTTTACTGTGACCAGCGCAGCAAGAACGGTCATATAATCGGCTGATCAGTTCGAGCGGCGATCCCATCAGTATGAAATTGAAATAGCACTTTCAAGTGCACTGTGGTGCATAGCGACAACATTACCATCGACCCTATTTGCATTGCCTTCATCTATCAATCAGGGACAAAGGGATTCGCGGGTCGTTGGATCGACGAGGCGTGTGAATTGTTGAGCACTCGTGTGCAGTCCATTCACTGGCTGTTTCGAAATGATACTGTCGATGTTTTATGTCAGTAACATTCCTATAAACGTAAACGAGCGTCGCGGATTGTCCGGCCAGTTGAGGCTTGGGGTCGATACCAATTCGATTTGGATCGCAGCCTGTTCGCTACTAATTTGATGGCTCCACGTACGTATGAAGTGCGCATACGATTTCCGCTTTCGCCCCAAATAATATAATCTACATATTCCAAACACATTCATTCCAAATAAAACCCTTCGTCATTTTCCCACTTGTCAAATCGAAACTTCCAATTCTGTAATTCAGCGTTCAATTGCACGAGATTAACCCTTATAGCAAAATCCTACATTTTGTATGGTAAATTATAATTATCCAAGAAAATAGAAATCTATAACAATTCTTCTGTTTCTCAAAAATCACATTCAACATATTAGACTGATTGCGAAAACCTAGGATATCTGGATGCAAAGATTAAATAAAAAGTTATGACATTTTTGAGTGAATTATAAAAATAATTTAAAAATATATGTCACTCTTTACAAAATTTCAAGTTTTTATCTCTACTGAATTTATGTAGTTTCCGATCCCGTTTGAAACCTTCTTAATCCACGGGACACGAGATAATGTAGCAATTAAATTGTGAATATATAACGTCGCGTATACATTAATGGCGCACTCTCCATTTCTCCATTTACAATCGAAATTTTCCGAATGAATTAACAAATCGATGTAATGCATTCGATGAATCAAGTGAAGAGGATAACGGTGAAATTTTAATCCAAGATAGAATTTATTAACGAGATATTTTCATGTAGATTATCGAGGCTGTAATGTAGTGTTATGATACACATAATGACGATGTTATTACGGTGCACAAAATACGTTGTTAACACCGTTGCATATCAAGTCTTTTCAATTTTCTAGGTGTTTCCCGGAGATCAACCGAATATATTACACAGCGAAATATATTACAAAGAAATACCAAATTATTGAAAACATTATAATCCCGAATGTTTGGATAACACAAATGTTGTCGATATTTCATTTGTTTCACAAGCATATTATGTAGCAACAACAACAACGTATTGTCACACTGTGCGGATCTCTATGCAAAATTGTGTTCTTCCTGTTTTCGCGAAGAAAAAAACACCGATCAGATTTATGTTAATTTCCATGCGTTGTCTCTCTCCCTGAAAACTCTCTTCCAAACACAGCTCTCGATAGCAACCGAAACGAGTAAGAAAAATACCTGGACGTGCCAATTGTCTCCACTGTTTTCAATTTTATAGAAAAATTGTTTGGACAAGGTTACATTATTTCAACGAGAAATCCGACGATGGTGGAGAATTTTCTTCCATTATTATTTTACGCGAGATTGTTAACCCTAGATAACTAAGTTATGGTGCGTGGAATTGTCCACGACCATTAGAAACACAAATATAATTATACATCATTTTTACCTCTAAAGAATTTACAAGTACTAAATGCATATTCTATTTCACCCTCTCACATGAAAGAATATAATTTCAATCTACTGATTTACTGCTTCCGACTTACTCGTAATTGATCATTGTATCAATTCGAAGAAAAGTGTATTATATCGGTGAGTTCTGGTGAAGTTGTATCGGTGAAGCTTGTGTGTGCGATTCCAGTTGGACCGGAATAAAATATCTTTTTGTTCCCGAAGCAAATAGGCGTTCCGCAGCGACGGCGCGTTCTATCCATTGAGATATTACTCGAATCAAGATCCTTCCGGATGATCAAAGGGTGCTTGAGATTTCAAAGGGCGAAACCGTAAGAAATCCAAATTCAGACGTCACGTTTCTCTACATGATTTGAGGTGGAGCGGCTGGTACACGTACCGGATCCCGTGGGGTTGCTCTCTCGACGGACCAGAAGAGAGAAAGAGAGAGAGTGAAGCGTGGGTATAGCTGCACGGCTGAGTGCGTGCGAGCAATCGGTTTAGAGACAGCCGACCAACGATAACAAGGCTCTGGCCCGGCCCGGCAAAAGGAAACGAAACATCGCGTTCATATGCGTGCGGAATTTTTCATGCAATCCCATAAATGGAACCCTCTCTCTCTCCTTTACACACGCGTTTCTGCTTGTGCCGCGAGCAAACGCGTATACCTTCACCTCCCTGCGGTTCTCTCTCGCTTCTGGTCGAGCAGCTCGCCCAGTCTCGCTCTCTATACACGAACGTACACCGTTCCTCGTGCACTGGTTACACGTCCCATTGCGCAAATGCGCCGTTTGGATTCCACCGACGAGCACGCTCCAGAGATGTATTTTATGGCCGGCTTGTACGATATAGCCGGAGGAGAGACCCAGCACCGAAGTCCATTCCAGAATCATGGATGAAGGTGGCTGGCTCACAATCCCGCGTTCCAAAGAATGACTTTCCCTCGATTGTTTCCCGTTTAATTGGCCACGCCTACAGTCCTCTCGACCCTACGCTCTTCCAAGGTTTTTCGAATCGAGAACGCTCTCGGGCTCTGCCGCTCGCAACGTCCGTTGCATTTGCTTCATCGCCAACACGTTTTTGGAGAACGCCATGCATGGATCGCGTGCGTATGAGTACTGCGGGAATACCGCAGGTAAAATGGCTAAAACTGCCTCGATCATGTTACTTCAGAACTCCGGAACATAACCAGCAGGGACTACGAATGATTTTTAATCAAGAAAATACGTGATCGGATATACAGTTAATACTGGAACGTATATTACTTTACGATAATAACTGGATTGAATTCGTTCAGATTTTGAGTAGTTCATTATCATTGCTGACACACGGAGACGACTATTGTAATCGACCAAAATTCTCGAACCGGTAATCCAATTACTGGATTCACGCATATTTGCGGTTTATAAAGTACAAAGGACTTACGTTTACTGTGTACACACGGATTAAAGAATCGTTATTCCGCTAACAAGTTCGGTAACCGCAGCTATCTCGCGACACATAATTCGTCAACACATCCAGCTAGAATGGTGCTACCATAATTAGCTGATTTCGACGACGGTTTCGGTTTAGGGGAGGTTGGGGGTTATTGCCTTGTTCAGCCTTTAATCAATGCCAGTATCGTCTGCTATACGTTTTACGGGTATTGGAATCAGGAGATGAAGAGACACGGCGCAACCTCCGCGTGCTAGTGTTCATCAGCGACGCCGTAAACCACCTGCCGATCGATGGAAACAACGACCGTGGATATGGTTAATTGGCAAAAACGATCATCCACTCCGGGAACCTCGTATAACTCAGAAAGTCGGGTCTTCGGTTTTTGTCGGCGACATTATTCACGTCATAAAATCAAATAACCACGCTGCTCAGATTGTTTGACTGGTTTTCACTGTTCAGAAGCTGTTCCGAGTTCAATGATTCTTTGCGAAAATCCCTTGCCGTACCATTTCCTTTAACAGTTGAAGCGTCTCTATCCCTAAGAATGTATAAGTATTTAGTATACATTTACTTCAATGCTGAAATATTCATTAGGAACGAATTAAATTTTATTTCGTCTAAATAGAAACGCGTGACATTCCAATTTTTGTTAGACTTTGTTCAAATCTTCATGAGGAGCTTGAAACGTTAAAATTACGGCATAAGGTTAACAAAACTGCGGAGAACACTTTTGCAAAGATAAAAGTTACGTCAAGTGACCTCAAGAATTGCTCCATTCAAGGAAAAGCAATTTTTGGGACACCAAAGGAATTAATAACATACATATTTAGTAGTTTCTGTTCGAAATCATCTTCCGACTCGTTATAGCGCGAGGGGCTCACGGAGTAAGGTTTTCTTACCGAATATGTAATACTCGTCAGCAATACCTCGGGCAGGATATTTCTCAGCGGAAATCAACGTCGGGTTATTCGACGACGACGAAACTGTGCACAGGAGCATTTTTGCGTTGACGTGTTGACGAAGAAGCGACGAGAAAAACGGAATCGCCTGGGAGAACAGTACATCCTTCCCCCAATCCCAAGAAAATCGAGAATGGTGTCGTAAAAAGGAATTTACTGGACGACTTATGTCCCCATAGAAGAAAGAGCAGCAATAACATCGGGTCGAGGAGGTTAAAGCACGCGACGAGCCTTCCGGCATGGTGTCCGAACCCTTTAATTAAGGTCACTTCACGTGGCACGTCGCGCCGCGTTGAATTTTGCAACCTTTCTAATTAGGTGCGTGTCGAGGATACTTTTCTAATTAAAAAACTTTCGGCCCGCGAAACATTGTCGCCGCTGCCCTTCCAACATTCTTCACCAATTAATATCGTTGGAAATTTTCGTACGGTGTTTCTGCATACAGGTTGGGTCAAAATGCGTGATACAGTTCAGGTCAGATAGACAGTTCACGATAAAACGCAAATAAAAAAACCATGGCAGCTTCGTTTTGGAATAATTAAAAATACCTGGCACAAAGTCAATATATGTTGAATTTGGCTTTACATTGACCATGGATAAAAGCGTTCGTACCATTAAAACAACGGAGATATGCTAGGTGAAAATAGCGCCTATGCAGATAGTTTGAAAATACGTGGGTGGAATTCCGCCAGACACAAAATAATAACAATTTATTATCCCAGCAGGCTTCGAGATGTCACAGTGTCGTTTCGCGAATGCGTCCGAATGTTCGTATCAAGTAATATCGCTTCTTACGCTTCTTTCGCAGTAATTTGGAAGTCTTAGCAACAGTTGTTTCAGGCAACAGTGCGTCTCGGCCGAATGTAAATTCGTAATTAAGCGTGAAAGTTTTGAAATGGCAGTTGCCGGTGAAGCTGCGAAAGGGACCAGACTACGGAAGAAAGCGGGAGACGATTGCTAGTCACATCTCGAAAGTTTCTCATTCTTGGGACTTAAGTTCGCTTTTCAAGGGACGGACGAAGGGGCGGAGTCTCTTCATCTGTCAAGTGCAACCAGTTATCGAGTTACTTAAAGTGTTCCTCCTTGAAAACGCACCTTGCGACACGCCAGCCACAGTTACGTCAAAGGGAAAACCAGCAACGCTGCACTGGTTCTTATAATCCACCAGTTGCCTTTTTATTGTTACGTCTCCTTAAGCTACTCGCACACGTCGACCGAGACAAATGTCCTTTTAATTAATTCCTGCTAATATCCTGCAGCGAATTGTGTCACTGGGCAACGCTGCAATCCTCGCTTATTTTTTCGTTTACCGTGAGATACCCTGGTACAGATTAAACATGATTACAGCTTTACGATTTTACCTTGAATTCATGAATTTTAAAGCGGATTAAATAATCTGAAAATCATCTCGGTTACCGAAGCACAGTAAGTAGACTGCGGATCTTTATGCATTTATGGTTGATAAAAATTTTCAAAAAATGCTGGAGTATTAAATTATATTTATTTTAAACTTACAGACTACCAATGAAAATAGGATTTTATGTAGTACTACATTCTTAAAATTTGTCTAAATAATTGAGAATTGCGTAAACATCCGCAGTCTAACAATACGTTTTGAAAATGTTTCAACCTCCGTCGTCAGCATCCATGGTTCGTAAATATTTCAAGGATTTTCTAAAAAATTCTGCAATGCCTCCTAAAGGTACTCCGACATGGCTCGCAAATGATATAGTCATCCTACTTAGAATGCACCCTCTATATTTACATAACCATTCAAATCAGATGCTACTGCTTCATGCTCATCGGGCGGGCTATAGGTAGTAAGCTATCACGACAGAGTTATCCTATCAATGGTCTCGTTTATAGGATTTTGCACTCAGGAAGCAGCTGCCAGAAGAAAAATGGAAAAAAATAGTTCTCGGTATGGGCTAATAAATTCGATCAGATCATGGGCTTCGAACGGTATCCACGTTTTTATAGGGTGTTTCAACCAGACGACGAGGAGCTATCCAAACAGCGAAGAAGCTCGAGTATGGCTGGTCGAGGAATCAACGAAATGGAGTAGGGGAACACCGACTAGCAGCAGTCCGTCGGGCGAGAATAGTTTGCGAAGTTAGGAGGCAGTTAGATGGCTGTGGCGTGACGACATTAATAACACCTTATTAGCCCTAGGCGCAACTCGCATACCGTCCGAAGATGGATGAGATTGCAGTCAGCTTTCCAACGGAGACTGCTTGCACCGCTATCGAGTCGCAAAATTCGGGAATGCATCGTTCGCAGTAACCTGATTTCGGCTGTTTTGCTGCTAATCCGAACGACAGACATTTTGCATTCCCCGAAGAGAAATTTCATTGTGTCTGTTAACGCGTTCATAGGCTTTCGTTTAAAATTTCAGAGCAACCCGAGAGCGGGAATAAGATTCTTCACGAGTGATTTTCTGCAGGTGCGGGGTTTAGCTAAGACGCTGTTAAATCAAACAAATAACGAAGCGAGTTAACGGCCACCGAAAACTTTCAGAAGTTTCTCGAGTATTACGTGTAAATGCAACGGCAATATGCACGGATAACATCTTAGGGGATTTACGAGGCTTATAAAAAGCGCACCGTGCAATCAATATGGAATAGGACTTTATGAAACTTTTACGAGCGTGCACAAAAAATATAAAATTTATACCGTCGACCATGAAAGGTACAATTTTGTCGCGTGCTGGTTTAATGCTTCGTTTTACGATTAGACCGTTGCAACGGTGTATCAGGTCCGACGAAATTCTTGAGCGTGCTTTCTGTTAATTTTTACGTGTATTACAGTCATAGTAAAGACTATGGTGTACAGGGTGTTCCAAAAATGATCGAGATCCTTGAAAGGGAAGGAATTGTTCACGAAAAACACGGATCAATTAGAGAGCAGCCATATAAGTGGACAGGCATAAAATTCAGCAGTAGTTTGCCATCACGTGAGTGTCCCATTCGCGTTAGTAGCTACTTTCCATCGTTTTTATATCCTGGTGGAATCGCTCTTGTTCTTCGCTTATGTCTTCAAGATTATGCGAAAAGTAACCTAAATGGCTGTGTAAATAATGGACTTTAGTGGTTCGTTCACTGAATCTACATAATAATTCAACAACCTAGGAAATGAGGATACCGCAAAAACTAGAGCTGATGCGTCGCTAATATAATTATACTGCGGATTTTATGCATTTCTGGCGAAAATGGGTGGGTAGTAATTTAAAGCAGTGTAGAGACGAGAAAAAAAAACTTGGCTCCTGTGCCTTATACTTGACAGAGAAAATCTACATACATATTGCATAAAGATTCGCAGTCTACTAACGATAATGTTCGTGTCTTAATCCTAATCTTAATATTGTAACACGTGTTTCTCTTCCTTCCAGTAACTCTTCCTTGTAATAATTAACTACGATCGCAGTTAATAAGCCTGCGCGAAATACATTTTCCTAACAAATAATACAAGTAAATGCTAAAGTGTTATCTACTTTACCAGCATCGGGTATAAGCTAAACAAAGTTTTAGAAGTTTTTTTGTAGACCAATGTTATTCGTAGAGAGGCTGAGCGAACATTTCGTAATGCCGCGCCGCATAATGTATTCCCGACCACCGATCAATGAAAGCAGGTGCTTAACCGATGCCCCGGGAAGCTCGATCTGCCAATAAAGTTTGTCTATGCAGTCGGGAACATTCTTCCCGGAAACTGGTCGCTATCAACGTCTCGAACAGAAGCGGACACGGACGAACTATTGCGGGAACAGTGGTGCGAGCCGCGTCGCAGTCGAACAAGTCCGACTCGAATGGGAGCGACGATAACGGACGGGTTATGAAATCTTCGGCGACACCGTCTAATATCGTGTCGGTTCGATAATCCGACGGATGTTCGCGAATCGACGCGCAATAGGCGCGGGTTCCTCGTTATTCGCGGTCGGCGCGCTCGGCTTGGAAAAGTACGCGTGAGGTCGTGAAATAGCGTCGGGAGGACGGAATCAAATAACAGAACGCGGTTTGTTTGCAAGCCACCCCCAAACGACGGGCAGGAACATACAAACCATTCCCCCTCCCCTGCAAAACAGTGGGTCCATCCCCGTTTCACCCCGATGCACCCCCCGAGGTTCTCTTCATTCGCCCCTTCCCCACCTACCACTCGTTCACCACCCCCCGCGTTCGAAACGGAGCGACGCGGGCTGTAGCAGGACACAGCAATCAGCGCGAACGACAGCAGCAACGCTCACCGCATACAGATATCCACGGTTTTATTTAGGGCTTTCGGTTAGAAGGTATAGGCGCGTGCAAACATGGCCTCGCATCGCCGAGGGGAGCCTACTAGTTATACGGGGTCAGGATTCGTGCGGAGCCATCGGTAAACCTTTGCCCAACATCCACTGCTTTTATCCACTAATTAACCAACTCCTGAAAGTCATTAGCATCGTTGATTGTTTTTATTGTATGCTCGATTATACATACATGGTCAATAAGTGCTTCTATTAATACGAAAATGGAGATCGAATTCTCAAGCTAAGAGGTCGTTTTCAATTATGCTACTCTTCTTGAATATTGTTGTATATTCTTGTATATTCTAGAATATTTCAGTATAATATTGTATGCACTTCTATGTTGTAGAATATTTTAGTGCAATACTGTATTTCTCTTCTATATTCTTAAATATACTTGTATGGTCGTGTAGTCTTGTATTTTCTTCGATTTTATATTAGATCTAATACGAAAGTTAAGATTGGTCTCCAAGGTATAAGTTCAAAAATTATGTAGAAGATTCTATTCATTCGAACAGAACAACCATGTAATACAAACAAAGAAGAATACTTTTCTTATTGTTTATAAATCACAATTCCCTATCAAATAGCAAAGACAAACTACATTAAGACTGATAAAATGGTCAGCGAAATTTCCAGTGGATCGGAATATTAACATTTGAAGACTCTTCGATGCTCCGATAAAATAGTTAGAGTGGACAATTACGTCTCCGCGAACACATAGTCGCGCGTCCGTGCACGCACAGGTCGGCTAGCTGGTAAAGTCCTTAATTAAAGCTTTCCCTCGTGGGCGAAATCGCTCAAGAGTCGGATTAGTCCTGCGAAATCCCCATTAAACTTAAAATGAATTTCCACCGGCCCGTAGACGCCCGGAGAGCGTCTACATATGTATACGACGCGTACGTGTGCACATGCGTATACAGGGTGATACACCTTCTCACGTTTCTCGAGCAACCGCTGCGATTAAGTCGGGACTTCATTTTCACATAGGAACATGGCTGTGGATGCGAGAATTGCTTTATTCGATGTGACTTGATTCATTGATAAGACCTATCCATCATGTTTCTTTACTCTTATCTTATTTATGATCAAAATTATTGATCGTGCGTGTAACGAACAGCTTCTTTACGAAGTGTAAATTACTAGATTGTGCCTTTAAAAACTATTAAGAATATCAATATAGAATTTATCTGTCTTGCAGTTCGTAAAAACACATTTTTATTTGGCACTATGATCCGAGGTTTAATTAGATACCTGAGAAATGTTCTTCCGTCTCGATAGACGCACCCAGTACATGGAGTATCAAGTCGGTTAACTAAAAGCTGAGAAAACGGTTCGCGCTAAATACAGCGAACGACACGTTCTCGTTATTCCATCCTCTGGTAACCGACGCGTTCACAAAGCTCCGGAATCTTCAGCTGTAGTGCTTCGTTGCATAATTGACGACACGAGGACAACCGTAATTCGCCTCGTTTACCCGGCGTGCTCGAGACGAATAATAATCGTAAAACGACGATTTTAATGAATCGGCTCTCCGCTTAATTATTATATATCCAGGAGGGCAGGTAACGAGATTGCCGCGCTTGATACATCCGGAAAGTGGTACCGACGGTCCTTAAGCAACATAAACTCCGACTGCGATACGTGTGTCGGTGGACCTCGCAGTTTATGCGTTTCCCTTTTCCAGATGCGTTTGTATCTGTGCGCTTGCCGTGAAAGCCCTTCTGAAGAGACGGAAGCTCGCGACACCGCGTAACCCTGTGTTGTTTTTCGAAAATCTCTGTACATGCGTCGACCTCTTCGTCAATAGCGATCGCCATGATTGCGGTGCACCGTGCCGCCTGTTATCCGATTACATGAAATTCAATATTTCATATTATACGAAACTAAATCGATTTACGTGCTCGCCCATCAAAACGTTCGAAGCCAGTTAAAACTAGAACGCAATTAATGCTGCAACGCGACTCAAAAACCCACCGAGTACTGGAACAAACAAGAATATTTTATTTCTAACAAATATTTCTCAGCGAATGACAAACCATAATCCACGATTTTCATTTTTCGCCTACACGATTTCTCGGAATATTCTCGAGGCGAAACAATGTTGAAAATTCAAGCTCCCAGCTATTTTGCAACGACAAGACAATATAACGGTTCGAATGTACCCGGAGAAAATCTTGTGCAGTGGCGTAACTTCCATTTCCCACGAGAAGCTATCAAAGTTCCGCGACGCAGTAAAAATCGTTTCTCGCTCTTGTCAAATCCGAGTCGCCGTGAAATATTGTGGGGCAGAATAAACGAAAGGGGGGACGATCACAGTCGTGTCTGTTAAGTTCCACGATGGAGTCAATTAAAAGTTTCGCAAACTTCGAATCTTTTGCACCGTGTGTACGGATCTTTGTAAGCGTAGCGGCCCGCGCCACAAATTTTCACTATGTACCGGATATTATGTTTCACCAATACACGTGAACGGTGAATTCAGTCTAGACGCGAATCCGCCTGTGCTGTTGACATTTTCGACGAAGTCTGAAATATGCTGCTTGTAAGAGGCACTTTTCCTGCGACTGCTGGCAGCGTGTCCTTAAAGTCGTTCAGATAAATTTACGTTCAAGTGGGTAACATTTAACAGGAAACCTTCAGCTAAACATTCGATGCGGGTACACAGGATTTTATGTTGGTCGATCATAGATGGAAAAATATAATGTGTAAACTGCGGATTTGATATCGAAGTGAAATTGAGAATTTCGGAACTCCCCTCATATTTTAACGAGACTTTACCTAATCACTTTGTTTCCATGCATATACACTACTGTGCAAATGAAAAACACCCAATATAGTTATAAGATAATGACAAAAGTATCTTTATGTAGAATTTTACAATGATTTATTGCATCTAAAGTATTAGATAATCCGCAATAACACATGTGCTCAGAACTATTCAATTAAATAGCGGAATTATTTTCAAAAACTTACTATGTTCTGATTTGATTTTGTGCTTCTTTCTTTTGCACAGCAGTGTATAACAGAAAAAACCTATCGGTCAGACCTTGATGACCAAGTATTTAAGGCACAAAAAGACCCGAATGTCTGTGTACTCGAAGCTAACCTTGATCAGAGGCCATCAAGGAGGAGGAGATACTCTCACTGCTCGCGTTTTGGTTGGAAACTACAGGGTCGACCACAGAGTCTGTTTCTCGGAGCGTCCTTCGTCCTTTTGTAGGGGTAGAATAGCGGTTCACACGCTACCCTTGCCACTATTCTTGTATCCGGAGGGAAACGCAACCTTCGCAGTACCTCGAGAACGCTACATTTTTTTCTGATACCCTTCTCGGACGAGGGCGTGATAACACTTCCACGATCCCATTTGACCCACAATTTCCCATTTTATCCTGCTCTTCTTCAAACCGAAGGGGTGGAAATGACGTTGTTGTACTTACAAGGGGTTGTGACGATCATCTCCATATTCGCATTTTAACCCCCGCACGCTTCTCAAGAAATTGGAACATTTATATTTAAAGAACTGGAATTGAACTAGTTGCTGTAATGATAGAAGAATAATGATAAAAAAGTTTAAGGAAAATGTAGACTTCTGTAGGTGATGTACAATCCGAGATATACATCTATACTGCGAAACTATTTTTTAAACCTTATGCCAATTCTCGAGCACCTACTTGTATACGAAAATTATTACAGATTTCTAACTTTTAAGACAATTTTGAATTGCTTTACAATTTGCAGGATATATGCGTTGAAACTATGAAGTACAGCGTTACTGAACGTTGTGGAAAATTGTTGAGACAAGTATCAATGTCTCCATATAAATTGATTAAACTGAAGTTGACGTGACAATAGTGGAGCAACAACAGAGCCGTGCAAATTACACCGAGCATGATTTCTAGAAGAAGTGACGACGAACAGTAACTACCCGTCGGTAACTAGATTTCTCGATCCCAAAGGGCAAAGGATTCTCCTTCGTGCTTGAAATTCAAATTTTAATAGGATTTCTCAAGAAACTGGATGCCGGCAGAAAGCATTGTCATTATTTCTTGAAAGAATTCCAGTGTCGGATAACTCGGGATCGCAATGGGAAGGAATAAATGCGATAAAATGGTTCCGATTCGAGTATCCGTGGAAATGCCTTTCCCCATCGCGTCGCACGTGCTCCTATAAACATTTTCTTACGATCGCACCTCTGGATAGTTTAAAATCTCAGCCTAGTTGTTCTGCATGGAAGTTGCACACTTCTCGCACCCAGCACCACGTTTGTTCGCGTTGGCCTACATTCTCTTCTGAATTTTATTGGCGGCCTTTAGACAGTTTCTGCAGCTTTCACGGAAACATGAGTGCTTTTGCACAAACAACTGAAAAAACATTTAATAAACACGATCCTTGCGAGTGAACCACAAGCACCGGGAAATGGAATCTTTTCACGTTTTCCCGAATGAACTCTCTGCGAAATATACATCTGTTAAATATACCAAATCGTGTAATATGAAATGCTGAATTTCAAATAATTTACAACTTGATCGTTCGAATGTTACGAAGTTGTATGTCTCTGGAAAATAATAATTCATTGTTTAACCAATCAACGTGGTTCATGTCTTCGGTTAATGAAACGCAAATATTAATTTTCTGTCTTTAAGTGAAAAAATTTAAACATGGTTAATTCGTTTGTCGAATAAGCGATTCGAATTGCTATAATACATGGCTGTCTATCAAGATATTTAAGGGTTCATGATGAAATCGCAGGAAATATTAGAAATTTTACCGTGGCCCTCTCATGAATAGATATACCTTTCGAAGAATACGAGACAAAATGCTGATGCAACGAGTGCGCACTAACCTTCGCGTGTAATTTCGTTCTGTATTATTTTAGAATGCATAAAAATTCAAACGGTCTGTAAATTCTTATCATGCGCACGGGATAGCTTCTTATCAGAGATACCATTTATTCACGCTGGCCCACTTCCTACCGCTCGCCTTTCCTTCCATTGCTTGATGTACCACTACATAGTCTGTGTACGTGCATCCACAATGCAACTTATCACAGAAAAGATGTTATAAAGCATTTTCACGATACGCTTGAAGTAGGACAGTGGTCGTGCCCGCCATTGAAACGAGCAACATTAGCAAAAATAAAATGGTCATAGAAGAATGATTAAGAACAGGATAATGAGTTTGTCATGCTTTTGATATAAATTCAGTGTATACGCGAATGAATTTTCTTTTAGACCCAGGAAGAAAATTGTTCATTGTTTAACTTGTTGACGTCACTTAATAGCGACGACCTCATTATAACCAGAAAGTAACTATCGGGACTAAGTATACGGACAAGCGCATAATGAGAAATACATACGCGATGCGTCTAAACATTTATACTTCCGTTCTCGAACAGAAACCGCGTAATTCGAGATCGTATTATAGAATTGTAAAAGTGAATGTCGGAATAAAGTGATTATGAAAAGTCGGCAGACAAGCGAATTATACTCGATTTCGTCGCTGTCTATTTATATGATTATCTTCATTCGTTCCCTTCCACTCCGGTTCGTTCCTTCGTCTGTAATTTCGACCCCGCACGGTTCCCTGTACTCCTTTTGCATTGCACATAACACCAAATCGGATTTAACGAAGCAATGCGTACCGCACGAAATGTAATTTCCAGGTAAACTACCGGCAAAGGTCCACTCCAGGCGCGGGCATGATTTTAATACGGGACGTATAATGTTCCCCTCGAAAGCTCCGCGGAAAACGAAGCAGATTAATTTAAAACTACATTTCTAGTGCGCTCATTGCGAAACCGGCGAGACCGTTTCCAGTATAGTTGCTAATACTGCTTAACGCCAATTCCCATTGTCGCCGTAAAAAATTAAGTAATTGAAGCATAATGTCTAAAAAAAAGAAACGTTGTCGCCCACGACCGCGAGACTGGAAAAATCCAACCGGACAATTCAATCGTACGAAAAGTCAAATTCTAAATGTTTTATCCTTTCGTGTACCGCAGAATTTCAATTTTCCAATGTTTCACGCGTTCGTTTCAAACATGGAATTAAGAACCCACCCGGTGTTTGCAAAGGAAAAAGTTACTGCGAATCAATTCAGTAAGGCTCACCCTTTTCGAGGAAGTTTTGGATCATCCTGTAGAGATTCACATCTGGAGAAGCGCTAAGTTGGATATGCAGAGTCGAAGATTCGAACAACGTGCCTCTGCGGGCGGATCGTCATTAAAAGAATTCAGCTCCATGGATCCGGTTTCGCGTGGAGCTGATTCTCGAATGGCAGCGTACGCTGGCAATTTGAAGCAGCAGCTTCGAGACGATAACGCGAAGAGAAAGAAAGAGAAGAGTCTGGTCGTCGTCTTTCTCCGGGTGGCCGTAAAATAAAGAACAATAGGAAACTGGGGTGAAATAACAGTGAAAAGTGAAAAGGCTCGGAAGCAAAGCCGGGAAGAGAGATAAAGGCGACGAGGCGAAGGGAGCCGGGAGGTAGATAGGGAAAGGGCGTGCAAGAAAGTGGGCCAGCCAGCGCGAATAGATTGCTGCTCGGATAAGAAGAGCAGCTCGTGTGCATTCCGTCCGGTCAGAGACAGGCAAGGAGCTATTTTCTCTGGAACCGCCAGCTATCCAGCTTCGCAACCACCGCCTGGGCACGAATGGGGTAACGTAACGGCACGAAACCTGGCGCTAGCAAAATATATGGCCGACTCGTGGCGATGCTTGCAGCGCTCGCATGCTAAGGGCTGTATGCTCGTGCCACGAGGAACCCTCTGCACCCCCAATTGTCAGCCGGCAACGTCCGCGAGCTCTAACCCGTTTACCGTTAGGTACCACGCTCCTAAGCCGCTTACGCCGTTCCGTTGCACCTTTCAGAAAAAAAACCGACGACGCTAACACCCACCACCGACGACGACGACGAAACGTAGATAGTGTTTTGCTTGACGTCTCGAACCGCGGATTCTGTAAAGACGCTTGCACAACGTCGCGTACGCTTTTTAGTAACCCGATTGGAAACCATCGCCGCGAACTTCTTGCTCGAATATTTGCCCACCCGGATTGCCATGCGTCTCCAGACGGATTTCTTCACTTGTGCTAGCAACCTGCTCCCCGCAGCTCAGACACAGTCTAGTCGAGACCGATGTTTGAATCTCGTAATTTAATTATTCGAGTCTTCGGTATACGCACCGCATGTCGAATTAATTACCGGAGAATGGATATTAATGTATACAATTTTAGTTGCGGGAAGTGTATGGATTTACACAATGCGCGTACTCTCCCGTGTTTCTTTTCACGATACTCGCTCTCCCTTGTTTATTTTAACCTTTATTACCTCGGTTCGCATTCACGGTTTTCTACGGCGGGTTCGCGCAATGAAAGCGATACACAACAGATTCGGTCTGGACATCGGATTTATCTTGTAATCGCGGAAATGTTGCTGTTTCGATACGGACGCGAGATCACAAAATGATCTCGAAAAATGCTTCCGTCGTTCCCGTGATTTCTAGAATATTTTAAAAATACAGTACGAGCCAATTAACTCTGGATCTCGCATACGAACTCTTAGCGGAACCTTTATTATCGTAACTCGTCGGTTATCCTAACTCTATGCTGATGTCGCAAACCGCTGCTGCGGGTTATCGCTGTGAAAAGTCGCGCGCTAAAAGATTCATTGTGGACGTCTGCTAAATTACACCGGCGAACCGTAGGAGCCAAGAGAACTACTTCGAAAAGGAACCTATTTCTTCGAACTTCTCGTCTCGGTAGGATCAAGCCATGCAGCAGCATCGATCGCTCGGGAAAGTTCCGATCGCATACACATTCGACCGTTTTGGCGAGCGAGGCAAGCTGAATTTCCATCACGCGATACCGCAACGAGAACGTCGAAGATCCATGGTCGCGATACGTGCTCGTGAGCGTGTGAAGATCGCAGCCGCGTTAAGCTGCCGGGGAAAGAAAAAATTGCGACATGCTAGCGCCGTCATGGAAGCGATAATACCTGCTTAGGAAACGATTATTCTGACGGGGCTGCCACGGAGAACATGCATACGGCTAGTTGAACGCGTGTAAGATACCGAAGTTACCTCGCGGCTGATATCAATTTTCATGCGGCTACACGCGGCTACGTCAAGGGAATGGTACTACTTGAACTTCTGCTTACGAATGCTAATGTTATGATCTGGCTTACCGCCTATAAAGTCCCACTGATCGCCGACTTCAGTAACGTGTTCTGTTTTATTGGGTACTCCCGCACTGCATCCTCGTAAAGCACAATGGAACGTTGTATCGAGCTTTGTCGTCTCACTATTGTACACATCGAACGGCACCTGTTCGTTACGTTATACAACTGGTAATTCTAACAAGAATCTTTGCTGATCCGGCACCAGTTTGTACCTAAAAGAAAGGTTATAATGAATACGTTTTCACAATGACATTTCATACACATTATAATTTTATTATATGAGGAATCATCCCCTGCTGGATTGTACTACAATTTCTGCCCCACCCTGTATATCACTGTTATTAATATTTAGCCACTAGATTAAATGACATCTTAAATGACATCACTCAGACATCAATTAATTTTTATGTTGTCTATAAATGAAAATATTTTTCCATGTTTTCCCATGAATTTGTACATGCAATATTCTTTTACGACAAATTTTGAAAGATTTAATACAAGCAACGTGACCTAAAGGTTCAAGCCGGGGAATCTGATGAAGCTGTTCAGTCGTGGTATAGTAACTTATATAGTGTTTTACTACAATCTCCGCCCCACCCTGTATATCACTGTTATTAATATTTAGCCACTAGATTAAATAACAGACTCAGACATCAATTAATTTTTATGTTGTCCATAAATGAAAATATTTTTCCATGTTTTCCCATGAATTTGTGCATGCAATATTCTTTTACGACAAATTTTGAAAGATTTAATACAACCAACGTGACCTAAAGGCTCACGCCGAGGAATCTGATGAAGCTGTTCAGTCATGTTATAGTAATTTATACAGGCACAGCAATCTTCCGAAATCGACGAGGTAGGGGAAGATCGATGAACTTTCGACGCGGCTTTGCTCTGCGGAGAGCTTTCCGTCGGCATTTCCTGAATCATTAAACCCGCGATCGCGCGGAAGTTGAAAGTTACGGTTGCCCCCGTCGTCGCATCCTCGATGATTCGCGCTTTTGTTCGAAGAAGGCGAAGCAACCCCGACGTCGGTATCGGGGCTAAATTAGATTAATCCCTTACTTAGCAGCGGGTTCGGGCCGACTAAACAATTCGCTTATCAGGAACAGACGGTGTAGGAGACCGACGATGACTGCAACGTTGCCGACGACTCCGGCACGTCACAACGAATCTATTCGGCTGTTACAGCTGTCGAAACTATGAAATTCAATGCATCGAATTTGCATGCTAATCCAGCCAGCGTAAACTCGGTGTGTGTGTGTTTGTGTGTACGGGACGCTTGGATCCGCCTAACATAAGTTGTAATTCAATGAAGACACTGGCGCTGCCCGGTGTAACCGAATAATTTGGTTAGTTGGTAACGTCATCGCTACGATTTGCCGAGAAGTATTCTATGGTCGATCCAACGAGGCAAGTTGGCGTAGATAAACAAAATTGAAATGTATTTTCAACTCGAGACTCAGTGGCTACTATTGGATGAGAAGAAGAGGGAGCACCTCTTTTATATCTCATCACAGTATATGGATTTCTTTACCTTTACTGACTCGACTCGTTGGACGAAAAGTATCTTTCGAGCAAAGTGAGAAACGAATTTAAGCACTCGTATGTTTAATGAACATCGAAATCAACTTTAGTCACAGGAACTTCTTGGTCTATTGTCCTATACGATCTGATTAAAATAAGATGCGATTATTGTTCATATTTCAGATGATGTTTAACGCACCAATTAATGAATGTAATAAACTCACCCGTTTTCGGTCCTGTCTATACACACGCTTCATAACAGTGTAGAGGACGCCCTTGTTGGCTCTACCAGGATATTCTCCTGTTATTTACATTTCATAAGTAGCCTCCCTTTTATTGTTTGTCCGAAGTATTTCAGTGCTCGTTTCCCCTGTCACGGAGAAAAGACAGATTCATTACTCGTATTTAGTAAGCAAGTTATGGCGGGTCCGGTGAATCGATATTTAATTACGTAAATCCGAGATGAAGTAAACAAATCGGATAGTAGGAATGCCTACCGCACGCGAATCCTCGGTGGTTCGTTTAGCGGATTTAATTAAAGTGTTCCTGCGTCCGTGCTACTGGACCGACGCAAAATTGTATATTAATTGGAAATTTTTATTTTCGTGTTTTAATTTCGTAGTCTATGAAGAGTCGGCGGGTGACGGTATTGAAAACAATCCGATCACGATTGCATTCATACTGCTACGCGTGTTCTTTATATTTTTTCAATATAGTTATACGTTACGCTATAATTACACGCGCGAATTATGGTAGATTACTAGACAGCGGATGTTTGTGTTAATAACAAAAAATAAATACATGTAATTTAAAACAGTAAAAGAATCAGAAGAATTTAAAAATAGCATTAAATTATTTTCACATATTCAGAAAGAAAATAGATTTATTTTGTATAAAGAACCACGTTTCTTTTCCCTTTAGCGAACATAGTATTTTTTATATAGAATATTCTATTTAAATATAATTAATTAGAAGATGTAATCGATGATAAATAAAGAATGCGTATCTAATAGATGGAAACTATGGAGTTGCAAAGCGTTGAAGTTGAGGTTTTAATTAACGTAACATGTTAATAACGCGCGTTGCATGAAAAGTTTAGCGATCCGCTAATATTTTATGCAGAGCGGAGAGACGGCGATGCTTTGCAAGTCACGTAATGATGTAAAAGTTAATAGTCATTCACTGAGCGAGCAGTTGCCATTTGCGTAGTGCATTTTTTACGAAGCTGTTAAGCAGCAGTCGTGCTGATAGCCGATCTCCTGCCAGCTAAATTATTTTGGATTTATGTCGTTCAAAAGATACAACCTTTTTAGTGGAACAATTTAGCCGTTTGCTCGCTGGAAACTTACATTGACGAAGGGAGAAATGAAAATGTCAAGTGGGATTTAACCGAACACATTCAAGTTGAAAAATTGAAGTGGGCCGACCCGGTAAAAAAGCGCAAGGGAAGAGAAAAATGGACAAGGATAATAGATCGTTGAATTCCATCGGAGAACGGGTACAGTGCCAGGATGGGAGATTCGAGCCGCTGTCATTTTCAATTTCGCGAATTAACAGAAACACAGATGCATGATTTTGGTAATTAATTTCAGTAATTGGTTTTCTACGGTTGAATAATTTATTTTGTATAATTACCTTTCATCGAGTATTACGCCTGGATAATGTGCCATATAATGCCGGTAACGCATTCACTGATCAATGGAATATATGTATATATGTGCGAGAGTAAATGATCGAAAAGATATTGTATTTCGCTGTACCGTAGAGATCGTGGTTACATTAAACTCCACAACGACTACTGGAAAGTAAGTGAAATGGTCGAGATTATCTCCGACACTGGTGTCTTTCATTATTCACTATCAAATAGGCCTCCTAGAAGTTAGCCCTCCACTTGTTGAATTAAACAAAATCAACAATTGTGCTGAATTGTGCTAGGTTTGTGCTATATTGTGTCCGAATATTATCACTATAATATGAAAAATAAGACGAACAATTGAGAAAAACGATTTTTTGAGTAGCCCCCCACTTTTCATTTTCTTCAATTTTCTCAATTGTGCTAAGTTGTGCTAAGATTGTGCTCAAGTATTACTTAAAAAAAGTTATAGTAAAAAAAACGTTTTCGACATCTAATTAACGTTTAAGTAAGAAATATTTATCTTTCTCGATTATATATAAGCATATAATCGCACTTAGCACAATTGAGAAAATTGAAAAAAATGAAAAGTGGAGGGCAACTCAAAAAATCGTTTTTCCTAATTTTTCATCTTATTTTTCATATTATAGTGATAATATTCGGGCACAATATAGCACAATTGTTGAAATTGTTTAATTCAACAAGTGGGGGGCTAACTTCTAGGAGGCATCAAATATAACGTTGTTTTAAGTGGCGATGTTCAAATTTGAGTTCTATTTCACGAGTATTAGTATTGTTTGAAATATCATAAATATATATGGAAATGTAATATCGATTAGTTAAACACAACCTAAACCTCAATTGCCGGTTCCTATTCTGTTAAATATTTACAATATTGTCAATTACTAGAGGAATATTTAATACTAGACAATTGTTGAATATTCAAAATATATACATAAACATAACTTGTTAGATGTAGATACGTAGAAAAAGTCGGAAAAAAGTCGATTTCAAATTTTATACGAAAAAAAAATATAAATATATAGTCGCATCGTTAAATATTTACAATATCGTCAATTACTCGAGGAATAATTAATACTAGGCAATTGTTGAATATTCAAAACATAGACATAAACATAAGTTGTTAGTTATAGATACGTAGGAAAAGTCGGAAAAAAGTCGATTTCTAATTTTATACATAAAAAATATAAATATAGTCGCAACGTATTTCGCAATGGAAATCCTTCCTCTCGATTTCGAAATCGAAATATCTATTTCAATAGTATGAAAGTGCAGAAAATTTCTTAAATGTTTGTGTATGTAAATGTTGTAAATAAAGCTTTACAAAATACCAATGTATTACTTGACAATTATAAGAAACGAAAATGATAGAGAAATGTCTGACAAATCTAATAAATTTCATGAAAATGCAATATAACTCGGATCAATCAGAAGCGATCACGAAGAGATAAAACGAATTCAACGACTACGTATTACGGTCTGGAGGCCATAAATAACGTTAAAATATTTTTTCCGACTTTTCGGGCCAAACACACATTGAAATATAAAACTACTTACGTATTCGATTGCACCGATTGTCTCAGGTCGGTCATCATTGGTATTGGCATCATCGAGTTCCTCGGAGAAATTGAACACTGTCAGATAATGCTGCCCGATAACGTCCCATTTTGTGGCTGAACGGCAATTAACTGGATGATCGGGAATGCCCGTTACCTGTAACATTCTATTTACGAATGAGACGCATAAAACGATCTACGTCTTACGACGCCATGACCAGTGCAGAGATACTGTGCACGACTTCACGCGCATGCGCGGCCTACAGTAACGTAACTACGCATATTACGATGGTGTAGTAGCAGAGCCCTAAGGCAGTTATATTTTTGGGAATGTACAGAAAACAATCTGTTCCGAACAAAAAAGACTCCAGAACGTATCCTACGAGTTACAAAATATACACAAATCCATATGTTATACATTAATTTCTCACAATCAAATCACAACAATTTCTAAAATTTTACGAGGCGATCAAGATACCCAATTTTATCGTGAATTTTACTTCACTGCTTCCGAGTATAGGATTTACTGAATAAATCATGAAAATAAATTTGAAAGGCTCAGAAGATAATGCAATTTAATCAATGTCGTATGTCAAAGAATTAGTAATCAAAATTTCAAACGACAATATTTCGAAAACGGAAGTATGCGAGGCGTCCTTTCTTAGAATCACAGAATTAATGCATGGACACTGACATTTTTTGAAATTGTGACGTATGGGTTTTCCTTCGAAGCACAGAAATAACGGTAAAATACTTTTTCTGACTTTTTGGGCCAAGTACGCCAGTGTGCAATTTGAAAAATGAAAGTTATTATGAAACTACTTACGTATTCGATTGCACCGACTGTCTCACTGTTCCATTTAAGTATCGGTGTCGTCCTCGGAGAAATTGAACACTGTTACACAATACTGAACGGTATCGTCTTATTCCGTGGCTGAACAGGTAATTAGTTCGATGAACTCGGATGCCCGTTAACTGTAACATTCGATTGCGTGCTCGCATTTATCAAGGATCGCGATTATGACGTTTTGTCGGATATTTAGGGCTCCCACCCAGTGGGCGAAGTTTCTCTTAACGGTTTGTTTATATCGCATGCGCACTGTTTGCCGCAAGAAACAGCAGCCGTGCGGTCGCTCTTCCAGTCGTCGGGAAGCGTGCGGATCTTTTGCATCTCCGGTGACACGTTCGCGGATATTCAACTCGCGACCGTTTCACAACTGTAATTATTTCATAGATTCATCAATTTTTCCTTAACGTTCGTTTCCCCGAGTGTGCTGTCGTGCGTGTCATCCCTGGTTTTCCTCAAGTGAACCCCGTACGGCGTCCGTTTTGGCGCGAATGTCACGGAAAATATTTTTACCACTGGCTGTACGTAAATCGAGAATCAAATAGAGAACTAATTTTCCAAAACAAATGGATACGTGTATCGTTTCCTTAGTTAAAACGATCGAATCATTGCATCTATTAAATATAAAAAATAGTTTAGTGATTTTCTATAGCTTGATTAGTGAAGATTAGTTGAATAAACCGTTTAGTTTTGAGACTAAAGAGTTGTGGCATACATTAACGTATTCAGTAGTAGGACGTTCGAAGGTTGCAGAATGTGAACGACCGTTACAAGTTGTGGAGGCACGTCGTTGCGCAGTAATAACAACAGTGTTTAATTGTGCCGATTGAAGAGACTGACTGGAATCATTCTGTATGCCGATGCTGCTGTGAATTTACGAAATTCCACGTAATACCGGATTTGGAAGAAACAGATTTGATAGGAAGAAAGGATTACAAGGGACGCTGTGCCTCGTATGCTGTGCAACACGTCGCCGGTAAGTACGAAAGACATTTGACTTGTTTTATTTGTTTGTGCATTTTAATCGTGTGCCAAGGTATTGATTGTTATTATATGTGTAGTTTATGTAGAATTCAAATTTCGTCGATTGCGATCGTTGTACATATTGCGAAGTTAACTGCTGCCAGGCATAATGGAATGATGAATTTGTGAATACATTTTTACAGAACTGTGCTAAATTGTAAATGTTAAATAATGATATGATTTATAAACAATGGAACGAAGAAAATTTGCGTCAGTAGTTTCGTTAAATACGACAAACGTGCCAAGGTTACTTTCCTTTTCACGGTCACGTACGACCGGTACGTGTTATTGTATATAGTGCCAATGGACGCGCGGTCGAAGTTCTTTGTTGTAGCAAATTCAAAATAAATCGAATTGCGTCGGGTGATTCATGAAATCATTTGAAGTAATGATAAAGTATTTTTTGTTAAGGAGTTATT
>CM052322.1:4704237-4723295 GCA_028455615.1 Lasioglossum zephyrum | reverse complement strand
TAGAAACGAGAGGCGTAGGGAAACGAAGGGATCCGTCTCGGTGTATAGACCGAATAACCCAAACCGATCGCACCCATACTGTCTCTAGAGTACAATAAACATACTCGGGCCTTCTCTATTATATTTTCAATTAATTAAAATCCTTGGGAGTTCCGCAAAATATTTTTTTTGGTTGTGCCGTACAATTTCCAGCTTATATTAACGAGTCTCGGCGGTGGCTCGCCGAACGGTGCGCGCTGCCGGGTCGTTCATTTTTCAGCAGCACACGGAGCCATGTTATTTTTCATAGCTCCGGGTCATGCAGCCGGCGTCATTATCGTACCTCAGTGCAGGGTCGGCTAATTGAAATTCGGGTAATGGACGAATCGATGAACGCTGCCGTTGCCTTCGGGCGAGAAGGTCGTTTTTGTCGACATCGTTACGCGGAATTTAATTTTCATGGTTCGCTAATTTCACCGCGATACTGTGTCGCGCGCCACCGTTGCCGCCACCACCCTTCTGAGCTCCGCCATAACTGTTTCCCTGTCGAAAGGATGTCCCTTGAATTACCGCACCTCCACGGCAACGGTTTCGCGAATATTGCTGGAAATTATTAGGTTTTAACGGTAATGACTTTTCATTGACAAGCGATCGGCTCCGCGGACCTGGCAGACGCGCCTAATTGATTCATTAGACTGGCAAGGTCTGTCACAAGGGCCACGATATTGCGAAGGTCTCGCTACTCGTATTAACACCTTCGCCCTTACCTCTACATTGTGTACCACTTTCAGGTCCATGGCTAACGAAATTCATCCGATAAGCCGATAACGCTGATCTACGACACGCCCTTTGTGAACCGACCGGATGCAAGCCGCACTTGCTATTGTATAGATACTTCATTATCTCAAGTTCACGACGATTCGAACGACGGTTCTTATTAGGTTGAAAAATTGGATTTACATACAAGTAAGTAAGGCTCCATTGATATAAACAATCTGACCGACTCAGTTACGTGTTCAGGACATTATATTGACCATTATAAAGATCAGGTTTTCCATTTAATTATTCCATTCTTTTCCGTCTCCGGTTCGCTCTGAACGAGATGGTAGTTACATCGAGAGTTATCGCAGCTAACAGGGCAAAGATTACTGTTGCTAAGCAGAACAGACTCCATTTATTTAAACGAAATTGTAGTCGGAAACTCGATTAAATGAACCTCCGCCGTGCTATTCCATTTATTTATATAAATGTTTATCAACTGCGGTGAGAACAGTAGTTCGCGATTGAGAGAATTCGCATTCGTGGTATCTACAAGTGAACAAAATTAATTTTATTATTCCAAATTGATTGAACTCTCATTAGCAGAAATTTCTCGTCGGTCTGTTCTTTACGAGTTATTACTTAATCTTGATATTAATATACTGTATCATGTGTGCGAAAACATAGGTTTATTAGAAAACGAAGAAAAGTACTAAATTAATGTTCTGGCTATTTTATATCCATACTCGTAAAGTTTGTAGCATTATTGTGTAGGAACAAAGGTTTGATTGGGGCCACTCATCCGTTCGCAAAGTCCGATTATTCGAATGAAGAGCATAGGGGAGAGAATTGGTGGGCTAGTATTAAACGAACTACTAGTGGTATGAAAATGTGCTTGCTTAGACAGAGTTCCACCGTGTAGTATAATAGGTTCGATCTGAAGTACCTTTATTTAAATTATTTTTGCATAGACATATTGAACAACTGTGTACATCAAAATTGTTTAACATTTCTCATCTGCCCACTCATTTCGAAAATAAAGAATGAAAATCGTATTCTTCGCGTTTAGAGCAATGTAGCTATGTGCGTGAGAAAAACAATTTGTTAAGTTGACGGATGATTATGTGGATTAAGATACATTCGATGGCGTTCGTATATCCGTCAGGGACGTTGTGTCGCATTCCGCGCGTCATTTTTAAAAGTCTCCCGAGGCGTCGCGTTTCGTATTCAAAAATTCATCCCGATCGCCCCTCAATCGTCCCGTCAGAATTCAGGCGAATCGGGAGGATGATCGAGCTCCTTAAATATGCATCGATCGTTTCGTTTTCCTGAGAGTTTCGGCAAGCGGGACACATCGGGTCGGCGACGTTCCGTGTTACGGAGGTAGTAAGCGATAAATTTTTCAGAGTTTTACGAGGCATCCCGAAGTTATACGCGATTCACATAGAAGAAGCGGTTTATATCGAAACGAAACACCTTCCAGTTCGAGGTGTATCTATGCATCACGCGAATCGATGTAGATTCACCTCCCTCCATCCCCGACATCTTCTTTGTACCTCTCTCTTTGCATTGCAGATTTTTTCGCGCATGTTCGCGTTCCAAGTCCCCTGGATGATCTGATCGCTCCTTTCTCTTACTGCACGAAAATGGTCCCTTCGATCGTGAGAATTGGCTGTTACTATGTGCTTCACTCGAAAAATTTACTACTGATTTTTGACGATGTCGACATTTTTCACGCGACATCGAATCCCATGAAGACTACCTTTATGTATACTGTGACGAGACGACAAGAAGGTCTCCACTCTACTTTCTTCTTCTTCTACTTTTTCCCTCAATTCGTGCTCCCTCCCCTTATCTGGCGTCACTTTTGCCAGGGCTTTTCTTATCGTCTCAGCCTGACCTTGTCTGTGCTTCAAGATTTTCAGTATAGTCTCTCGTACACGCTGTTCAGGAGATATAGAAATAGTTTATACTCTCAAGTTGACCAACAAACGTTGATAAGTGAGCGATTCATCATTCTGATCGAAAACTGAAATAAAGAAAGCGAGTTTACGGTGTGCCACGTGTACGAAGGGAGTACTGTGCGGCACATACAATATCCATCATCATTTTCGATCCCCGCTGAAAGTATTCTCTCGTTCTACAGTTTCATACAGCTCCGTTCTGAAATGGGAAAGCTTCTAACAACTTCGGAGGAACTGACTGTTCGACATCAAATTTATCGCAAGAAAAATTGACATTTGGAATCGTCGAAGTGTAGCAAATCGAGTCGAGAAGATTTCGTGATGAAAATCAAACTTCCAGCTTACCGAATCCGTCGAATTTCTTCTTGAAAAGTTATTTTCATAATTCTTCTAGAATAGAACTATATTTCACCTAAAATCACAGATCGGATCTCAGTAATATCTTGAAGACTTGAAAATGTAAATCACCATCTTCCACGTACAAATGCATTACCTGGTTTAAAAATTAATTTCTCTCGATATTAATCGATTTATTTAAAGTATATAAAAAGTTGGTTTTTAATATTCATCATGTAGACAGCTGCAGGCTTGCAAGAGAAGCGACTCCGGGTAGAATGAATATATTCGTTGAAATAATAAAGGGCCCCGATAAAGGGGTTGTAAGAATGAAGGCCATTGTTCTTCGACGAAATTTTCCCCGAGCATATTATTCTATCTGCCGGGTTTTCATTTTATCTTGGATTTCATTTAATAACCTGGATAAAAACCGAACACGGTAACCACTCCAACCCGCGAAACAAGATTTATTCCATAATAGATTGGGATTTACGAATTTCAAGAAAGGGAGTTAATGCAGGTGATCCGTATTCCTCGAGTAACCCTTCCCCGCGCGGTCCCAAGAAAATAAAGAAATCAACCGGAGCGGATGGAAAAGAAATGGCACTAAATCACGCGTATCTATCTAGCGCGGCGAGAAGGGATTTCACGGGAGGCAAGAAAGATTTCATGAAAAAAAAAGAGCGTACTCGGTATTATCGTGCGTCCGATGACAAATCCTGCTGCTCGTTTTCCGCACCGAAAGCGGAATGAAAATTTAAGGATCTATTTTTCTCTTGGTAATACTCGGGAGGAGAGGAAAGGAAAAGCGCCGTGTCCCGCGGCTCTTTTAATCGAATGCACTCCACCTTGCGCAGAAACCTAGCGGAAGGAACGCGGGTTTGATTGGTTATTAGTAGACAAACTGTAGATTATACAAATTAGTAGATTAGTAGATAAACTGTAAAAACCGTAATCTCGATATGGAATTCAGTTGGCATATTTTAAAGGGGTAGATTTCTCAGTAGTCAAAAGAGTTAGGTAAAAGATCGATCTAGGCTTTAATCTCCCACGAAAGTCCTATTTTTACGTTTACTGCTGCATGCACATTATGATGACGTCCGATAAAATAATATTAGAATGTTGATTCGAACGGTGCTCGATCGGGAGACATTTTAATTTTTCGAAGTTCGTTCTAAACCGCAACGGTGGAAAGTTTCGTTTGAGGTGACTGTCCAAACATTTATTTCCGAAAGTCTGTCGGCCTTTCCGATGAAGACGCGACGGAGGAACGCGAGCAGAGAAAAAGACAGAGAGAGAATCCTGGGCTTCCTGGGATCTCGTTTGTGTTTGCGCGCGGCTCTTCGGAGGGAGGAAACGAGTTCGGCGAAAGTTAGACGAAGAAAGGGGATTGCTTCAGTCTCCGCGTGGCGAAAAGTTCGTCGATCCCCGAGAGGTACGGGAATCTGCGTTCTTAGCCGAAGACGTTTCTATTGAAAGCTTTCTTTTCGGGTCGCACCTGACGGATCGACTTATCGCAAGTTTTGTCGTTTCCCGTTCTACCGCTCGAAATGGACGAAAGGAACGCGCCCGTGGGGGTGGATGGGGATGGTGGTTGCGGGACGGGAGAAGGGCGTGAACGAGTTCGGGAGAAAAAGCCGGCGGGGTCTCGTGGAATACGAATTCCTTGAATAAGAATAGGATCTGGATACTCAAGGTCGACGAGGAGCTAAGCTCGAGGAATAAAGTTAGTTAGAAGCGGCGAGAAGGCGCGAAATATTCCGTTGAGATTGGAAGAATTCCAGAAATACTGGGGAAACCGCGGGCTGCGGTCACAGTACCCGTCGGCGAATAGATTAAAGATTAAAGAACAGCCGCGGAGAGGATTTCAAGGTTTTATTAAATATTCAACTATCTCCATCCGTAATATAGATATCGGTAATAGAAAAACTGCGGCGAAGTTGGTTATCTTCAGAAGTTGGCTTCGCCGTGTGCCGAGGAGAATTGAAAGTGAATTCACGTTTGGCGAGAGAGCTGCTCTCAGGGCCAGACCCACGACCTTTCGCGCCCCTGAAATATTCCTCGAACGCGATCACGCAAATTACATTTAAATGTTTCGCGGGAGGAAGTTATACTTCGCGGAAAGAATAGGTTTGTACGTGCAGATACATTTCTGCGAACTGTGCCAGCACGCGAAGTATCCTCCGCGAAATGTACAACGCATTAATCGTTTTTATCTCATCAATCTAGTTAACGAACTTCTTGATTTCTGTAAGTAGACGTCCTTTAAGTAGACCTTCTTTACGTTCTGCGAAGACAGTTTCACTTATGACATCCAACGTTTGTTAATTCTGTAAATCGATAATAAATATTATATTATCGATACAGATTTTTAAAGTCTCGGATATATTTTTGTTAGCACCCTGTATCTAAGATAACTGCAGACCCTAACAATATGCGGCTTAGAACAAAGCAGTGAATATTTCCAAGTGGCGTACACTCTCGTTTCCCCGGCGCTCGAAAAATTTCGTTTAATTCCGTGGGCGGGTGGCGAGGAGCAAGCTTCGGGGTTCATTTCGAGAATATGTCCACTGGGCATAGCATCAGAGGATATTGACACGGGGGATGGCAGCGTTCAACTTCTTGTAACACGCACGAAGACCTCAGAGGTCTCGGGCGAAGGGCCCTACACGGTAACCTTGCCCCCCGTCGTAAAAATGCAAAGTGTTCCGCGCGAATAAAAAGCTTCCCCTGATCGGCGCGAACCTCATGAAACTTTCAGAAGAAACGACTACAGCGCCGACAGGAGAGCGCCGCTGCGTACGGAATGCGTTGTCGATGTTCCTTCCACCTACGCCATCTTTTTTTTCTTCTTTCCTCCCTCTTCGACGTCCATTCTCCCGCACGGCAGTTCCGTATCCGGCGGAAGCGCGCTGGCTTCCGCTGCAACGCGTTACGTGACTACGTTGATACTTTCCCGGCCGACAGTTTTACTCGAGCATCTTTCCACTTCTTCGCGGTGTTGCCTTCTGCCAGTTTACTTTCTTTCGCCTTGAATTCTCGTCGGAAACCTTCGCTCTTCGGGGAGACCTTGCGTTAATGAATGGTCCAAGTTTTGCTCGTCGGTGTACGATCATTCGAGAATCCATACACGCGTAAGTAACCAGATACTTGAATCTTTTTTCTACTTATGAACTCGAATGATATGAGCACCCGATATCGAATTAATTTATATGGTTCTGCAACGGAGAGTGAGGTCGAAACGAAATATTCGCTTTCCGAATAGATTGACACAAATGGCAGATTACTCGGAGAAAGGAACCCGAGATAGATCTGCAAACCGTTCATTGTTGTAAAACAGGAATCGGATCGTCAGATTTCACCGTTGATATTACAATTCGCGGGGCCGATCATTTTATATACATCGCGGAGAATAATGGTAACATTGTGCTCGGTGGCAACGTCGTCTATTCTATCCGGACAGAAACCAATATCTGTGTCTCGAAATCCTTCTGGGAGTGACTGATTTTTCGCTGAACGGAGATTCAAAGGAGTCTCTTCTATTTTCCGACACTGTTACCGGAAGTCTCGCCGGCGCACGTGGACTATCTCTCACGGAAGACGTGGCAAGCCTTTTCTGCGCATTTGACAATCCTACACCGCAGACGGCGAATAGATGTGCGCCGGATAGCGGTGAGCAAGAGAGATGTTGCGTGCTAAATTCTTTCTTCTTTGCCCCGACGGTCTTTCCTCCCCGTTTTCGTTCCCGTTCCCGTTTCCGTTCCCACCGGATGACGAGTTTTCGTGACGGGGGCTCTACGTGACGGTCCCGATACTCGTTCGCTCGTTCGTTGGTCGGTCGTTGCCACCCTTCCTGCTTCCTCGTGCCTTATATCCCAGGGAATACCGCCCGGAAACGTTGGCGAGAAAGAATGGGTTCGGTCAAGATCGTTCCTTCGGCTACGTCGAGTACGTGTTGCGCCCTCGGCGATCCGACAGCCACGGTAATTGAAACCGCGTAATGCGAAAGCCGCTGAATTACTTAGATCCTGCGCGCCGCGCCGCTCAATTCCCTTACTCGTAAATTTCGTAACGTTGATCGTTTTATCAGCGTCGCTGAATCCGAATTGTGCGGAGTCCACCTGACGAATTTCTGCGCTGCAAAATCGAGCTATAGTAATGTCTCGATACAAGAATTCTTGCGGTCCGAAGAAAAGAAACTCGACTAATCTTCACCTTAAGCGTTCACGCGTGGCCTTCAGAGTTGACAGATCTTAGACCATATATACCTACAAACGCGGCGAGATAAAACTGCCTCGTTACCAGATTAAACCGCCTAGCAGACGACTCTTGTGGGCACAGTGCTATAGTATGTTGAGAAATCGCAGTACCGTGAAGCTAAAGTGGCAGAGGGGAAAGGGGAATCGTCGTCACATATAATTCTGTATAAATATTTAGGGTAATACATGTATTTTATTTTATTACTTGTTCATTTTTACTTCACTCTTATTATTTTAAATATGGCTAACTATTTGTATCACGGTTTTGTCGTTCTTTACAATTCTTTATGCAACAAGTTTGCACCATTTTTTCAAATTTTTACCAAATGATGAACTTGAAATGATGATACTAACCACCATTTTGAATTATCTCGAATCGAGGCTTGTGGGCATCAGATAATTTTGGATCTCGTCACACTGCATCGTATGCACATACTATACCTATGCCGCGTCTTTGGGTATATATGGTCTAAGTCATAGACTTAAATCACCAAACTACTGATTCGAATGTTGAAATCCAATGTTGCTTCCAACATCATTGACACATCGTCGTATAGTTCCTGCGAGAGTGTGCGAGGGCGTGTCTGCGACATATTTATATGTAAATGAAGAGTAAAAGACTGGCTCGTTCGGATAACGAATTTGTTCCAAGTCTACTGCGAGTCGCGCGATGTTATGAAGAAAAATTGGATTTCCATTCTCGCCGTCTCACAACCCGGCGCTCGCAGGACTTCTGGAAAGAGGAACAGCGACGACCGAGGAAGACAGACTCCGAACAAACGAGTGCTGTGTAGTAGACGTACAATAGAAATACTACAAGTCTGTGTCACTCGCGCGCGGCTATCTCTCTTTGTCTCCAGCTATAAAACAACAATAAATATCTATTAGTCAATGAGAGTGAAGTTGAAGTAACTCTGCATTTTCCGAGTGGTACAATACTTCAGCGGTGACACTGTTTTATGGTGGTAATTAATAAAGTGTCAGTTGATTGTTATAGAGAGATAATAATCGGACTGCGGAGTAGATTGTATTATTTGCGACATAAGTATTTTGTATTTCATATTTTGATAACAAAATTCAGGTTCTACCGAGAGAAAGAACAACGATGTCTCGGCAAGAATTAAGAAAATTGCCAGTGAAATACGATTAGGAATAGCAATTTATCGGGTCGAATTGCCCACCGTTTAGCAAATGTGATCCCGCAAAGAGATCGAACGGAGACAACTTCGTTTGCAGAGCAACAATTTCTTTTGTATCTCGACTCGTGAGGCCTGGCGTGGCCGATGCGTGGAGCAAAGGCAGTTAAGATGTTATCGCATTTCGCAGTGGCTAACTCGAGGGAATATCTCTGCCCTTCGGTATCCATCCCCGTTCTGTTTCTCTTCCAGTTTCTGTTGGCCGCAGCCACTGTCCGAGCCGGCAAGTCCGATTCTTATCGATTTTGGCCTCGCCACTTCCAATCAGGATGGAGCTTTCGCCTTCCTTTTTACTCCGATTTTCGTTTCTTTCCATTGGTTCTTGAATCGCACTGAATCTTCCTAATGGACCGCTGTATCACGTATTAATGCCAGATGTTATTGGTTTCCTGGTTTGACCTGGTTTTCCTACTATCGCCGCGATCGTACGGAGTGTTCCGCACCACCGACATTTTATAAATAATGCAGTACAAACGATTTATAATACCTTTCGCATAATCTACAGAAATCACGAAAACGTAGCTTGGACAAAGATAAACTTCCTCTAGAATTCGTCGAGTGAAATTGTGCACTGATAGGAAAGGAAAATCAATACTCCGTATTAATTATAAACTATTTCTGAATATCCTTAGAATTTTTCAGTGAGACCCAATAACCAGACAATGAGTGCGTTCGCAACTGCATTAACACGTAAGGATGATTTATGATTAATTGATAAATTAATTTTCTAATTATGTTAACGGATTTTTTTTTAGGTTAAAGATGAAAAGACGAATTAAATACAAGTCAAGGATAGTATTCATTCAAAATTCTATCTGATTGGATTTCATCCTGCCTGGTTTCCCGTGGCCCATAAAAATTCGAAGTATAGCGATGCGTGTTTCGATGAAAATTTCTCATAATATCGATATCATTTGTACAATTATCGAACATCTCTCGGCTGAACAGCAAGGTACTAAATCCGTTGTGCCCCGTTGATTCCGTGTAACGGTGACCAAAATTGGAATATTCAGGATTTACTCTCACGGTGCGGCGTACGCGTTCAGTAGGTGAGGAAGGCAAATCGATTCGCGTGTAGGCGGCAGTAACGATTTCTCATCGCGCGTCCGACTTTTATTCCTTCCTATCGACACATCGGTAGTTAATGCTCGATTATCATATAAACCGTGTCCGACATGCCATAAAAACAGAGTGTAGCTGCCGGAGCGTTGCTTTTACAACGATTACGAGCACGAGAGAACTCTCTTTCCTGCTTTTCTCTTCTCTCTCGGATCTAGGAAGTTTTATCGCGAACGACCCCGAGGACTCTGTGGATTAATCTTTCACTCGGCGCTATTGTTATGTCCTTTGAATCTCCGTGATAGCCGGGGGGTCAAACGTGGCTCTTAATACACCGATCACCACTTGCAGCTTGTTCCTCTTCCGGGTCGCGTACAGACCCGCCAGGATACAAGGGAACGGCTTCTGCGGATCGCCATAACTCGGGATTAAAACGGTGATTCAAGTCGATCAGAATCGAGGGCCGATCGGAAGCTACACACCCTCGCCGACCACGCCTTTTTACTTTTTATCAAAGTCTCGGTCCTACGTATAATCCCCTAAACGATTCTACTCCCCCCAGAAACTCGTTCTCCAGGTCCCAGGCTTGCTCGTGATAGATTTCGTTATAGGAGATAAAACTCTTTAATGGCGGAGTCTGATCAAAGGCGACCATTCAGTGTCGTTCGGGTTATAAATCCGCATACTCGAATCAGGAGACCGTTTCCCCGTCGAGGAAGGATATCGGCGAATCGACGCTCGTTCTGACGTTCGTTTCTTATCCTCTTTTTGCGGAATATTGATCGCCACGTGTCCGACGTAGTTGAATGTACGCGATTTATCGAATATGATGAGGAACGCGATTTCCGGATTAAATCTCGAACGATAAGATAGGTGTATGTCTTGCGCTGAGCAATTGATACTTTGAAGTATATTTGAAAAGATAATATCTGAAGCGGTCAACTTCGCGTGGAACGAATTTCAGAATTATGGACCGAATAGCACCGCGTTCAATCGCACCGAATTTTTAACGCATCGGATTTCTGTCTCGCCGAATCTCAATCGCACCGCGTCTTAATCACACCGAATATCTAACGCATCGGATTTCTATCGCACCGCGCCCCAATTGCGCCAAATCTCAATCGCACCGCCTCCTCGTACACACTCACTGATCATATCCTACCGTGTTCATTTTTAAAAATCAATTTCCATTCTTGCAGTATCCCCAAATGGCAGAAAGTAATATCAATAACGAATAATAAAAATTTTTACATGTAAAAACTTTTCCCATCCGGAATCCGATTAATATATTCTGTCTGGACATTGAAAAACAAGAAAATTGGTGGAAGCTACAAGCCATTTTTTCGTGTACCGCACACAAGAGAAATAATTGACCAGTCTTCCTCTTCGTATCAGAATTTTTTCATATTATAAATCCTGTTTGATTTAAATGTCCGCTCAATTTGCTCCGTCGATGTTCTAGTTAATGAACTGGACAAAATAATTTCACGAGAATCAACAAAACTGCGATGGACATCGATTTATTAGCAGACCGAACGCGTTCCTCCATCCATACGCTTTTCACCATCGTTTCCGCTCATTTCACTTAGAGAGCGCCTTTTACTCTTGATTTATCGTGCTCGTCGCTGCGAACGATCGAGCGAATTAGCAACATCTATTCCCTGAATGGCACTAATTCGATTTTATCGACGGTCACGGCCCTGGAGGGACGAAGTGAGACGCACTTATCTCTTTTCTACCATATCGATATCGTCAGGGCGACATGAAGGCTAGGTTGTCTAAGGTCGAACAGCCTCTATTGAAATCTTCCGAGCGTTCACGCGTTTGATCGAGCTTGTTCAATGTTATCTCATGATTTCACTAGTTCTACCATTGATTAAGAAAGACCATGTCGCGAGTAACATTTTTGTTGAGCAAAGATTTATATTCTGGTAGCGTGCTCTATTTTATAACTACATTTAGTCCGTACTTGTATCAATTAATCTCTGAGAAGGTTAATTTGCATAAAGATCCCCCGTTTATTTGTGACGATAAATTGTAATCTCGAGACCCCGACGTCTCCATTTTATAACGTAGAAATTGCTTGAACCGTTAATGTGGGCTAGATACCACTCCTGTTAACGGTGCTATGTTTTATGTATCCGAGGAACCCTTGAAAATTTATGTTTTGGGAGAGGGTGGTTGAAGTGAAGCATGGGATTAGAGGAAAGTGAGCTTAATTACTGCGAGCAGTTTCAGCTGGAGGAAAAGTGGTTTTCTACATCTTGATTATAATTCACGTGTAAATAATTCGTTTGCATTGTACTCGGTGAACCATTACGTTGCAGGCATTCAACCAATTTTCAGAATTACGGTAAGCGATCCGTAAATGCTTCCGCAGCACCAACCATACATCAATTATATAATTACGCCCTAATTGAAAACCTCTTACTCGTTTCTCTTAGTTTACAGATTGAATTCATTTATTTACTTCATTCTATGTTTTAGGATTGTACAATATTTCCATTTATATGGATTATATCACACCGAGTGACGTTCAGTCTAGTAAAAGAGGTAAATAACTTTGACGAATGGGAACGGATTAGCTGTATTCGACGTTTTGGGCACGCATAACTTGTTACTGATGTTACCTTTAGCGAGGAAGGGAAAGAAAGATATAACGATTAGCAGGCCGTAACCTAACGAGGAAACAATCCAGGAAGTGGAAAGGCGTGGCCAGATAAAATGGCCTCCAACCTCGCGTTCACACGGACCCGGATTTCCCTGTTATCACTCGAAATCCCTAATGGCGTCGATTAACGCGGGTCAAATATTCACGCCTCCCTCACTTCGGTGTAAAGCAACGTTTTTATTTCCACGGTGATTGCGATCTTTCGCCGGTGAATTGCAAATTAGACTCACACGTTAACATGCTTATTTAACAGAAAAAAAGGAGAAGTGTATTCGAGATATTTCATTTCCACAGACACAGTCGACAAGCTGGAATTAAAATTAATTTTCTTGATCGAAACATGATATTATCTGATTTATGTACACTTTGATAAATACGCGACACGTGGAACAGTTCTCACGGATTTGATCTGCGAGATGGCGTCAAAGTGTTCATAAACACTATTTACGATTGTGTAATTCGAGTTTCACGGGACCAACGAACACAGATTAAGCATGCAGCTCGCTCGAGGAATGTCGCTTTCGTATGTGGTTACAACGTAATTATGGTTGTAATTCAAGCAGTATAGATTCGAGCTTGGAACACCTTCGCGTTCCGTGAGATTCAGCAGTAATTTGTCGTTCCAATTTCTTTCGCTTTAATGAAAGCAGATACAGAAGGTAGATACGGGGGGATTAACGTAATGCCGCGGATAAATCGAGCGAAAAACGGAAATGAAAGTGCTCCACTTTACAACGAGTTAACAATTTGTGCCCGGTCTCCGCGCAAGGAAATGGGTAGAGCTCGTTTAAAAATCTTTGATACCTCCCGTGAAGGAAGTAGGTCGTTGCTCCGGGGCAAGAACCGAGGAGAATTAAGCTCTCGCCTCCTTCGCTCCACCATTTTTCTACCCTCCCGGTTGTCCTTCGTTCTGTATCCCCGCACTGCGAACTTGTGTACACCAGCAACATGCCTCGTGGCGTTCATTTTGCGCCGGAGCTGAGAATTTGCATCACCGTTTTCACACTACCGCTCGATTATAAATTATCGTGGCTACGTTTCCCCAATGGAATTCGGTTACGGAATCTCTAATGTTTATCGGTAATCATGTGATATTCGACGCACGAACACACGCGCGCGAGAATGTTGGTCAAAACGTGCCACTGAACAGCTAGATATTGATTCTGATATACGCAACATCCGATAGATACTAGTTTAACTACTCTTGTTCTGAATACGAGAAACCAAGTCCCATAGGGAATTCGAAAAATTCCATTCGCGACACCGAATAAAGAATGTTTCGGATTCAAGAGATCTGTACAGATTAAATTCGATTCGAACTCGAACTCAAGAAACGGAATAGTTATGCTTGACTCAAGGCATCCGATGGAAACTATTTCAGAGTTAGGAAACTCGATAGAAGCTACCTTAAACTTAGGGAACCCGGCTGTCTCGCAAGGGATGCGGTAGAAACTACCAATCGATCTAGACCGAATGAATCGAAAAGTCCTATTGTAGAGACTTGGCATTCTCTTTTCTACTGATATTCATAGTGGCTCAGAATTTCAAAGGATCCAGCAGATCCTCAAGTCCAAATATCTCAAACCTAACTTTGATAGCCCTTTGATCAATTGGATTTTGGAGCAACTTGAATACCTAATACGCTGAATACTTGCCATAAGAAGAAGAGTGCCAGGCTGCACTCGAATTTATGGACTCGAATTAAAGCACTTTGTATCTGACTTTTGTCTCCCTTGTTCGTGGGGTCTCGTGCGTTGAAAATATTTTCTGCGGTGTTTCATAAGTTCAAAGTGAAGCACAAAGAATATTTTCAACCGGGGAAGTGTTTGTGAATTCCGGTCGATGCTCGTAAAGATTCCGCAGTCGATGAAGGTCTGTCCCTTGCATGTAAAGAGGTCTCCATCGGATCCTATGAATTTTCTTCGAATCCTTTGACGTCTGAGTAAACGACACGAGGTCGTTTACGTTCGAGATGACCTGCGTAAGATCGACACTGCTCCCAGTCGGATCTCTTATGCGCGAGATGGCTTCTCTCGCATCGATTTGTTCACTTAAAAAAAAACATTATCCCCGTATCGTCGACGCCGCACTCGCTCGCTCCATAATCCTTCGTTTTTCATCAGGGTGTTACGTTCCGCAGCTTTATCCCCTCTGTCTCATCGGTTTCTGTTGCACGGTAATTTTATTCGCGATGAGATTAACTCGATACGGGCTTCCGGCAAATGAAATAAAACGTTTCTCACTTCGTCGAACGAGCTCCAATGTTTGCACGTGAATAATTACGGCGGCGTCGCGACGCGAGCATCTGGCGCAGACACTTTGAAAAAGCTGATGACAACGCGCGATTTCTGTAACGCACGATATTCGCGCCGCGCGTATTACGATGCTACGTTTCAGTTAATGAACCTGTGATTAGCAGCGATTCCCTCTCGCGGTTGTTCTTTTTTATTTGTTTCTACTCCAATCGCACGGATGAAATGGAAGCTCCACCAGCGGAGAATTTTATTTATACGATGGCGCTGTTACGGCTTTCAATGCGACTCTGCCGCAATAATCTCGAACATTCTTTCCATTTTTTTTTTCGAAATCCAATATTTCATGTTTAATAAAAAGAGAAGTTTTTATGATTTGTACGCCCGCTGAAAATGGACATCACATTTCAGCTCGATATTAAATGCTGGAATATATACATATAGGAAAAATGATCTTTCGGAGGTATTTCGATACATCGTTAAGAGACACGGGATACTTTGAAGTTATGTAATTCGTTCTTTCAACTATACGTAATTTCGGAGGGGATAGAATGAAAAAGCCTGATCGTATTTATAAATTCAATATTTGTTTGTGTCGATTTCCGTCTCTAATTCCTATTTTCTCGCATTCATTTTCCAATCTGTCAATATTAGGCGATCGATACGATACGCATTTATAAGGCCTCCAACTATGGACACGCACAGAAGCATAACAGCTTTGTTAATTTTGAAATAATACCTTAAATTGCCGCTACGCTGTATCTCAATGGGGAATGTTTCTGGAAACATTATTTCATTTGTTGCTTCGATAGCCTCTTCATTTAGAATCATTCTCCTCTAAGAATCTTGTAGTTCGACTCTTCAGAATCGTCTGTACAATTTCAAGAATGCATAATTGTAATCGAATGTATGTTGCGACTGTAAATTTTGTGAAGAATCGATACTTTTCAGGGAGAAAGTTTCCCCTGAAAACCTCGCATAGAAAAAAAGCGTTCCATCGCAGGCGTTAATGGTCTAAAAGAATTTGCAGTTCACTTTTGATCGTTGAACCAGACGTTCGCGTAAAACTCGAAAATCTGTTCGGGCGTAGTTTTGTATTTTTCCCCGAGCAGTTCGCCTAACCGTGGATGCGGAGTTCTTTACGTACTGTTCCAATCGAACGAGCCCCGTCGAATGATCAAAGCTCGTTCCCGGCTGCACAGAGGGGAATGTACTTTTCTCGACTCGGAGGCGGCAGTACGTTTTTGCATCGATATGAGAAATGCATTGATTTCTCGCACGGCATAGCTGAGCAGCAACGCAGCGCGGAAAGACGCTGAGTCCGTCGTCGGAGGGGTGAACACGCGGACGTGTTCCGTTGCACGGTTCCACTGCTCACGTTTAAATGTATATTTTCCGGTGCATTAGTCGTCCAAGTTTCGTCACAATGTTTCCTTTTTCTCGGCAGAGTTATTTCGCGGCGTGGCACGGCTCGGCGGCGAGGTAACCGGCCCGGCCCGCTTCGGATATTTTTCTTTTTCCCAGTTTTCGCCGGGAATTCAACGCGAAGAAAGAAACTTTGCTCGTCTGCGAAAGTACACGGAGAAAACTGGTCATTACCTGAGAAATCGACGGGGCGCGCGGCTTAGAAAACGCGGGGAAAAAGGAGGACGGCCAGCGAGCACCGAGGAAAATGAAGAAGGCCACTCTGACCTCGTTAAACAGCGCTCTCCCTCTTTCTCTCTCTCTCTCTTTCTTTTTCTCCGAAAAGATGAGAGAGGCGGGCCCGTCTTTTTTCTCTTCTCGCGTCCTTCATTTTTTGAAAGGCTGCGCGAGCGCGCTTAAGACGATTTGCCGGGTCGGGGGCGATGGATCATTCTCGTTTAAAGGGCGCGGCGGCGCTCGCCGAGCCGCAATTACGGTAATGTTTTCCCTAGCAGCGCTCGATTCGGGCCAACGGTAGCCCGCTAGAGAACTGGAGCATCCAATTATCTGACGTCCGATTGGTGGGCTACTTAATGCCTAATTCCGAGAACACCGCGTGATACGCTTTTCAACTTTGTTGCCACCTTTGCGCGATTGGAAACGAGATCGAACCCCCCGCGCCCTACAAAGTGCTTTACTTTGTAGAAACATGAAGCACGCGAATGGCACATCTTGGATCAAGTGCTCTTTCTTTGAAACTTCTTCTTCGTCCTGTAGAAATTAACTCCGGACTTGCGGAAATGAATTGTTTCTCAAAAGTAGGTCTTCCGGGGTTAAATTCTACCCTCAGGGTGCTCGTACATTAGGACTAGAACGTGAAGAATACGTAGAATGTACCCTAATAGCACAAAATATTGTATACACATTCATATAATATTAAAGAGAGATTCAATCTCTTCTTAATATTTAAATATACGTACAATATTTATTTTATATTAAGTAACAAATATTTCTTTTTAAATATGCAGGAAATATCTATTTCATGTTACGAGAAAAATACTTTTTTCTAAATACAAAATGAATCTTTATTTAATATTAGAAATAGAATATTTTTTTCTTATTATAAAATAAATCTTTATGTAGTATCAGAAATTATATAAAATCATATAATATAATATAAAAATTTCTTAATTATGATAAGGTTCTTTCGAAGATTAAATGGAACATTCCCTCAAGCAGTGCACAGAAAGTAATAGATATTCATAGTTTCTAATTTTTGTTATAACTTTTCCTTACATTTGAAAATTTTATTGAATGTTATTTAAATATTGAATTTATATTTTTCAAATATTGGATTCACATTTACTTTATATTTTTTAAATATCTAGTTTATATTTTTTAAACATTCAATTTATATGTCTTGTACATGTATACAATATTCAGATCCAATATTTTTCTCATATGAAAAAATGTGCTTAAAAAATATTTATCTAATATTTTTGTGCTACTAGGGTAGATATAAAATTGTAATATTCGGATATAACGTGTTCGGATAATGTGACAATGAAACAAGAGATATTTACATTCAATACATTAAAGTTCTTGGTCAATAAAATTCGAATTTGTTATTTCGAGTCGCGTCTGGTTATTATAATATTAATTAGCAGGACGGTATAAGGTCGAAAGTAAACTGATTCTTTGAAGGTGAACCATCTTTTAGAATTTCTACATTAATTTCTCTTATCGCCGTGTTCTTCGTCCTGTATGCTTTTGGCTGTTTGCGAAACATGATTACGGGGTTCAGAAATAGCAGCCACGACCTGTTCGTTTCAAAGGCTCGGTACATATTGACGTTCACGTCCACGCTGCACGCGAATTATTTCGCAAAATACTGTGTATCGTTTACGCGAGTATTTCTACAAATCGTTATTAGCAATTTACGCTCACTGAAAATGCGACTGGCCGTGCGTGGTACGTACCACGCCGCAGCAAGAAGGATTTTATTATTAGCCGTCGGAGAGCAACGTGCTCGAAATTACCGGGAAATGAGGTCGATCTACTGACTTTAAATTAAAGCCTTCGGTCTCGTTATTCAGCTCTCCTATTCCGAAAATATCCAAAGCGGCATCTCATCGATATTCCCGTGTACCTACGTTGCAACCGGTCGCATCATCGCATATTCCATTTCCTTTGAAAATCGGAGGTAGGTGACATCCGAGCCGCAAACCGTCCTCTTCCTCCGTGATCCGATAAGAAGGCTTCTTGACCCAACGAGGTCTCGGCTCTCTCGTATCTTCTCAGACGTGCTCTTCGCGACTCCTTTCGACGACCACCGCTCGAATCCGTCTGTGAAATACAACCAGCGAAATTGAAGGTAAATTAATGATCGGTGCCAGGTCTCGTTCGACAGTAATTACCGGTCCCTTTGGGAACGAAATCCAGGAGGATCGCGGGGGTTTGGTGCGGTGAGGAAATACAGTCTCTGAACGAGAGAACTGGTGTGTCCCGATGTTGGAGTGATAGAGAGAGAAGAAAGCGAAAGGGTGGAGGGCCGAAGAAGGAATTTAACCAAACCTCCCTGTAATTTCTCGTTCATCCCTTCGCAAACTTGATGGTGCCTAGGGTTATGCTGAAGGAGTCTCGAGGTGACGGCGCGGGGTAGGGTCGCGCATAGAACGGCAACCTCGGGTTCACCCGAAACGACCGAGGGTGGAACAGGGATGGAAGACGGACGAGTTCGCTCCTAGAAGGAGCAAGTTACCTCTTCGGGGGCCGGCGTGCACTAGGTGAGTTATTGGCGTTGCGTTAGACGTCACATGCAGCGCAGACCCGGCAAACCTCCGCCCGAGAGTGCTCCGCCAGCTTCTCCTATCTTCGGCAAGTAAGACGCAACGTCAGGTGCAAGACAAACATCTCAATCCTAACCAGATGAACGCGCGGATGACACCAGTCGACCTGCTCAAAGGTGGATCCCCTGTTCTTACGCTACGTGATGTAATGAGGGCGCTAATGCAATTGTCGCATTTAGAAGTCTCCCGGGGGATTCCGCAGCGGGGTGCGATGCGATCCGTGTGAACCAATGTACGCCGAAGATCGGGTTTGCTTTGTCTACGAGAAGCAAGCTTGCGTCTACAGTCAGCGCGATGGTTCTGAAAATGTTTGTTTAAACAGAGTGTTCT
>CM052322.1:4583596-4704137 GCA_028455615.1 Lasioglossum zephyrum | reverse complement strand
CGAATGCACAATTGTCGCGTAACAATTACGAGAGTATGAATTAGCTTATTTATTCTAATTACGCAATTAATTTTTCCACGAACGAGATGGAGGGATCACGTATTGTTGCCGATACACGCGCGCGTGGTATCACAGGTTACGAGATTCATTGCAGAGCGATTCCTGGCGCAGCTAACAACGTGTTACGTAACCCGTAGCTGAATGTAACAATTAATATAGCCGGGGTCAGGGCGTCACGTGCGACTGCATCTATTTGGCTCGCAGGTAATCCGGGAGAAAAACATTTCTATCCCGCGAAGGGGACGCAGCGACAAGAAAGAGTGCATCGCGCTGCAAAATCCCGAGAAAAACGAGGTTGCATTGTTCCCCTATTGACTTCCCGATCGTCCCCGGGCCGGTGTACTCGCACGGTGCGGTACATGAGAAATACACTGTTTGCCAGATGAATAAAGAAAATGGGCAGCCGTTGGTACGGCCGTTTCTCTTGTGCCGCAGAGAAGAATGTGACATTGTCGGGCCCGACCAACGGAATATATTGAGAGTCATCTCTTTCGATCACGGGGAACGGTAACAGCAGCTCGAAAAACGCGTTTCGAGGATTACGAACGTGTCCTCGGTCCATTGGAAACCAATGGGCGCGTTTCTGATTCACCGTTCCCCGACGCTCCTTCAATTCCTTTTGTCTTAATCCATTGATTGCTCGTCGTCTTAATTTATGCACGACTGAAATTCCCGTACAATGCGAGTTCGTTGCATTCACGATACATTTATTTAGTCAACGGTGCAGCCAACCTTTAAGTCTGATTCTATGTCATTCAGCAGTCTTTTTGCGCGATTGTGTGGCTGATGTAAAGAGAAGATAATACGGTTTTTATCGAATGGTTGATTGGAATTTTTATTGTTACGTTTTGCACTGCATCGTCAGCCTCTTGCTCCTTTGTCGCTGAAAGCTGTGTACCAGCTACGTCAGTTATTTATTAACTTAAAGAACGATCTTCCATCTTGATGAGCATTTAACAATTGCTTAAGAATTTCCATAAAATTCTGCTAGTTTGTTCACATCTGGAACACGTACGCGACGACGGATGGACAGGCATGGAGGGACGATGGAGCTTTTAATTTTATTGAACCTTCGTCGTTGTTTTTAACGCCAATTCATCGACCCGTAATGGACGATATGTACGTGCGAATTTAATGGGATGACCTATTAACACCTTCCGTCGACACGGCAATTTTCTCCGTAGGATATTGAAAAGGAACGACTTTCATCGATGCTCGGAATGGGTATTTCATTACGTGTATTGTTTTTAGTGCACGTCACGTTGCGCGAGGGTCCAGCGTTGTCGATTGACGGAGAGAATTATAGGGGTTTAATAGCTCGAATACGTATAGCGGGCGTTGCCTATAATCGATCAAAGTCAAAGGTCGATTGGGTGCTGCCAGGTCTCTCTTCAAGTCGAGAGTAGGTCGGGCCAACGGTTTAGTTATTTGTTCCTGTCGATGCGGAGAAAAAGAGAGAGAGATGGTTACCGAGTATCGAGATCACCATCGTATCAACTTTGCCAGAAAGTTCCTTATGTAAATTTTTTTTACGACTCGAGGAAAAACGAGAAGCAATTCGCCAAGTGCCGTTCGGGACCGTCCTTCGATCCCTTAAACGCCGGAAACGCCTTGCCTTCCCATTTTCCTGCCACAAGGGAACGAGTGTAACATTAGTCCGTAGACTATAAATATTTCCTCTGCGACAAGGAAAATGAAATTACGTATCACTCAATTCTACGGAGATTAACGAACGGTTATTATTAGCATTGTCGAGTGCGTTAACGACGCCGATATCGATCCGCAGTCGGCTGCATTACTAATTAATGCCTGCGCGGTGTACAAATGTATTTGCTATCAATATTAAAGTAGTCACTGAAATATCGATGACACGTGGAACGAATTCAGCCCGTACTCCGTTAATGTATATTATACTTCACAGACTGCAGAGTTACCTGCACTCTGAGATCAGTCGAAAAGTGTTATTACTTTTTTTTTTATAAAAACATGGTACCTCTGATTTCTATTTCGCGAAGTTAATCGATGCGCGGTGAACGAGCAGCTCGTATGTGTCGTCGAGGCTGAAGTGGTTAAACGACACAACACTGTCAAGATGCTTGAAGCTGCATTTCAATTTTTCAAGTTCACTTCATTTCGCCCGAGTGTTCCAAGTCTCACAGACGGCATTGTACAGCCTCGATTTACTTTTACACGAGGGAGGTCGCGTGTTTCCGGTTGCAGCAGAAGTTTTCCTGCAGCCGGTATTTATTCGCGCGACCCCTCCAGCTCTCCGAAACAGTCGACTAAAATTCCTGGCGCGTCTGGGGTGTGTGCACCCCCGCGTCTACCGCCGCCACCCTAAGCATTATGGAAATGGGATCGCGTTCTCCCGGAATGGGCAGAGTTTTTCAATACGCGCGGCGACGGTGATCTCTCGTTAAGAAGGTCGAGCGAATAGGTTGCGCTCACTGCCACGCAGGCAAATCTCTCGTTATCGTGGGGGTGGGATCGATCGAAATCGGATCGGCCGATGTCGATAAGGAGGAGCTTAATACCTCGGGCCCGTCTGTCGATAACCCGAAGAAGAGTTTAGTCGAGTGAGAGTACATTTGTCTTGGGTCCGGGTTGTAAAGTATAGTTCCACAGGCGACCCGGCTTCGATCCTGGCGCACCTCCACTTCCGAGTTTGGCTCCTGATGGAATACGTGCGCGGACTGCGCCCGCGATCTACGGCAAGTCCCGTTTTTACGTAAGAGCCGACGGGACAGGTCTCGTTGACGAGGAACTTTCTACCGCTCAGCCTCGATTAGTGTCACTACCCGGAATCGAACTCGTCGGATCGAAAACGTCGTCGACGCCGAGCAACCTTGCCTGGCGTTTAATCGATCCTCGCTATTCCGCTTTTAAACCCTCCAGCCGAAAGGACGGGACCGAGATCGAGTACCTTTCCTCACGGTACACAAAAGTGCACGGTTAACTCTCATACGCTTCTCAGAAATAGTTGCATAATGAAGACTAGGATAACAATTCGCTCAATTTTATTTTACACATCAAATCAACACATTATGTTTCATTTATAGCATCACATTTTAAAGAAAAACATCTCACGATGTAGACGCAAAATAATCATAATTAACCCTCATACGCTCCTCAGAAATAGTTGCATAAAAGATCCTAGAATAATATTTCACCCCTTCTTAGTCTACATTTCAAATCTACGAATTATGCTTCAATTATAGTGTGACATTTCAAAGAAATAGATTTTGCAACACAGTTTTTGAATAATAGGCGAAAAACCAAAACAAGGTAATAAAAATCGTGGGTTTTCCCCCTCCCCAAGTTAGCTCAGGGTCCTCAAAGTCGAAAACTCAGATTCGACACCCCCAAGATACCCCTAAATGACGTGTCAAAATTTCATTAAGTTCGGAATATTTTCCAGGTAAAAGTACCTGGCGTGTACCTAAAAAGAAATCAATCGTTTTACAGTATGTGAAAATATTGAATGGGTGAATTTTCACCGTGAGGAACGTATGAGGTTTCCACCAGCCAGTCCAACTCTTCTCTTAACACGTTTCTCTGTCCCACCAATAGTAGTTTTCCTCAATTCCCTTGATCTACCAATGACGTCTGCGAGACGTTGACTAGATATTCCCGCGTCGATCACGAATAAAGTTTCTCTTGTTCCTGGCTCTTGTTGCTAGTGAGTAATTGACATTATCGATACACATAATTGGTAGGCGGCACGATTGCCTCGGAAAATTTCCTAGCAGGTACTGCAAAGGAGTTCAGGTTTTATCGAAAGCTTCTTTATTCGCCTCGACAGTCTAGGAACAAGCCAAACGAAACTAAAGAAGAGACCGACGCGCTGCGTCAAGTTCGAATAAGTATTTCTGTGTTTTCGTTTCAGGATTCTCTTTTCATGGATCAATTATCCGTTATAATTTCCCAGTTGTCTGTCTCGGAGAGAAATAAGTGGAAAAGAACTTCATCCTCTTGCCGGTTATTTTCCTTGTAGAAAATAATATCGTCGAGTCCCGGAGAGAGCCCGGTGTTTCATAAATTTTTCTGTCTACGAAGGAACCGGTAACATTTTTTTCCCCACTAGTAAATACGGAACAGAGACGCGCGAGCGCGCGCGCGGAAGATACGTTTTGCGCTTTGGCATAAAGCGCAGCCATTCGACTGTACAGAGAGATGAAAAACAAAGGAAATCGAAAACGTTTGGCGAATATTGTCGGAAGGATTTACCAGGAATCCGGAAATCTGATTCGTGACGCAGTGAAAACAGAGGCCGAGGTTTCATGGGACCCGGGGTTCGATCGTTCGCCTAGTGGTGGAAGTCAACACGTAGTGATTTGTTATCGTAGCGCCACGATGATGTTTGCGTAACAAATCCTTAGCCAGGTCTACGCCTCGTAGACTTCCCCTTTACACCTACAGCAGCCCTCGGGGTCCGCGAGATTCAACCCCTTGCGAAAACACTGACGCGCCTTGGTTAGAATCAGCTGCCTTTCCTACCCCTACAACGGATCATTCAGACGATCAACAACGATGCGACCTGGTTGTTGGTACAGAGGACACTTGTCAAACACCTACCAGTCGTCTAAATCGTGCCCTGTGGATTAATCCGTTATTATTTCTTGCGCAGAATATCAATCCACACAAGATAGAACAGATGTAACGTTTCACTGAAAGATGAATATTAAGGGTGGTTTAGACTCTCGTTTCCAGGATTTCAAGGATGGGATGTTTCAATAGTCAAGAGCGCTAGATAAAAGATCAATTCAGGTCGCAATCGGCTTCAAAAGTAATTTGCGTTACAGTAAAACCTTGAATACTGTCCGGGTCGTCTACGTAAACGTTGTCTAGTGCCTACTCACTCCACTGATGAGCAACGCTGTGCCGGCGACACTTTTCGGTTACGCGATCCATATTTCATTCTGCCCTTTTCTATGTTCGACTCTCTATTATATAAATCAAAAAATAAAGTCATCTTTGCAAATGCTGTCTGCCCAGGACACGCCTGTTGGACAGTATTTAAGGATTTACTGCATTCGGATGCATAAAGCTGCGCATGTATTATAGCAAATTACGCCTTGTAAACGTAAAAGCAGGACTTTTGAGTGACACAGTGGTCTAGACTGATCTTTCATCCATTCTTGTAATCCTAGAAACGAGTCTAACCCCCTGAATAGCACGCACAATGAAGAGAAAAAACGTGGTAAAAGTAGACCTGTTCGCCCATTTGACAAGAGACTGCCATAAAACCCATGGAGCAATTGAGGCGTTCAATCCTGAAGAAGCCGGCAGCGCGTGTAGCCAACCCTAAGTTAAAAGTAAACTGTGCCACGACCTCACCGCCCCGGAAGCAAGCATCTTTCCCAGAGGCAACCTATATTTCAAACGGCAATAAATCAGCTAAGAATCCGGAAATTTACGCGCGACCCGGATCCTCCTCTGCGGCTATCATTTCTAGGAATAGCAGTGGTTGGTTGGGTTACAGGACGGAGAGAACATCGTCGCGGAAAGAGGATCGCGAATGGATAAAAGTGGATAGAGGAGGAGATGGTTTAAAGGTGAGACGACGTTCGCGATCAGCCGTCGTAATGCTACGTGTCCACTTGAGGGTATTACATTCGGGACTAGTGCTTGCCACTGGGTATAAACCTGGTGTATGTGTACCCATGGCAGAGTTTACTCTCGAGTGGACTCAGGTGCGAGGAGGCGTGCTAGGTGTCCACGTAAGAGCAACCCTTGAGAATAGAATTTACCAATGGACGTGGCACGAGTTGCTCTCTGGCTATTAGTCTTCGCTGCAGTTACTATTCTAGACAGTATAATTCTTAGGAATTTATATTAAGTGATTGCTACTGTAAACAGCCTTCACGTGTACCTTAACCTTTGACTTACCGGTTACTGATTTCCACAAACATGGATGAATAAGTCAGACAAATGACGATTGCGATTTTATTTGCAATATGCTGTCTCGTGTAATGCGATCTAACGACTTCTATCGAGCGATATGATCTATCTTGCTAATTAAGCTATCATTTTGATTTAACAACGCTAATATTTTACATCACAGTCATCTGATATTGCATGATTAAACTGTTCAGTACAGCTTTAACTTTCACAATAGGCTGTCTTGTGTAATGTGATCTAACGACTTCTATCGAGCGATATGATCTATCTTGCTAATTAAGCTATCATTTTGATTTAACAACGCCAATATATTATATCACAGTTATCTGATACCGCAAGATTAAACTGATCAGTATAGCTTTAACTTTCATCTACAAAATTTTCTGAGTCTTAGAGTAACTCGTCGCTACTTATTGTTCTTCGATAAACATTTTTTTTTAATTCTAAATATGACTACCAAGAGTTTATCGTCAATTGGGTGTCATCCTCGAGAGTCTGAACGTGGAGACGCAGCATAAGTGTGCCGCGCAGCCGGCAGTATCGATTCTTCTCGGTCTACGAATTCTTCGTTGGGATTAAGCTGACCGAGGCGAGTGAATGAATCAGTGTTTGCCTACTTTTCGGCACATTAGCACCAATGACCGAGTTTTGATGAAACGATCGCCGCGGATATATCTACTCATTAACGTGTGTACGCAATGTTTATTCATGGTACATATTATTCCTCGTTTGTATAGTGTTTTCCGAATGGTAGTTCCGCCGTGTTTACTCGGACGAGTGTTTAAAACGGCTAATTCGGACGATTCGAGATAAACCAAGTAGAGGAAAATAACGTTGTTGGATGATTAGCAGAATGACGAATAATATTTTCACGATACTGTTTGGTTCTGTCGAGAACTATCCGGAAATTTTTAATTTCGCGTTGCTTGTTCCAACGGACGCGTTGTTTAACGACTCAATTTCCCCGGCTGTGTACCCGTAGTTATGTGATCGCGTTTAAACAGCTCGCGCGGTCGTCATCAGCGAATTTACTTTGCCAAGTTGATTGCAGTTTAATATCACCGGCCTCGTAGCTACTAATTATGTACTAATTTGGAATTAGATAATAACGTGGTGCTAGATAATACCCACGAGCGGCCAACGTCAGCTGCCTCCATTGGCAGGGATATTTATAATGAACACGGGAATGATAACTGGGAAAGTTTCTAACTTCGACTGATATGTCTTTAATATCTGCGGGGATGAAAATTGCTGCATTCTCGTTATATAAAACTATTCGCAGTACGTTTATATAAACTGTCGCATTTATTATTAATGCAAATAGAAATATTATTATTCACCACACAGAAGATATTAATTCGCCATTCGTCAATATATTTTTATATGATTTGAGAAAAAAAAACTGGAGATTATTATTCACCATTTGTCAATATATTTTTATATGATTTGAGGAAAAAAACAAATTGACGTTACAGTTACAAATCGGATATTTTACACCCGTCAACCTAATAGATAAAGAACAATGTAAAAATTGATCGATAGTTCGTTCTCGAAATAAATTCACTCTTCACAGGTGGATTTTCCGAAAGTGCACTATCTTTCTTGCGCTTTTCCGCGTATCATACTCGATCATCTCGACGTTTTTTTTTTATTTTGTCGAGCGTTTGTCGTTCACGCCTCTGACGGAGGGGCAGGATGATGAAGCGGTGACAATAATCGATGCTCGCGTTGTAAATACGCATTAGAGCACTGGAAGGATATGCACGGTATCGTAATGTCATCGTTCCCCGAGTATTATGGTTGGCTCGTGTGTCGAGGGAAAAAAGCTTCCGGTCACCTGCACAATGGAATGTCTACACGACGTGTTACTGCCTGAAAAACTGCTCGTAACAGCGTGACATCGTCAGTCGTCATAACGAGTCGAGTAATGGGAAATTTATAGCGCGAAAGACTTTAAAAATTGCCTCTCGTTCCGACGTTTAGCACCTGTTGGTCTGGAAAGTGATTTGAATCGCTGCCTCGGATTTCCAGCATAGCCCGTCGACGCAGTCATTTCTTCAAGTTCTTACGTGATTCTCCTCCTTCGTTTTCCTGATTGATTCAACGAGATAAAACTTACTCGGAAAATCTGCACAAAAGGAAACACGCGGACAAGATGAAGTTCAATCGTAACTTCGGATTCAATAACGAGCAGAATAAACACGATACCGGTGCATTCATTGCGCGTGTCTCCGGTTTCACTGAGCAGAAACACGTGATCATTTGAAACGGCACCGTATTCGACAGCATGCGATCAAAAAATCTCTCGAGTTAATGAACATATGATATTACGGTTCATTAGTTCCGCGAATGGGAGGCGGTCTGGAGCGGCGCGCAAGCACATAATCTATTCGATGTCGATACATTTGATCGATTTAGCAGTGGCGAGACGTTACTTCCGACGTATAGCCGGGCAAACTTGAGATCAAAAGCTATCGGCATTTCGAAGGGATAAAGCGTCGCGTCAGCGAACGGGTTAGCGGTGGGGGTGGGAAAGAGGAGGTGGAGAAGCTGCGTTAATTAAAGTGTCTGATTACTGGCCGTGCCACTCACGGCCAGGGAGTCAAATCACCATCCCCAGCCTCCGACGTCCGTTGATGAATTAAATCACCGGTTTATAAATCTCACCTCGACATTCTGGGACGCAACAATGGAAACGCCGATACCGCGCGCGCGAAGGAGAAATGCGGGGGCGTGCACGCCCGGTCGAGAGGGACGCCAGGTGAAAATCCAGAAGGTCGGAAGTTTTTAATTAACACACGCACCGGAACGCTACCACGCGGGAGAAAAACTTGCCGCGGAACGCCATAAGTAAATTATGTATGAACGCGGAAGTGCCAACGGACGCGAATGTTTCTATTTTTTACCACGTTTTTATTAGCTCGCTTTCTTGTTTAGATGCAGGCGGGAACATATATCGGTTTTGCGAACGTCGTAGCAATTAATTAGTCTGCGTCGAGGATGAACAATTAATCGGAAAAATAGAAAAAATCTTGATCCTGACTTTCAATGATTTTTAAGGGATGTTTTCAAATATGTTGTAATACATTTACGTCATACTTAAATGGGAGCTGTACAGTCATAAAGCCTTGCGGCGAGGGCTTAGTTATATAATATAAATAAATATAAATGTTTGTGAGGGGTGTGTGGGGCGGGCAACAATCATTCATTTAAATAAATAAATACAATATATAACACTTGGCTACACTTGGATGCTGCTCCTCGTCGGTCAGGTTTGACTGCGCAGAAAATGAAAAGCTCTCTTACGTTGAAATAGAAGCCAATTATTTCACTCTATCGTAAAGCTCTCACCGGATTGATGTTACGGGTCAGCGTTGTCGTCAATTTTACTAGCAAACCGACAATTCGCTGGACGGCGGGCGTGCACGCGTGTATCCACGATTCCCAAACAAATGCAAACTCTCGGCTCTTGTCACGGTCAGCTGGCCTCGCGGAACCCGCAATTCAGAATCCTTGTTTTGCGCCACGCGGAAACGTGGTAAACCGGAAGGATTGGATTCTGCGTATTTCCGACCGGCCGCAATGGCTTTCGACTTTTATTAATCGCGTACGGCCGGCCATTTTTTCAGGCAATATATGCGTTTATCACGCGAGAAAGAGATTGAAAACTAACTGCCTGAACGCGATACCGATTTTTTTCTCCCCCCAAAAAAATTCAACCAATTTCGCCCATTCAAAGGAGAAAATTGAGCGATCGGGAAATATGCACAATACCTCTGTTCGATTCGATTTTAACCGGGATATTCTATATACGAAAAGAGCATGTTAAATGGAGGTCTCGATTCGATAGTTGTTAAACGAGTTTCGTAATTCAATCTTCGGTAGCGTAGCCGATGTCTCTATTATTAATATTAATTATGTAATCTTGCAGCGGGGGCTGATTGTTTCTCTTTAGTCTTCTAATTTAATTTCGAAATTTTCAGGAACCCGACTCGTTTCGATGTCATTCGTTCTGACATTTTAGGCTCGCACACCACCAGAAATGCACAAAAGTACCGAATAAATTTTCTCTGGCCGAGTTCGTCGGAGCAAGATCTTTTTCCGTTTAATTAAACAGGAATCGCGTGCGATCGCATCGATCACTCACCGTATCAGCTGTCCTTATCAGCGGGGTCGCGACAGGGGGATAAAGGATTCGCAACAAAGGGGCCGGGACAAGTGGCACCGGTGAGTAACGCTGTGGGTGGTGGAAGGTCGATGTTATCGAAAGGTATCGATGCAGAGTGCGGTAAAGCCGTGCCATGTCGAGTCGTTCCGGCCCCCCGGGACTTCCCCGTGTGTTTCCTGCGTGGTCTACGGGAATGTGGCCGCCATCAAGCCACCAGCCTCTACGGCTGCTTCGCGTTCCCGTATTCCTGTGTTCCTGTGTGCGAACGAGCTGTTTAGGGACCGCTTTCGCGTGTGAATTGCACTTCCACGCAGCAACGCTAGCAAGATGCTTCGAATCTACAGTCCAAGTTCTCCGTAGGGTCCGGGAATTTTCGAACTTCCCGGGAAGGTCGCGCAACTACCGTAATTTCTCGTGTCAGCAGCGCGCCAGCAAATTTTACCCTCCCTGCTTACCGAATCAAAAAGTTTCGGACATTTTTATCAGCTTTTAAGCAAACAACACGAGTCCAGGAACCCTCTATGTTGGGATCTACTTTAATTTCAAGAAAGTTAAATGTCAAATCAACAACTTACCCTCTGCGACGCAATCTAATCATTGTTAGGCTTGCTTTTGGTGCACCACAATTATTAGAAAGTCTCTGAAATACGAGACTTACCTTCGGACACGTAGTACTTACATTTCTCGGAATCTTAACTAACTAACTGTAAGGTAACGAAAAACGTGACTTGTTATATCAAATTCACTAGCTAGGTATTTTAGAAGGTCTGAACAAGAAGTGACATGTATTTGAATGAACGTAATAAGCATTGTTCTCTATGAAAGTTATAATAAATTTTCTGTTCGATTATGCTGGCGAGAAATGAACAATGCTACCTTTCAAGTGAGCTAACTGGTAGATTTCTCCGATTCGATGTTGATCGCGGCGATTAACATTTTGATGTATCCGCATAACCTGCAATAGTGATCGGTCATTAATTTTCAGTGAACGCACGGTAATTTCTCATGGGAAATCTTTAGGGCGAACCTTTCCATTTTATCGATAGTATTAGCACATTCCAAAGGATAGAGCCTCCAAAAGTTTTCTCGCGGAAGAACTCGTTTATGCGAAACTTAATAGGCGACGTTTAAGGAGAAAAATTAATGAAAGGACTACTTACGCTCCGCCGTGAAAATTTAATCCCGGGTAGTGCATGATCCGCGCGTTTTAATTACGCCGTAACACAGAAAGATATACTCGAGCTATTCATTTGTTCTTTCACCGTTAAGTCTTGCTGAATTCATCGGTCAGAGAATCTTGCACCTCTGAAAGGACGTTACACCTTGGAGTTGCACGAGGAATAATTAATCATCGAGTAGCGAGAGCCGGAGGTGAATGTGCTGCAATTAGTTATACGTAACGTTAACGCTGCAGTAACATTAACACTGGAACGCTCTGTCAACTATGTCGAGTTTCACGCCGCTGTCTAGACAATCACAGGCATTTAGAAGTATCGGCCTAATCCTCTCGAAGGATCTCGATCGATCCTAAACATTTTTCCTCTATACGACTTTCTAAATTTTCATTACAGGCACAGATATAAAGATTAATTTTCTAGAACATTTATTTACACGTTGCCTAGTAAGGTAATTGTGCTTCTAATACTGTAGTGCCCAAGGTGGTTTGGAACCCACCTTAATAAACTGTAGATCCCGTCGCGAAATAACATTAGCAATGTGTTGAAAGCGACGTTAAATAAACATAAAAAAAGCTAATCCTTCTAGAATTCTAAAAAGTCCCTTTTTCAACGGTGGAGGAATACTTTTCACGACAAAAGAGTTTTCTGCGATCCCTGATCGATACTAATTGTGAAAGATCATGCTGGTAGGAAGGTGCTCGTCGAAGTAATTACCGATAGGGCAGAATAATTCGTCCGCAGGTCTCTCGAAAGCCTTTTATCGTGGGCCTCTGTCGAGTTTCCCGTTCGTGCGAACGCGACTGCAGACATTCGTGAGACTAATTTGATCCGTGGCTTGCGTGCTGCGCATCGAAGACCCATCGCTGCTGGCGTGTGTACGAATGCACAATCCTGTTTACGCGACGGCGGGTGTGGGCGAGCACGTGAGTACATGTTTTGCCTTGTTGTGGCCTCTGCCTGGGTTAGGTTCGGGGTGGCAGCCAGAGCCAGGGGTTTGGGGCTAGAATGGAAATCCGCGAGGCCGCCGTCGAACCCCATCAGACGTCTGCGTAGCTGGGGTGTCTGAAGCAGCCCTCCACGGTCCCGTTCCACCATCGTGCGACTGCCTACCACCTTCTCCTGTCACACCTCATTATGCCACCGCTTCGTTAGTACTGGCCGACGCCGGGATCATCGTGGGACAAAGAACGAACGATCGACGCCGAGTAATTCGTCGTCGGCTGAGCTCGAAAGATTCGGCTGCTCGCTGAACAAAGCTTCCTGCTTGTCAAGTTCACGCGATTTAGCCCGTCGCCTTACCGCTAGGGGAATGTCCCCTGGATACAGGACCCCGATGCCACGGATAATGTCAAACTAACAATGCTGTCTGCGGACTTGCTCTCCCGCAATCATATGAAAAATGGATGAACGAATCGTTATTTAATTCCTCGCTCTCCGACGCGATTGCACTTCCTTTTAGAAGTCACCGTTGGTAGTCTGCATGATACAGCAGACTCTCACAATTCTTTCAAAAGATTTTCAAAGGAAAAGATTTCTTTGCAAACTACTCACTATACTTTATTATAGAAGTTTTTTTTCGAACTTGTCGACTTGAATATTTTCAGATGTTGGAAGGTAGTTTACTAATGAGTAAACTATTTTTTAAAAGTTTCCATTCCTCGGAATTTCAAGGAAAACTGAAGATCATGATTTTTAACTTTTTTAATTGAGTCTGTAATGCCTTCCGTAGATCTATGTAATCTCAAAGATCTGAAAGGGACGATGAAATGTGCTGTTACAGAATCTAAAATGATGATCATAACGTCTTTAAAATTTTGTTGGGTATTGCATAGGCCTGGTTGATTAATATTCGAGAGTCTCTGACCGAATGTCGTTGATGAATGTTTAATAAATTAGATTCAGTGGACAAGAAGTTTGAACGAATTTCGTAACGTTTTTTTCTGTCTGAGGGTAGAACCCGGGAACGAGAAAGTCCGGTAAATTCCGATTTGCGTAAATAGTAAATGTACGCTTGCAGGTGCAATCGCCGCGAAAGGAGAATCACAGAGAGATAAGCCGGCGGTCCGCGCTCATAAACCAGAAACTTGCGCAATCACAAGTTGGCAGAAGTCTACCGGGAACGGGAGCGGCTGGAACTCATAAAACTACTGTAATTGTAAAACACGAAGGGGCGGGGGTGGAGTCCAAAAGTGGTGGGTGGGCCGGCGCGGTGAGGTGTTCCGAGGGGGGCCCAAAACGTGATTTACTTCACTTGTTGAAATCGTTATACTCGTTGGTTACACCTAGAATACGTCCAATTTCCTCGGGTATTAAAAGCATCCCATTATTCTTTCGAATTATTACCTGAATAACCAGATCTCCATAATTTTTAACACTTTTACACGTCGGTCACATCATTAAAAATCAATTTTACAAATACCGTGGCTATGATAAATTTTATCTTCTCTATTTTCGTATCATTAAATAAGTTGCTTTATACATTTATACTATGTTTAAATTTACAGAATGGAAGAATTTTCATTTTTACCAGAGGTGGATAAATAATCTGTGGAAATAGGATCAAGTTATCAAATTAAAATTTGCTACTGGAATTATGGTAAGTTTTAAGACGCGAATGCGATAAAAATATATTTACGAGCGAAACAATTTTTATATTTATACTTGTGGCTTAGAGGTGAGGTGTTCGCCTAAGTTAGACGATTTTTCGTCCGGCGATTGTCCTCTGAAAATTCGAATCGTTTACATCGGGGCGAAAGATACTCAAAGCACGATTTCCTTTTATCGGAAGTCGATATTCCTTTTCGGTCAGGGAAAAGCTACTTGGGACGATCTCAGGGATCTACTTTTCCTCGCCAAATCTAGTCGAGGGATAAAAAGACGTGGCTACGGAACGACCTTTTGGTCCACTGTCTATATCTTATGGTTACTATTGTTATTTAACGTTCCATGTCCTCCTGGTTTCCTCTCAGCCATTTTCAACCTCGTGTAGGTGTCCCGTAGCATTTGCGAATTACCTCAATTGCGAGTTCTAGGTAAGGAATTGGTAACAGAATAGAATCCCAAGGAAATACAGAGATCCTCGTTCCATTAACATTTTTGCGTGTATCTTGAAATTTTATATGCTATTCTATTTTAACCCTTGTTTCTCAATTTCTTTTCAAAATTGCTATAAGTAGTTCTCTACTCTTCAAACAAAACCACGGCTGTCGGGATTATAAAAATTGATGAGATGCGAATGGATTCGAAATGATTTTCACTCTCTTTATTCAACTATCCGTAAACACGTGCTTGTCACCTTGAGGGCCAACGACTAACGTGCGTTTAGGACGCCTCGACCGCTACGCAAACAGCCTCACACCAATTTAACAACTCTCTTGGGTAATAACAAATATTTAGTGTTAACATAAGAGTTAATCGATCAGCTAATAGGCTGTTATATAATTTTTGAAAACTTGTTCACTCTTAACACACAAACGAATGTTTTTCGTATCCCAATTTCCGTAGATCGTCAAATCCTCAAGTTTAAATAATAAATTGTAATTGAATATTAGAACAAGTTTCGTTAAGTTTAATCCCGGCGCGTCAACGTTTAACACCTTCTTGTTTCAAACCATAATAATTTAACGTGCGAACGGTTATCAGTTGTACAGTTATCATGGTTTATTCCGAATCTCATTTCCATTAATAAATTATCCATAACTCGAGCTAAATTAGCCAGTAGGTTTAAACCGTTATGGGCGATCGGAATCGGCCATTCGTGGGAACTAAACTCAATAGTGCGCCATCACTATCGGCGTTGGGGATTAGTCTCCACTAGATCAATTTCTGGCTGTGGAGGATCCACTGATACCGTTCAACGATACAAAGGGTGTAAATATAGTCGAGTTTCGCTAAAGCGTATAATTAATCTTGCTGACGAATGTATAACCTCTGAATTTTCGATATTAATGTTACTTAATTTTTGATTAGCATCGCTAATCGGCTATCATATAATTTATTAAAAATTGATGGTTACTCTTAACCCACGTATTTGGCAATTTCGCATCCTAATTTCTGTTGATCGATAAATCGTTCAGTTGTGAATGAGGAATTGTAATTGAATATTGGAACAAGTTTTATCGAAAACGTTTAATCCTCTCGCGTCAGGGATCGTTGACATTTTTCGAAGTTTCGCTTTGCTTGTGACGTTGCGTTAAAAAGTGCTTTTAATCCAAACGGGATCGCGATGAATTCGACATGGCAAATACTCATCAGAGTATTTCCTTTTGCGAGTTGCCGTCCGTCGATATTTCCAGCGAATTTATGCACAGAGATCTTGGACAAGCTCGTTTTCAAAAATCACGGTTCGGAAGCGTGAAAGCGTTCGCTAGCCAGTGGAACATTTCGCATAGAGATATACCTAAACGCTTCTGTGGACGGGAAACCCTGTTCAGACGTTCGTAGGATATCAACGGTCCTCGGGCTCGCTGGAACACCGTATAAAGGACATTCACTCGAAACTGAAGGGTAAAGTGACTCCCCGACTAAAGGCGTACACACACAGAGAGAGATAGAGAGAACACACACTATTTTGTCTGTTATGAAAGGTCCGTTGCGAGAGCGCACGATGATTAAGAAGAATTTAAAACACATTTCTCCCCGTCGAGTGCGCATTTACAACAAAAAAAAAAGAAGACCGTTCCGCAAAAGCATTCAGGAGAAATTCGCGTAACGTACGCCCGGAATTTCCACATAAGGCGCCTCGTGTTTTATAAATTTAATGGTCAGGGACCTTAATTGGATGCCCGAAAACGCGACCATCCTCTTTTAACCGACGACGTCTCCTTTCTGGAAGGAATAATTCGAATGCATGCTGTACACGCGCGTCTCGACAATTATCTTGCCGTAAAATTTTTACTCACAGAAAAGACCCAGTCTCTGTTGGAAAAGAAAATTACAGGTGAACTCGTGCCGGCGAGTACGATAATCTCCTTTACCCGCGTGTACTTATTTCGCAGGGGGCCATTCATCAGCTCGCTTAATCCTTAAGTTCGTTTCACGTGTTTTAAAGCGGCGCGAAGTTGTGCTAATGTTTTTCAATTTGCTTTTCGAGAAAAAAAGGATTCATAAGCCGGCAAGTAAAATTACGAAGTGGCATTGTAGTGGCTACTAATCTCTGCTGAGTAATACAGAACATGTTACTGCGGTTCTCGCTGAGAGAAACCAACGACTTAATGTTATGTTATATTCTTTTCTCGGTCGTTTTATAGATACATAATTGAGGTGTACGAAATTAGTTGAACTCATTTTACTTAACAATGAAAATATTGTCTCGTAAAGAAACAAGACGAGCATTTAGCGGATCAGCCAGTGATGCTATTAAATTTACCATGGACAAATGATCGATTTTTTATTTTACAATCGTTGAATAAAAATTCTACAGAATCTAGACAAAATCATATTGGCCTGAGGTGTAACTTTTAGCGTTTAAGAAAATGAAAGACCAACCCTGGCGAAGGTGAAGGAGCATAGCAAACGTAGACTTTTACAGTGGATGTTATGCTCGTTTGCTTACGATAGCCGTTTAATTCCGAGGAAAGAATTTAGGCGGCGGGAATAGCGCTTTAAAGGCTCTACGGCGCGAGCACTGGCCCGTTTACGGTTTCTTTTATCGTTTCCGTGGACTCGGGTATCGTCGGTGCTTACCATGAGGTGAGAACGGTTGAGAGAACGCTGAAAAATTTACAGATTTACGAACATCGTTCCACGCGGATCGCAGAGACGTCGGTCGGTTCTGCAAGAAATTTTCCGCTGAACTTCCGCGGTTATTTGTTGCGTCGTGTAGGCGACTGTAGAGCGCAATTTACGAGCGGAGAACCGCGAAGGAAACTACGTGGAAATTGGAAGAAGCGTCGCCAGTGACAAGAAGCTGCGAAACGGGGAAATGGAATCAGAAAATGCGCGTTTAGTTTCTATGGACGTCGTGATGTAAAGAAGGAGGTGATAGAAGAGTGACTCGTCTGTTAAAAATAATAGACTGGAAGTTACCCTCTGGATCGTCTATATACGCTCGTCTTGTCGCGATCCCGGCACCGAATCACAGTCGTCTTGGCACTTGGCCTGCACACTGACTGCAAACAACCTTACGCTTCTGCACGAACCTAAGATTTCGACATCAAGGCAAGGAAAAATTCCATCGTATTAAACCTGTGATTATTACTTACTTACCGGTTCCTCGCTCGGTCCCAATTCTTTCATGCTCACTTGCAGGGTTCAAAAATTCAAATCTTTTAAGAATTGTATATTTTAACAGTGTAAAACCTTGGAAATGCTTCCCTACAATTTTATATTGAAAAGAAAGGCAGAGGAGAGGAGGACTCGTAGAAAGGCTACCTAGTATATACCTGTATACATGGTGTTGCTGTACACAAGTTGTTCCAGAAAGAGTATAAAACCAATACAACAGTCGAAAACATGTTAAACGAGACGTACAACGGAGAATCAACCTGATCGAATTGGTGGAACATAGTTAAAGAATTGGAAACGAATGTAATTGTTAAGATATCATTTTGAAACTTTCAGATATATTAGATACAGCATCGTTCTCGAATTTTTTGGTAGGTGTCACTCAAAGGGTGTTTACTCTCATATTACTGTTGTATGAGGGGTTAGCGATTAAAAATTTCGGGAATATTCAAGTTAAAAGCATTGTTTAGGAAACAATATGAAAAAAATGCTTATCCTACTAAAAGACAGGTTGGTGCTTCAGTGTTTTGGAAGCAACAAGGAAAACTAGGAGGAACCTATTGAAAGATCTTAGAGGCTGCCAGAAGTAGTCACAGTAAATTTCGTCGAGTCCTCCTCGTTCGAGCTGAAATTGGTCGAGCAAATGGGACGGTAAAATGAAAGATTAGCGGCGAGGGTGTGACAATATCATCAAACGGAGGATCACCCTAGCAGAACGTCTCGAAGATCTTGGTTCTTGATAACCCCGGTGCCGATCCTCGGGGTTCTTCGATGTGCTTCGGAATTATTTAGTGGTGCGTAAGCCGCAGGGTCGCTTCGAAGCAAGGTTAATGGCTTCGATTCCCAGTAGTACGTTTGCCCGGCTCTCGAACTTGCCGCTACTTCATTCGCCTCGTAGCCCCGAGATGCGTAAATAATACATAATGTGGTCTCTGTGTAGTTAAGCTGCCTCAGACTTTAGATCTCCTTGAAATTTGTTGGTATTTAAGGATCACGGTGATCCTGCAAAACTCTACTGTTGGTAATTCAAAGGTAGATCTTACGAACTCTCTTAGTGGATCGTCAGTACTCAATCCACAGACAGCAGACTCGCGACGTAGTAAACTATAGATTGGGAGATATTTCGACAACTGTAAGTGCATGTGTAACAACTCACTGTTGAAGCTTCCGAGTGCGGATACCCTTATCATTTGACATCGTAATTTCTTCAAAAGCCTATAACTTTTGCACTTTGTCAGAACAATATAAATTGGATTGTCTATTGGATCTAATAATCCTTATATACATTTATGAGATATGTTCCTAACCAGTGTATATTCCTAAGGACACTAATTGCACCGATAAAGGATACGTGCTGAGCATTTACGTGCGATATTCTCGTATCGATAACTCGGTACTCTTCCGTAGTTGAAACACCTATTCTTGTTTGATAAATGAGACTGACCGGAAAAGAAATTTGTTTGTTCTTCGATCTGCCCTCCCTCTAGATTCGCCCTCCAAACTGTTCCGATTTAAGGCGAACAAACGCTACAATGTTTTCCGCGGCCATTAATTTGTAACTGCGAACACAGGGGCTAATTATTCCTCGCTGAGCTATTACTACGGGCAGCATTTTGTCAACGATTTCACGCCGCTGACGAATGCACCGGCTGCATTAAACAAGTTCGCAAATGAGCTCGGTAACTCCGAATTATTAAGCGCTGATGATTCAACGGTCGGAACTGTCTGGTGTTGCGTAGGCCGCAGGGACGACCGCGTATGTTGAATGCGTTCCGTTGCTAAACGTCACGTCCACCTATGGCATGGAACAAGCATCATGTTCCTCGAAGATAACAAACGCGCAGACCCATCAAAGTCGTTATGTTGGATTATATTACGGGTTACGAAGTCCTCTGCGCAATTCAAAGTATTCCGCAAGATGTCAATTAATTCATAAATACTAGGAAACTTGATATTTTCGAATCAAGACTGTAACACAGTTCGATCACGAGTGCCTTGACTGGTAGCTGGAGTGTCCTGACTGACGCTGATCCTAATCGTTGTAACTAGTCGAGTGATCGATTGCTGCCTCTGACCGATACAGTGCTGGTCGAGTGTGCAGACTATCGTGCGCGTAAACTCTGCGTAGACTTGCTTCGGATGATTTTCATTTGACTGTCTGAAGGCGAATCTGCTAAAAGAAGTAAAATGTACGAAGAGCATACGAGGTTGAAAAACAATAGAAAGTGTCGTAGGCATCTCGAAGTCAGCGGAGCTTCAGTACACGCTGCGCAAGAAGATCAGGATTTTCTACAGCTTCGGGGATGTAGTTTACGGGCGTCGGTGAAATTCTCGAGAGTTACGGAAGAGAAAGAGCAGGCAATTGAAGAGGTCCGAGCGTTGGCGTGGTAGGATGAGGTGGATAGGGATCGGGAGGCTCGGTCGATTGGCATTAAACGGTCGTTCTCTCCTTCGGCATCGTTCGCGCTCGAGCCGATTGAATCCCTTCTGGATTAAACGCGAGGCGATTCGTTCTTAAGTCTCGGTCTATTTCGTACTCTATCGCGGGTCGACACGGCGCGCGGCGTAGCCGGTTTCTGTGGCAGGAGGATGGCGAGGATTTTAAGGGCAGCAGGGCATAAAGGCCGAGGAGGGCAAGAAGCAGGGCGTTCGAGCTCCGTCATGAACGAAGAAGGAAGAAGCATTATATTATGTGCGCCACGGCTAAATTGAATTCTCGCGCCACCGCGCCGACCGCCGGAAATAATATTATGTTTTATGTGCTCGGTACCCGCGAAACCCTATTGGAATCCCTTAATAGGAATTTTTCACATTTTCCGGCCGTTCCCGATCGAATAAGAGCAGCGAGACGCGGCAGCATCCATTGGCACAGATTCCGATGCGCCAAGCGGGAAAACAGGAAGGAGAGGCGAACTGGAGGCGGCAAGAGCGCCACGGAGGGAACGAGGGGACAGATGCGATGCTCCGGGGCTGCTAGACTGCCCCTGTTTGCTTTTACTCTTTGCTTTTTCCCACGGTGATGGAAGCAAGGAAAATTCCAACGCCGCCAGCACCGGCATTCACCGCCGATATCAGCCTTCCACCACCATCGACCGTCACACCGTCACCGTCACCACCGCCGCGCTGCTGCCATCATCATCGCCGCAACTTTCCACCACCACAGATAAAAACCTCGGGGCTACCTACCCCCGCCGCTTTTCGAGACGGCGGGGTGCACGCGACGCTCGATAACACTTCACAGGACGAAGTTAATTCCCGACCAGCAGCTGCGTTCCAGCCCCTGACCTATCCCCAACCACGGCGAATATTTGAATTTTCCGATGGACCCTCCCACACAACCCTTCTCCAGCCACCCAATTTTAACACCCTTTGCCTTGATTTCGACCTTGCGAATTTTTCAGCCTGCTCAACGGCGCACAGCGCGATCAAACGTGCTTATGCCGATAAAAAATCTCTATAGGATATCAGTCATATCACCATAATCATGATTTTTGTTTCTCTGCCGACGTGTAGGACGAGTAAGAAACACAGAGTTTACTTTCACGTTTTCTGAAAAAGCAGCATGACGATGCATCCATTTCGATGAGTCTAAATTTTATCGTTGATGAAGCTGTTAACGTTTTATACCAAAGTTAATCATACTAAGAAATTGATCGTTCCGCTAAGATCCTCGTTAGACAGACTGCTCGATATTTTATACAATTTCTTCCTTTGACATTTGATTTTCATTTGGATCGTTTCACGCCGGATATTGGCGCATCAGTTTCAGCGACTTTTTATCGTCGCGATCGAATTACTGGTAAACAGCGGGCACATGTTCCCGAAAAGGTTGAAAAGCGGAATCGTCGCGGCGCGTCGAAGTTTCGGTTTACCCGCGATTTCCGCAAAACCGGCGATCAGTGAATGTAATCGTCGGGAGCGTTTACGGCGTTTATGGGTGGATATTTCAGCGGCGTGTGTCGCCCGTGCTATTTTCCGGCGCACCTTGTGTCCACAACGTTTTTCGCGGTTCAACTTTCAATGGTCAATTGCAAACAGTTCGCCAGCAACAAAGCATCTAAATGATCCCGCAGCTCGTTTCCGATGGAAACGCGAATCTTTTCGACCTTCCGGTCGCGCTCCGCGTTACAAAATGCAAATGGAAACGACGGATATGAATAACTGGAAAATGTTTTTTAACGTCGGAACACGACAATTTCTGTTGCTCGCGGATATTCGTTGCACCGTTCGTCCAACGATATTTTGCTCGTCTTTCTCGTCGAGTTTCAGCGTCGCGCCGACCGATGTAATTTTATTCGACGCGCTCTCCCGATGGTACATCGTAATATAATCATTTTTAATTTTAAATACCAGCTCGTGGAAGTGTGCTACACGTTCGGAAATAACCACCCGTGTGCAAGCACCTATACACAAGCAGAGAGTGCTTTTTGTTGTAAGGTTTTAATTACTTGAAAGCAAATCGAGCGTTGGGAGGGCTCCTTTATATCGTGAACATTGCAGGTTAAATATGTAGGATATCCAAATTTTCCGCTGGGCTTGGGGAGAGGGAATTATTTGATGCGAAGCTTCGGGAAATACATTTTTAATATTCTTTATATCAGCAGGCTCGATCGTGCGATGTGATTAAATTCTACTCGGCGTCGAATAATCAATGTACCATGCATACATTACACTTGTCAGTACTATTGTGCACAATTCGTGTTATTTCGTACACAACGATTTAACTAATATTGATTCCTATTAAAGCCTCTTAATCGCACAAACAGTATAAACGTGATTTCATCATTTAATTTTCTTTTTTAGCGAACCGTGTAACATTGGAGAACGTTGTAGCTGAAGTTAGCAGAAGTGCTGGTATGAATCAATTCGAACCCAACATATCCACTTACTAGTCCGACGATTTAACCGGGGCGCCAACCGGTCATGGTATGAATCAATTCTACATTTCTTATCATTGCTAATTATCTATATATGTAAAAACGAAGTCCTGATTCACTTACCTATCAACGGCCAGGCTAAACCCTTGGCCCTAGAAAGCTGAAATTTTGCACAGAGGTTTCCTTTATGATCTATACGAGGGATAAGAAAGGATATTTCGAAATCCAACCCCTAGGGGGAGGTGAAAAGGGGTTGAAACGTTTGTATGAGGAATATTTTATTTGTGGTCTTTGATACAAATAATCAAACACCTATTTCGGCATTTTAAAACATTCGACCTCTAATGGGGTGGAAAGGGGTTGCAACGTTTGTATGAGAGATATATTGTTCGTGGTCTGATTTACATCATATTTGGTCTTAATGCTCATTGATAATATCTCATTGATAATCATTGATACTCATTGATAATGCTCACTGTATGGAGTGAATGGGGGGTTAAAAGATTTCATGGAGAAACAATATCAATTTTCGAGGGCATTAAACAGTTTCCTGTGCGAGCGAAGGGGCGGGGAAAAGCTAGTATAGAATAATGTGGAAATGTCGTTCACTGTTTGTTATATTTAAACTGCATTAGTTTTTGAAGCCTTTAGAATTTGTTTTTAAATTTTATACTATAAAGCTGAATTGATGCAGACTAAAATTTTCTGAAACTGTCACGTCTGGCATTTTTCATGGTAACCCCAGAATCGTCTCTGATGAAACACTGTACAACGCAGAATCGAAAATGGTGGTCCATCTGGTACGGTTTTCGGGCGGAATTTGCAAAGCGTGACAGAAAGCTGAGGAAGAATTACGCAAAGCGTAATTATACTATTACTCACCGAGAAAAGTGATTACGGAGAAATGTTTTCGCTTCGCGTAACAGAACGGAAACGTTTAAAGGAGCGTAATCCCCTGATTAACGTCGAGCATTCCGTACGAGAATACCTCGGGAAGGCGAACAATAAAGTTTCGCGAAAACATCAAGGTGTAATTTCGATGGGGATACCTCCGTTGCGATTGTCCATTATTCAACCCTCGAGAAGGGAAATGCGTTGAACGCCGGCTGGCGCGGATGAACTCGTAAAACAGCGAGCTGTTTCGCACCGAACGAACATCATCTTAGAATACATTTGAATCTCATTCGGGCCGGGGAATGCTCATCGCCACCTATGATTGCCGTCACGGAAATATACAAGCACCGTTTACTAGAAAATGCGAGACAACGACCGAGCAAATGAGTCTCAACAATTTCTAACAAGTAAGGACCTAGAGGTTTCTTGTTAGGACATTCGATAGCTCGATCTACGGTTGCCGTCGAGTTAGGCGAATATCACCGTCGAAAGTTTCGTGGACTTTTTGGGCCAAAAAGCCTCGCTCGAAATTGCTCGTGCACAGAGTGGGCCAAACTGATCGCGTGTTTACACGGAACGCAACCGGGGTAAATCGATCTCGATTCTTTCGCCGAAGGGCTGTGCTTCGCGACCGCCAATGAAATTACATTGTGCCAGGTTAGGAACGAGTTTAGCTCAATTTCGGAAAGTAATGAAGCTGCTGTAACTGCTAATAATTGGATCAATCTCGCGCGTGCATCGAAAATTCCAATCGGGGAATATTGCGTTTCATGGAATTTGTCGTGGAACGTCGATCATGTCGGCCCTTGTACTTTTCAAAAGTTGATTGACAAAGTTGGGAACAGTGTACGAAGTTTTTCAGTCTTGAGAATCTTTCTGTCACTTTGAAAACTATTATTGAATATCCACAATTTTCCCATTTCATTAAACCTGAAGTTGTCATTTGATTATGAGTCTTCGGGCGAGATGAAAATTGTCTACCGCAATTGTAAAAGACAGATATGAGTTTCTTCGTCCAATAATTTTAACCCTTTGCACTCGGAGCTATTTTACCTCGAAAATCAAACGTTTCTTCTTCTATTCCCATTCTCTATGATTTTTTTAAATTTGGTAGATATGAAATTGATATAATATCTCCTACAATACTTAAATGTTTAGTAATTGGTTAAATACCGATGTATCTAATAATGTAAACAATATTTTAAATAATAGTAAAGGGGTCTTCCATTTTTGTCATAAATTTATAGAATCGTTCACATTAAATATATTCGGTAAGAATTTAACCGATATTACTCTTTAAACAATATTTCAAAGGAAAGCATAGCTAATGAAAAGCTAATTAGCATCACTTGATTATACACACGAAAGTCAAGTTTATTGCAGCTCGTGGTGCAATAAACTTGAAACGTTGTAGATATAATTTTTATACAGACGTACTTCGTCGAAGCGAATCTTGTTGGCTCGATTCAAAGTAGAAATTCGCCTGATCGAATCGACAGTGTGTTTGCCGGAGTGCAGAAATGGAACGGCGTTAAATCAAACGGGGCGCCGATTGGGCTTGCCCGGTCGAACCCCATAAAAGTTCGGCTCTGAAGTGTCTGAGCGAGAGCAGAATAGCGGTTGCAGAGGGAGCTTATGATTGCGTGCTAAGGTTTCGTAAAACAGGACCGTTGCCGTGAGACTTATCGAACTATCGACTTCCCTTCGAGCGGTAACCCTCCCTTTCATTGGCCCAGATAAAGAATGCTTCGGTCTCATTTGTCGATGGCTCGTTCCTTCGATGGCTCGCCGTTTATCGGCGAAAGATATATGGAAATTACGATAATGAACCAATTCCACGTTCCATTTCTATCTATCCCTTCCTCCGTCGCTCTCAGACCTTTGACACGTGACGGCGCGTCGTTTCAGCCAACGAAATCGACGCATTAAGTCGATCGCGATACCCAGAGCGAATAGTAATTCTTTTTTTGTAACGACCAGGCTGGGTTCCCGGTGTCGACGAGCCATCGACATTGATTTTTTTATTCGCCTGTTACCGACATCCCGTGACAAAACTAATCGAGCTGTGAAATTAGAGCCTCAACTTGTCGAGCAGTTGCTCGCTTCCGACAAAGGTAGAAGCAGAAATTTGAGAATAAAAAAGATTAGTTCCGAGGGAAGACTTCATTCGGTGCCGGGTAATTCTTGCTCGACGATAATGCCTTCAGGTGGGAAAGTTTCGGTGGTCCTCGGTCGCTAAAGTATTATTCAGCGGAACCTAATTCGAAACTATTTTTATCGGCCGGTCTTTATTTGATCTCTTTTACTACTTCCTATACTTCGGTTATTCTTCTATCGATCAGTCAGTTTTCTCGATGCCAATAACGAAACATAAATCATTATAGACGAACACATGGTTTTAAGTAGTAATGCCCGGGAACGGTCAGACAAACTCATGGAGGTGTGCTGGTCCAATGAGGACTGTTCTTAATCAAGAATATAATTCAGATAAATTCATTCGAGCAATTCCCACTACTCAAATTTTCAAAAATAGTAGTGTACGATTTTTACACAATGTACATTATTTTACAATGACATTATTTTACAATCAATATTTTCTATATGAATTGCAACAAACTGAAGTGAACTGGATATTTATTTTCTTACTTGGTGCGTTTAATCGGCTGAAAGTAATATCAAACAGTATTTTTAAATTGATCTAATGTATTGACTATAAATACGTAAAATCAGCTGTCTAGTAGTTACTAGACACGAATAACGGGCGTAAACTACAATTCTCTGTAATTCTGTGTATGGCTCTGCGTGTTCCCTGTCGCTAATCACTTTCCCGCACCGTTTTGTCTTTGAACGTGCGTCGTTCGCACGCGTCCGGCATTGTTCAAATCTCACCTGCACGAGTTGAGCCCTCGTTTTTCGACCTCTTCAAAATACGCGGTGTCGCGCGTAGGCTTGTCAGCACGCAATAGTCATTAACAGGCTCACTACCTCCACCCCTCGAAAATTTCATGAGATCAATTGTAATAAACGCAACATGTAGTCTCATGTATAATGAGCAAACGGTATTTAATTCCTTGGTCATTTCATAAATCTAGATCATTTCTGTTTCATGTAATCTTTTTTACATTGGGCATATCAAGTTCGACCTGTTTGATCATGCAACGGTAGAGATTTTGGAAAAATTCTTCTGACTTTATGTGATTCTTGTGGGCGAATAGTATAACGAGCAAACAGTACTCAACTCCTTGGTCATTTCTTAAATCTAGATTTAAGATCATTTTATTAAATCATTTAATTAAATCTAGATCTAGAATTGGACCTGTTTCCTCACACAACGGTGGAGCTTTTTGCAATTCGTATAATACAGACCCATTTGATAATATTAAAACTGTTTTGGATAATGCTATGATAATTTTGACTGTCGCCTCAGTCACTATTCGAGTGCAAAGGTTTAATAAAACCGCTTTAGGAAAGTTGTTCAGTGAACGATATCTTTTCCGAGGAACGAGAGGCCATCGCGTCGTTATTCGTTCGGGGCGTAACAAGTCCGTGCGAATTTTTTCGACGGGTTTTTCCGGCGCAGTCGTCGATATTGTTTTGAAAGCGTGGAGCGCGGGCTGCGTTTTCGTCACTGACTCATCGACGGTGAGCGGGTCCGCAGCGGGTGCGAGCGGAGCCGCGTCGATTAGAAAGGGGACACGCGAGAAAAATAGAGAGCGTGCGCGGAAAACGTCGCGTTACCGCGTCCGCGTCGTTCCCGGTAACAAAACGGCGCACCGCGGCGACGTCGACATCGGAATTGCAAAAATTCACGTGCGGTCCGCCGGTTTCCACCGACCTTCTCTCTCTTTCCATCTTTTTTTTTTATTCCACCGACGCACCCCCACGAGCCATCGGGGCCCGCGTTTCCTCCATTTGTTTCGTACGGTTGTGCACGGCGAACGGGAAAATTCTCATTTACAAGGACGCCCGACGATAGAGGAGCCCCGGGACGAATATCATTCACGCTCCTTCCGCGGTTGTAACAAAGCCGAATATTGATTAAACCGTGCCGCGCGCAGACTGCGTGCAGGTAATTAGTAGATGCACGGAGTTTTAATGGCCCTTTAATAACACGCAACATCAAATTAGAAGGGCGGCATGCCGTTCAACCCCATTTCTCTCCGTAACCGCCCCGGTCTTCCATCTTTTTCCCTCGGACGGTTGTTATATTTTACGCGGGGAAAATCGCCGCCCCGTCATCGGCCCGGGACCGTGATTACCCGCGGCCTTGCGAAGCAATTTCACCGTGGACCGTCATTCGGCTAAGTTATTCGCTAATATAGTTGCGAAAGGGAGCACTTATTAAGAAGCGTTACGCCACCCTTGGAAGGGAGTTGCACCCCTCTTCCTTCGCTTTGTAACCAGAGCGATGTCGGGCCTAGCTTCAGGTGTACTTAATCGAATCATTGTATTATTAATTGTTGGTACACGACCAAGGCACCAGCCAGGTGTTTTCGTACTGAAAAACTTTCTTTTAGATACTCGAAATTTGTTGGCTTGGTTGTTCGTTTTCCATCTACTTTGAGAGAGAATGTTACTCCATGATTAACTCTTTCGAACCAATTCTAACTCTAAAATCAAAACATTTCTTAAACTTAGATCATTCCTATCTTGGATAATCTTTTTTACATTGGGCACATAAAATAAAATTCTTTAGAGCTGTTTTGGATAATGCTATGATCATTTTCACTGGAGTCCCAGAGTCACCATTCGACTGCAAAGAGTTAATAGATCCAATTAATACAACGGGCAAGAATAGTAAGAATTCACTATAGCAATTTATTTATTATAAATGTTCATCGAGGTGGACGTGTCTCTCACAGATCTGATTCATTATATTCCAGAAATGTCTGCATAATACCAATGCGCATTACAATTTCACTTTCGAACAATAGTAACCAAAACCTCGCAAGAGTAATACAAATTTGAATGATATAAAAGAGTTGAGCGCAATAAATAGCAGTCTGTGAGAGTACTCTAAATCACGGGAGTAATAACGAAGAGCTCAACAGGAATCCAGTAGAAGACCGCGTCTCGCTCGTAAATCTCCAAAATTGTGAATTTAAATTTCAAATGAGGAGAAAAATTTATCTCATCGACTAGAGAATTAATGTAGAGAGGTCTTTAACCCTGTCCGACACAAACGTTTTCTTCCACCATAAAAAATATATAAAAAAAACTTTTTAAAAACCACGCTTATATTAGAATACACTAGACACGAGGAGAAAATAATATTTTTAGATAGTAGTGACTATAAATAAAAGCGTGAAGCGCTGAACTATATTAACGTGATCTTTGTGGGCGCCCCACGCTTTTATTTATAGTCACTAATATCTAAAAATCTTCTCCTTTTTAGTGCATTCTAATATAAGCGGGGTTTTTAAAGTTTTCTTTATATATTTTTTTATTTTCTACTTTTTAGTCTTTACTACCTTTTAGTCCTTGTCGCCCCCTTCTCCCGCCCGACCTAATCCAAACCAACCTAGTAAGTAAACTGAGCTCCTTCGGTGTGAAGTGGGCCAGTGGAGGGGGAATGCGTAGTGGAGTAGGGAGCTTATACTCGGAACTTATACTTGGGACTTATTATATGAAAGGAAACTTCAACTTGTTGGTTAGGTTAGGTTTAAAATTCGTTTTCAAGATTTGACATCGTACAACAACAACGACTAATATAAGCGTGATAAATTGTATAGCACGACTAAAGCAATTTCTAAACGTCTGAAACGATTGAAAATCCTGTTGGTTATTCGTAAAGGATTTTTTTCTGGAATAATGTGACGTGGTTAGTTAATCGAGTTCGCTGCGGTAGCTACAAAGAGATATAACCATAAACGGTAGCTATACCAATATTCGTGGCGGGCATAATTGCGCGGTATGAAAATCCAGTTTGAACCAGCCGGTCTTGTTTCTTCCGAGCATTGTTCCTCTTTGTGCCCGAACAACCGCCTGTTACGTTTGCCCCGCAATTATAGCCTGGCACGTTCATCGTGAAAGAAATACATTAATACGACGTTGCGGCTCGTAAATTATGAAACGTACAAACCGTCCGACGAAATTACGGGAGAACGATCCACGACAGCGGAATGGCCGCGGGTCGCGGTGAAAATTTAATAACGCACGTCCGTTCTGTCTGATTGCAATCCAATTAATTACGCGCGGATATTTATTAATCGGCCGCTTCCGAGCCGCGGACTTGGACCAGGCTTATTGCGTTTGCGGAGCAAACAAACGAAATTGCAAAATGCCCGAGGTGCCCGGCCAATTTTTTGGTGTTAATTTGGTCGTACAACACGAACGGCACGCGGGAGGGGAGAAGCAATGTTAATCAACCGAACGACGCGATACGAATCCAACCATAGTGAATATTAAATGTTTCAAGTTTCACGGCACGTTTTATTGATTAATCTCTGAATATTTCACGGTGGGGCACTAAACTTCGGCAAACTTATCGATTGTTGTTATCCACCGTGCCTCAGGAAATTAATTTTGAGAAGTGTACTGAAGATATTCGCTGATAATGCAGCCCCGTAATTCCGAGTTCACGTGACTGGAACTAACGGTAACTTATCGTCAATTTAATACTGTATACCCACCTACCCGTTACAGTCGTAAATTTCAGTACATTATAAACTCGTTATTAATCGCTCCTAACATTGCAAAACCGGCGAACACGAGTCTGAATCGAAGCCTGAGGAAAAGAGAAGACTAGGAGCAATAACGATCCTCGTTTTAACGAAGAACAGTAGCTTGGTAACGATACATATATTTGTTCGACACATCTGGATCGTGTTCCGTGAAATTAAAGATTTTTGAACAGCGCAGTGTTTTCTGATTCCAGATACGGCGATACAAAGAGAAAAAAAACATGTCGGAGGAAAAACGGAGCACGGTAGAAAATAATCTGGTCCACGGAGCTTTGCCATGAAGCGCGTTATTATTAATTTATTAGCGGTTTCACGAGCGCACAGTGTTACTCATTCGAATCGTTACCAAAGAATAATTAAAACGAGAGGATTTTATCTCGCCGATACAGCGGCAATCGGTGAACTGCACGAGCTCCGAGCAATTAAACCCGTTCGAGGCTCGATGCTCGCCGCTGCCCATTTCATCCGTCCATAGAAAAAGCCTGTGACCATCACGGACACTTTGCGGATCAATAGTATCCCGATGGCATGCTTTTCGATAATTGTAACACTGCCGCGAAAGGCAGGAGACTGTCTATCTCAACGTCGATGGCTCCGCAAGATTTTTCTACAGATGCTGGAGAAAGTAATTTATTCTCCTTCGGTAAAAAGCTACGCTTTTAATCGTGACTCGATACGCGGAAATCGTCACTCGAATGCAATCAGTAACGTCTCTATACAGTAAAGATCCGAATACTTTCCGGAGTTCCAGGTCCTGATTCTTGTCTAAAAGCCAAGACCAGCCGTGATTGGCGCGGTAGACGTAATCATGATAAAAATAATGTCGGTATGCGATTATTGTCCATGTAGAACACAAATTGATGGACAGTAAACGCGACTTTACTGTATCTGCCTTTCTCTATGTTCTACTCTCTATTGTAATCTCCCTCGGCGCGGTTAGAGCCGTAGACGCAGCCATAAATCAGAAAAGCAAGTCAGGTTGCGATTCTTGTCTGCTCAGTGAACAGCCTCCTAGACAAGAATCTAAGATTGCTGTACATATCAGAGAAATATGCAGCATATTTCTGAAAAATTCGCCAATAACGAAACTTTCATGTTTTTAATTATTCCTCTTCTGCTATGTCATTCGTGACATTTTTCTGATTAAAACGAGACCAAACACGATACGAATTCAGAGCGTATTTGCTTGTTCAATTGACAAATTTAGTGGTACCCAGATTATCCGAATACATGTTGTACGTTATCGTACAAATCAGCAAAGATTCGATCTACCGCTGTATAAAAATTCATTACGAAGAAGAAAGTTTGATCGCCGTTAAATTCGACGAGATTAGAGAGAATTGAGTTTATAAAAAATTCATCCGGTGTTTAATGACCAACCTCGAAGACGCACGAGAGCTGTGGTGAATTTCTGGATGCAGGTAAACATGAATGATTAGCGCACGTAACGCGGTTGAAACTCGACGCTGGTTCGGTAAACTTGCAGACGCGCCAGTTCCTCGGATATCGGATCGGTCGTCATTCTTGTCGGTCGTAATATTAATTGGTTTAATTAAGTTGCCGAATTGCTACCGCACTGTCGGCTTGTCCCGGATTAATGCGTGATCAGATACGGAGGACCATCTTGCCTGCGGTCGGTCTTCGTGAAATGTGTCACGCGTCGCTCGTCCGACCCGCCGTTACGTAAATTCGATCTATTAATTAGCCACGATGATTTATTCAATGAGCAAGCGTCGTTTAATTTGCGGAAAGCGGTCCGCGTCGGCCGACGAGTTCCTGCGAAACCAGCAAACACGGAACCTGGTAAACAGCGAGATCTGTTTCCAGCAACAAAAGGAAACGTTTCGGACTAGTTCGCTTACAGATGTGTAAAGTAATTTATGAACGAGCGTCGTGCAATTTATCCTTCGAGATTATGTTCGTTTAACAGAGCCTCGTCGCTCGATTCTTCCCGGAAACGATAAAGAAGATGCAGCTTATCCTATAAATAGCGTAACACAGAGGTACGCGCTGCTCGCACACGCGGTAAAGGAAAATATAATTAAATAGGGGTTTTAAGGTTTGCATAGCGAGTGGAGTGTATTAAGGGAAATTATATTTCTTAACCGTGGCGCATAAAGCACTCTTAAGTATGTCGGCTCGTATTAAAAAATACCTTCCATTTCTTTTCGCCCGGTGTACGGAAGACGTCGTAAACGTAATTTAATTTACCCCGTGGAACTCGAGCCCCAGCATAAAATCGAAACTGTGTACGTAGTTTCCGACTAACGTTCGTTTTAATCTGATTTTCCAAGCAGGAATGCTCGTTACGCTTCATTCCATTCAATTTTCCTTTCATCGTAACCTTTGAATAATGTATCCTGAATATCCGCTGCGTTCTCATAATCATCTACGAAATTAGAGATTACGCGTAAGAAGATAAATCGAAAATATGGAACGAATTTCTCTTTCCGTAAACGGTTTCTGATTTAACGGAGTGTTAGTTCGAACGTTGACAATATTCATTTACCGAGCAACAAACATTTCCTCGGCGATGCAACGGACACAACAATTCTGGGGAAAATAATATCCACGCCCCGGTTCTTCCGGAAAGAGTGAAATGTTTTGCGAAGCGATTTTCATCGAACGAGAAAATGAAGGATTTTTCTAAAATGGAATAACTTTTCATCGCTGGGGAAACATCTAGATGGAAGTTTTTATACAGCTTAACGTTGTAACGGGGTCATGTCAGGCTACTGTCCCGAGAAGAACTTCGAACGTAATACGACGTCGCTTTTCGAAGCAGAATTTTTCACTCGATGTCCATCATTGCCGCTTGAAACGTGCAAGCGAAAACTGCGAACTGTTTCGCTTGTACTTCTTCCGATCACCGGCATCGTTGCGATTCATAAATTTCATTAGATTTCATATGTCTTAATTGAACGGGTAAGAATTCATTGGAAAAGAATTTCAGTTAAGAAAAGAGCAGTTACTTACAAAACCAATTTTCTTATTTTAATCGTAATTATAACAAAAAACACTAATTTATGAACCTCGTTCGTTACCTGTATGTTACACATATGGGTAATTTCAAGTACTAAATTTTCATAAACATCAGCTCGCATCAAGATAACATGTAACAAGAAAATTCTCCACCACGGTTTTATCGATTGACACGAGTCACGTAGTGTTTCCAAGATACTTCGCTCGTTACTGCCTCTTATAACAGGCGCTGACGTATTACGTAACGATACAGCGAATGCAAGTAATATGGAACATCATTCTTCGCGGTCCATTGTTAACTCAATTTTAAACGTGGACGGTATAACGAGTATTCTATACGTCGACGTAGAAAATGTATCGGTATAATTCGCCACGTTACGTGATCCAAATATGATGTGCAAACGCCTTAGACCATTAGAACACGCCTTCGCGGAGCAAACTTTTATATTACCTTGCATAAATAAAACGTGATCTGCTGTTTAACCCTTCGCTACATGATTTTTTAAATTGTGATGAAGAAATTGAAAGAAAGTCAGTTTCTGTGTTTTATTTAAGGGGCAAAAATTGAAACAACATTTTCAGAAAAAGAAACATAGTAAGAAAACATATTATTATTATTCCATATTATTATTCCATAAAATCAAAGTAATTTATTTAACGAAGTTTCTGCATATGCAGTTCGTAATCTAATTCGCTGCACGAAATACAATATATCATAGTAAAAATGAATTTTTTAATCTGGAGAAGTAAATACTTGAGAATCTTGCGACATCATTAGATCCTGATCACTCTATACCTTTCTAAGACAAAGTATTTTTTTTGCCAGACAGTTGAATTATATTCGCGTTAGTGTCAATTTTATAACCACGTCTTTTTAGCTCGCTTTCTGGTTTGGCTGTTTGTTCGGTACAAATCTTGCAATTGATTTTAAACTAACTTCCCGAGATGAGCTAGAGACTTGAAACTTTCCACATATCTCAGAACTGGATAATAATGCAATATTACAAAAAAAATTTAAAAGACTACGTTTCGGATTTATACACTAATTTTTTTATTTTAATAATCTATTGCATGCCCCCCACGTTTTTCGTTTTAAATCTTACAAGTATTTTCATAGCTATTAAAAATTCACAATCATAAAGTTTCAGGACTATCTGTACGAGGTTGAGAATCTGTATGGACTTAGGAAAAATTATTTTATACTTTTCAGTTCGTGTTTTAAAACGTAGTACTTTAAACAATTTTTTTTTAAATAGTTGTTTTTTTCTCGTGAAAATGGTGTCCGCGTCGAAAGAGATTCCACCGCAAGAAGCAATCCGTGGAACAATATTCCGAAGACAACGATATTCATGCTCCCGGAGTATGGTGTGTCCACGGATTTCTCCGAGTTTCACGGGAGGACCGCGTATGGAAATACCCATCAGACGTGTTCGTTCTGATGGCACGAACACCGGCGTGCAAAGACAATGCATCGCGTCAGCCGTCTAGAGAAATTTTCAGTATTCTCTCTTTGCTTTCATGCGATCTCCTTCGCGCCCTCCTTTCTCCTCCCTGCGGCAGTCTACACGGTTGCACCTTCGGAGATCCGCGGTCGGAAGACAGATACGTCAAGAAGAAAGTCAGAATCTTATTTCCCGGGATGCTTCTCTTTCCCTGAGCCCTTTCTTCCTTTCTCTCTTCGTCTCGTCCAATGCGCGCGCCTGTTTCCGCCGATGCGACACGCCGGACGTGGCCTTCCTATCTCGCATCACTGACGATAGAATAGCGTATCAAAACTGTAAGACGCGGCCCGTAGGGGGTTGACAGTCTTTGCGGTGTAGGATCACGCAGGTCTGGGATACCAGACGTCTCTCGAGAATCTCGAAAGACGCAAGGAATCGTTTTTCATCCTTCAACTGCGGGAGAGGACAAGGGACTTAGACCGCCTGTGTCCGAGACCCATTTTAATAATAACCGATCTCTTCGGTTACCTCTTCGTTCGTTCACTTTTGCCAGCCTCGTTTAAATTCCTGAAAGCTAACGAATTTTTCAAAATTTTGGTAGCTCTCGTTCGTTACAGTTGTTGTCGATGCGACCCCATTATGCGGTGCTAGAAATAATTATACCGTGCAACTCGAATATTATTTACATCTCTCTGGTTATTAACAATGGGAGCATAGAGAGACAATGCATTGTCATTATCATATCAAGTATTCAGTACCCATTCATTGGTGACCTATTAAAGTCTCATGACTATGTTTAATTATGGATACCATGCAAATTTGAGAGTGATGCAACAAACATTTACAGCTAGTTGCGCTGTGTCTTGTTGAAACAGTGTTAGTGGAAGCTGGATTGTATGTATGCGCGAGAAGAATGAATAGATGAAGCGCAACAGTTAAATGCTATTTTTCACTGATTAACTGTCCCTTATTTCGCGAACTCAATCTGTTCTTCGGTGTTAAATTGAAGCAGTGGTAAAAAATCGATGAAATAACAAGGTAAACAGTTATTTTTCGGGCAAATTTACCTACAAATAACGGAAAAGACTTATTCTACATTCCGAGTATAACTGGTAGAAAATCGATGGATTCATTAATACAGTAATTGTTAAGAAGGAACTTCACGAACGACAATTAGATCGTGAAGCACGTTCAGATAAACAATACAGAGAGAGGCATTTACGGTACTTCAAAATCTTAGTACACTCGTTTGGATCCGATTAAAGATGTATATAATTTTAGCTGATTTGGTAATACTTACATCATAGTTGATATACTCACCTAGCAAGATATACATTATTAATCCTTTTATTAATCCTTAGCACTCGAGTGGCGCCTCTTGAGCGCCACTAAAAATTCCTGTACTAGTATTTAAAATATTGTTTACATTATCAGATATGTCGGTATCTAACTAATTACTACACATTTACGTCTTTTTTTTATATTAAGGTTTCACGTCGCATCAACATCTAGGTCATTAGCGACGAACTGCTATTGTGTTTTTTAGATTTTGTTGAGGTGGTTGATATCTTTAAGGTATTCAATAGTGTTTTTATATGCTTTGCGCATGTGAGGGCAGTGTTCTGGTTGATTCCAAATTTGAGTCGCTGGGTGGAGAATTTTTGGCATTCATACAAGATGTGGTGAACTGTGAGCGAGGTATTACAGCAAAGGGGGGGATATTTACGTCTTGTATGAGGTATTATATCAACTTCATATCTACCAAATTTAAAAGATCACAGAGAATGGAAATATTCTAGGTCGGCAGAAACGTTTGATTTTCGAGTTAAAATAGCTCCGAGTGCAAAGGGTTAATAGTCGAGAACAGGTGTGGAAGGAGGAGCTTTCAAATAGAAGTCAGAGGTTTCTTCACAGATAGAGCGAGTCCTACACTACCTCCGTCATTTAGACCTGGAAGGTGAGTGTGTGTAAAATGCATTTCCCCATCGCCCTTAAAAAAACAAACGATTTCGTAGAAAACTTTGATTTTGCATAATGATTCACGATGTTGCGAGTGATTCGAGAGTCAGCTTTCCCTGCTGACAATGTTAAAGCAGAGTCGATCGTTCGAAAGAGTTAATTGAACGTCGCTGAGGCAGCTGAAAATATCTTTCTGGAACGTTTGCTTGACGACCGTTCCACTTTCGCGTGCGACTCAAGAGAAGCGAGAGGTCGTTGGTGGGTGGGAAGGAAAGAAAATCGCGAGCTGCGGTGGTGGCTCGATGTATCGAATTTCGATCACGTTCCCTTTCCGTGTACTTTCGGTGAATTGGTGCGAATATCGCGTCGCCCCGAGCTAGAAAACCTCGTCGCGCTTTCTGCGGTCACAAATTCAATTTTGCCGGGTGTGCGTGTGCCCGGAGCAGCCGTTCGTGTGTGTGCGCGCCGCTGGAAAGAGGTTACCGACGGAATTAAGGGGAAAGAAACGAAGGAAAGTACAACGTTAATCAAACAGAAAGGCGAACCACGTGAGAGCGAACGTGTAATTGCCGACTCAAGTTTTCCGTAAGGCCTGTAATCAACGGGCCTTGATTAATCAGGCTGCTCGGCCAGTTGCTCGGCGCCGAGAAGAGCTTCTTTAAGTGACCCAATCTGCAAAGTAATCGCGTTTACGTGGTCGCCGTTCAAGAAGTAGGGTCGCTTTATTTTAGAAAACCTTCGAGCTCTCGTTTCAAATTGAACACTCGCTTTGACACTTCGAGCTTGGAAAACGTTGCTCGACTCAAATCTTTGTCAATGAAAAGCCCACATGAATTCCGAGCGTGTTTCGTTCACCTAAAATCAGTACCGGATTAAACCCTGTAGCCAGTGATGCCAGAATGAGGGACCAGGAAGAACTTTCCCCTCCGACTGGCCCCCCACTCTTGCTTCTACTGCGCACGCACACACGCGAAGGTACCGCTACTCCGCCCGTGTGAGCAGCTATGAGTCACGCAGTAGAAGTAAGAGTGGGGGCCCAGCCGGAGGAGCAAGTTCCTCGTTCTGGCATCATTGCTCGTAGCAGGAGTAGCAAATGCTACGGGCCCCGCGTTGCCAGCAGAAAATTGACCTTTTTTTTTGTTTATGGGTGGTGGGGAAATGCTCTTACGCACACCCTCCTTCGAATACAGCTGATTAGCTAAGATGATGTGCGAGGGAAACGGGACTATGGGAAAATTTCACATATCCCTACCTGTACCCATTAACCCCTTAACCTACAACTACGTGTGAGACACATGGTCTTGTATTCGGGCCAAAACTGATTATCACGGGCCTGGCCCACAGTATATCGGTCGGGCCAAATGTAAATATTACAATAATTAATTAAAGTAAATATTACATTTTGGACCCAGGTTGTTGGAACGTAAATTGTAGGTTAAGGGGTTAAAACCCCACCGCCTAAGGGCCTAGGACCCACTGTTCGCACTACAGCGCAACTCTCTACCGCGAACCTTTTTCACTCCTGTTCTTATCAATAAAGAGAAAATTGACCTAAAATTTGGTCGATACCGTTCCCAGATATTTTCGCTACAAGGTCATTCATCGTGGTTTATTATATTATCGTGCAAAACCTAGGGCCCCCTGGTAACATTTGCTACGGGCCCCGCGCTGGTTTAATCCGGCACTGCCTAAAATCGCGACTGCATCGTCCGAGCGCATTGTCGTTTTCGGCTGCTTGTTTTTCAGGGAGGTCTTGGGATGAAGAGGGGGTGGGACGAACGGATCGCGCCGGAAGGTTAACCAGGGTTGATGTATTGAAAACAACCCCCGTCCGCTATCTGGACAGCTTATCATATCCATCATTCCACCCTATTTGTACGGTCCGGCGTGGGCCGTGTTCGCGAGCGTGGAACGCGCGGATCGCTCGCGTATGCATGTATGTACGCGCAAACAATCTCGTCGACCGACTGCTCTCTTTTTCACAGTTGAAACCGTCGCTTCTCCTGTTCACGGCTGCTTTGCCAGATGTTTTTTTCATAATCCGAAGGCGCGGCAGACACACAATCGCGGAAAGAATGCAATTAAGTTGGCCGCGCTCTTGTTCCGCACGCGGAAAGGAAATGTTTTAATTGAAACAACCGAAATAATCTGGACGGCGAACGGATTAAACCGGACGGATCCGTTGATTTACTGTCGCAAAAGTGACCGGTAAAATATATAGAATGATGTTTAACAGAAAAAACGTGGTAAAATAAACGAACTCGCGTTTTTTAATATCACCGAAGGAAACCGCCCGGGCATCTTTATTAGTCGGGGGCTTGGCGCTGCTTGCAAATAAACGGTCTCGCCTTCTTCCGCTTAATTCCGTTCGAGATGGTCAAAGCCGCTTTCAACTTAACGGAAGTAAAAGTTTCTTCCTGTATGGCTTGTACAGAGTGGCTTCTTCCCTCTGTTATCGCGGTACGTTGATTACTCTTTTTCGTTTCACAAAGGAACCTGCGGCTTGATTGTTCCGTCAGTTACAGCGAACACGGCGGAAACGCCAGATCGGGAAATGGGTGTAGCTATTGGACGTTCTTTGTAGGATATGTATGTATCGAATATACGTAAACCGACATTCGGTTCAGCCGTCTGTCTGTCGGGTTGTAAGGCTGATTACGCCGCGCGACGATTTCCAACGGCGCGCAGCGACTGTGTACCGAATTAATTAAACACAACCGATTTCTCGTTACTGAACCGATCTACGTTGACGATCGCAAATATATGGACTAGCTGCGTAGAGTAAGTCTTCGACTTACGCGGTTTATTCGTGTGATAAATGTCTGAGCGCCACAGCTGAAAAGTTATTACAGTATTTTATCCATAAATGTCTCAAAAGTCTGATCTGTAAATGTCCCAGATCTATCCCTACCACTGCGAGGTGTACCCCCTTGAGAGGCCATGAAGTCGGAATTTGAATCGGAATTTCCAACTTCTCTATTTTCCATTATTTTTTTAGGGGACTTTCGATGACCACATTTGTGGCATTTTTCTAATAAAAATCATACCAAATATGATACAATTCCGATGATATTTACTTGTGTAATAGACAATTAAAGTTTCGGGCCCAAGGAAGGACAGTCTGCAATCTTTCTTTCCCATACTTCCGCGCGCCCGAAACTTTAATTGTCTATTACACGAGTAAATATCATCGGAATTGTATCATATTTGGTATGATTTTTATTAGAAAAATACCACAAATATGGTTATAGAAGTCACATTAAAAAATGATGAAAAATGTCCTTCTCTACGTTTGGCAAAAGAATAGTGTGTGTGTGTGTGTGTGTGTGTGTGTGTGTCCCTGTCGCATAAATGTCCCTCGGCAGACCAGCGCTGGGGACTTATATGGATAAAATACTGTAACACTTTTCCTATCAAAAACCTTTTAATAGGATCTTCAATAATTCTACTGTACCAAAAGAAAGCATAGACATTTTCTTTTACATTGCGATTCTAAATGAAAGTATTAGACGACGTTATTGAGGCTGGCTTTTTTAGTTTACATACAGTTCACAACAGTCATAGTTTTGTAATTGTAGTGTCATGTGTTTGACCGTTGTATATATTTTTATTGATTTATGCGTTATATACATTTTTATCGGTTTGTGCAATACGTGTTTTGTTAACAAATGTGCGCGGCGTTTTAGTTTTGTTAAAAAGTAAAGATTACTGATAGTTCCCAATGAGCAAGGATCGAATAAAGACGTATTACGTCGTTTTGAGTCTCCTCCTTACACAATGAAAATTTCTGTTGCTATTGAAGGTTCTATTAAAAAGTGTTTAGCTGATTTGTAGATACTATATGTATCTACTATGTTCATGGGAAATTGATCACTCATAAATAGCTGAATGTCTACACCGTACACAAGCAAACATTTATCTTCGCTTCTGTCACGTATATAACGACAAAGCTTCCCTTCTGGCAATCGGTAAACGAATTTTACAGTTTAAAAGCGAATCCGCGTAAGTCTAGGACTTACTGTATATACATTCGGAGCTGTACATACGAGAGTTCGAATGCAGAGATAATTACGATTTGATTGATGGTTATTGTCGAACGTTTTCGTGATTCTTTGATTCGACCGACTAGCAGAGAACTCTAAACACCTGCATGAGTGGTTTTCGATCGATTAGATTGCGCGGTCCCTCTGGGAAAATGTACAAATCCGATATCGATTCTCGAACGTATGTATTTCGCGTTGAACGCTTTGCGATGCGATTAAGGATCAACGATGGCATTCGCCGATTGCTAGAATGAGAGGATCACTGTGTACACATATTTCTACAGTACACCAAAACTTGTATCCAGAAGAATGGTGCATTTCTTTTTTCTATTATAAATTATACAACGAAATTTCGTGGATGGTATTGAAATGATATTCTAGTTGTCAGGATGAAAAACGTTGAACTTCATTCATACATAGTTAATTATATATCGATCGTAATTTATCTTTAGGATATTATGAATTTTTATTCTCGGTGCAAAGGTTCGATCATTTTTCTACAAAACAAATAGCTATTTTGTAGGAATACTAAACGCAGGATTCGGATTTGAATCTTCCGGTTCAAGAACCACGTTAGCTATTAAAAATGTTTAATTAAAGATCATTCATACATATTCCGCTTACATTTATTACAGTAGTTATTACGCGGCAGGATCAAGGAACAGAAAGTTACAAGCGGATGAGAAAAAGTTACAACAATTACCCATGGAATAACGGGGGTAAAATAATTACGGTTTCATAAGAATGACAGGGGTGCGGTGAAGTAGGTAGAGATACCCTCCTAGTTTGTAAAAGTTAATGTGTAAGGAGGCGGCTTTGAAAACTCCGGACCCTCCAACATTTATATCCATTTATTCGGAAACTGGCCCTGGTGAGCATATGCGCGCTTATAAATATTAACAGGGACATCTCATTATTTTACATTTTGAGCCCGTAAGCCATATTTACGAGCGATGTCCCTTCCTGCTTCCAGGCATGAACGGTCCCTTCCTATAGCATTCCGGTACGTACAACGAATCGCCTTTATTCCGCTATCAAATCGGGACGGCAGATTTCGCCGATATTTTAATTCGCAATTGAAAACTACCCTCTTTTGCACATCTCGAGGGATGATTTTCTAATCGTTTTTAACTGGATACCATCGGTACGAATAAATTTGAATCTTTTCGCCCTGCACTTGAATAATATAGATACCAATCTACGCTCACATATTCGCGAAAATATGAGCGTGTAGACGAAACATATATATACTTCCGCTTATGAGATAAATTTTAGAAGAACGATTGATTAACCTTTTTTTTTAAAGACTAAGTGTTATATAATGATTTTACATGATATTCTAAAAGAAAATTCTATCCAAAATCGGTAACAGCTTTTTTCAGGAAGATCTGTTAAATATAGAAGGTGTTAGACATTTCTGCAAGTGAACTCGAACATTTTTTGGACATCCGGTACAACGCACTCGCGTTACCGATGTCAATTTCACGAAATCGTGAGTGACGGTTTCCGTAGTACAGAATATATCATCTACGGCTTTTAATAAGTTTAAAAGAAGATCGTGTAGAACAGAAAATTCCGCGCGTTTCTCGATACGATTTCTATAAAAACTCTAAGCACCACTTTGCCGGATCTATGCGCCGTAGGTCGGGTCTCTCGACAGCATTACCGGGAGCTTAAACTACACACGGCTTTATTAATTTTCGTTCCGCCACGCCGTGTTGTGTGGACTCGGAAAACTACAGTTTCTCGATATCTCCGAACGAATTGCAGCATATTGGTTGGTGAAAGGAAGCGGCTGAAGTGTTCAGCCGAACAACGTATCAAACTATTGGCTCTCTCGCACCGGTCGAAACCATAACGACCGGTCATGACCGTAGAAATCCATTGAAATCGGTTGAATGAGGAATCCCGCGTACGAACGAGAAACTATGGAGGAAGAAAATAATAAAGTATGGAAAACCGAGTCCGGCGTACGAGGCAACGATGGTGGGAAGGCGTTCTAGAGATAATCTAAACGCGACGTGATGGAGAAGTGGCAGGTCAGACTAGGCGAGTTGTCAGCTCATGATGGATGGACACGCGGCACGTACGAGCGGAAGATTCTTTCCTCTTTTCACGTAGACTTTGCCATCCTCTCCTCCGTCCGTGCTCCCTTTTCCGTCTCTCTCTCCCCTCTTTAGAGAGGATAACAGCGCACTCCGTTTGTCGTTACCTCGCGCCTCATTTCGCCGATTCTTTGCACCAGAATAACAAGCGACAGTCGCTTGCTCCAGTTTCGTTCTGGAATATCCTCATGAAACAGGGTAACTATCCTGTCGTCTAAATACATTCTCTCGCTGTTTGCTCGGGCAGGAACGGAAACCTCGCGGAACCACGGGAAGAATTATTAAATCTCGGCTATCGTCTCGCTTTATACGCAGATAACGCGAATAAAACCAGTCGGGCTATTATAGTTCTGGATTAAATTTGTAGCTTCACGTGTATCCTAGCTTTGTACTCTTATCGTTTAGCGCTAACACACACAATTTTCAATAATACAGCTTAAACTGAAGTTCGCCAGAAGTTCGTCAGTCGAAGAAGCAGTGAAGTAAAAGTGGAACAAACTACACATAGTCAGACGACTGGAAACCGCTCGTGATGGAACGAGCACAATTAGCAGAAGCGCAATAACTTTCTGTCAATGTTGAATGTGAGACGTGAAATATTAAACAGTTCGACTACTGCAAAATGGAAAATTAAAAATGTCGCTTTTCTTAAACGATGATTTTAGATTGAATTTAACAGGGTCAGATTATTTTGGACAAGTGGAATGAATTAACATATGGTCGGACAAGTAGAATGCAATGACATATGGTCGGACAAGTAGAATACAGCGACATATGGTCAGACCAGTAGATTATGGACTACCTCTGTTGAACAAGTAGAATAGAGACGACCTTATGACTACACGAGCGAAGTAGGGTAGGCGTGTGTGGCTAGTCAGATGGGATTGAGACGATTTACAATCAGAATAATTATGAAATGTTTATTCAACAAAATGGGATAGGATTTCACAAAGGTCAGCTAAGTCATAATTTTCTAGTAAAGTATACGTGAAATACGTTTATATTAAATATCTCAAAGTTACAGAAAATATATCGCATTTGTCGGAGACGTTATCGGCGCGTTACGATTTGTTGCTAAATCGTTTTCGTTTTTAAACAACCATCCTCTCGTCGATATTATCTTCGAAATAAGCTTCGTAACGCCGAGCAATCCGGCGCCGTTTCTCTATCGCGAAACAATATCGGAGCAACTTCATAATCGAACCGTTCGTTCTGAAATCCTACGTGAGATATCCTCTACGAAGGATATTTTTGTAAGAGACAATTCCAGAGCTCTCTGGGGGTTTCGCCGTCTCTCTGTCTTTCTCCTCGGCCGCGTTGAGACCTCCTAGATTACTCTGCCACCTCGCCTATTCCTTCGGTTTTCTCGTATCCTTCGGTTCCCGTTCGCAAACTCCTCGCCCGTAAGAGAATGCCAGAAGTTCACACTCGAATTCTCTGTTTCTATGGAACCGTGGGGGCCGCGGGAGAAGAGAGAGACCGTCGCGGAAGATCAGAAATATTTCGTAACAATATGCATACGTAACGTTGCATTGTTCTCATCCTTTTTCCGCGGCAGTTCCGTACTGTAATTTAGAATGTTCCCGCGCGACGTCGACGTTATATCCGGTCGCGCGTGTGTACGTACATATATTCCTTTGACGTCACTCTATCCTGTCCTACTTTCGGTTTTCATTTCCCGATGACATTTACCGCGGTCGTTCACCCTCGCGTTTCAGATTAATTACTACGTGCTCTTTATTTTCCATGTATTAACGTCGCATCTATGGCCCGTAATTCGCTGTTTGCGATGTCGGCTTACGCGTCGGTCCCACTGTAAATAGTTGAAGAGATCGTTGTTGTTGAAGCACACACCGGATTTGGCCAGGGACGCGGAATCGCCGAGCAAAATTTTACCGTTCGCTGCTCGGAGAATTTATCGTCGCATTCGGAAATGCTGAAACGAACACTGTTGTCTCACGAAATTTTTTCGTACGACTGTTATCACTGGACTGCGGATTTCGAGGATACGTTGTACTAATCGACATTCAAGAAATTTTACAGATGAACGAGCCCACTTAAAATTTCTCAACCGGACGATCCGCAGGCTTTTTTGACGGCGTCTTATAAAAATTGGCCCATTAATCCCGGCCGGCGAACGACTCTTTCCTCCGCGCCATCCACCCTGGCTTCTTCCCTAGCATGCACTTCACTTTTTCGCCTCCAAAGCTTTGCGCCACGTCTCACGCTCTAATTCTCCGGCTGACTCTCTTTCTCTCGCTTTCTCCCTTCCTCTTTATCCGGCGGCGAGGAAGTATTATCTTCAAGGCTGTACCGGAGTACAAGCAAAATTTCAGTCCGCGGAAACGACGAAAGTTCACTCTCTGTCATACACTCCGGTTCATTTCGTGTACTTCAATCTACGGGATTATTCGGCGTACCCACTTGTACCGGCGCCCCTTGCTTTTATTAGGGCAAGTAGCGGTCCATAATCCGACCGGCGAACCATACGATCGATACCACTGCGACAGCCGAAGCTACTTTAATCAACGTGCTCGAAATCGTTTTCGTTCCACCTGTTATCTGACAAACGTACTGGGGCCGCGTCTTTGTCAAAGGGCCCTGGAATTTTTCCACTGCGTTGTTTCAACGCGAACATAAAGGCAGTCGCGGATAAAAACAAGTACAAAGTCGCGCGTTGAAATTGAGAAGTTGCAAATCACAGAATAGGAGAATTTTAAGATTGGAGAACAATATTGAACTATGATAAATTTATATTCTTCGCTAGCTGACCCAACAGACGTTGTCCTGTCCAAATTTCAATAAATCTGTTTGTGATCGTTTTGTGAATTTGTGAAAAGCTATTGGAAATGTGTAAACAAAGTGAAAATGGGGAAAAGACGCGTATTTCTGAGTGTTCATTGTATCTATTAACGATTGTGGCCATGGATATTCAATTTAAGGAGGAGTACACTCAGAAGTACACCAATTGAAAATTTTATATGCGAGATGAATTCTATCAGCAGTACATGATTTTTGCAATTTCTCAGAATTTTCCGACTTTCCTTTGTAATTGTCCTTATTCGGACTATAGCGAATGTTTTTTTTTAATTAGTCAAATCGCTTACCAACGAATAACATTTAATTTTTATTTATATAGATTAATAATTTCAATGTGATGAAACCAATATCTTAAAACTCTCAAAATCTTCTAATATTTTCACCCTTTTAAATTGCACTTGTTCAGTTTTGTTATAAATGCATCAAATCCGTAGTTTAATAATAATTATTACAGCAAGTATGTATGAATATCCTTCTTGTTCAATTTCAATTCACCTATTCTACTTGCTTTATTTTATTTATATGTATTCTTGTAGATGCAATTTTTTTCCTTTGAAAAAGGTTGAAAACTTAACCGAAATTTAAATGATGGAATATGAAGGATATTCGTTTATATTAATATTTATTTTATTTTTCTTTATTCTCTTGCTCTAAGTTTCTTTCAAATTCTTCTTTTCGAGCCATGATTGTATTAATGAAGAAGTTGTTTCTTCCTTAATTTTTGTTCCAGGAATATTATTTATACCGATTCGTAAGATGAAGGATATTCGTTACATTAATATTTATTTTATTTTTCCTTATTCTCTTGTTCTAAGTTTCCTTCATATTCTTCTTTTCGAGCCATGATTATATTAATGAAGAAGTTAATCTTCTTCCAGTAATAGCACGACAACACCTTGGAGCACGGAAACACTAAGATAATAATCTTTGGCCAGTCTAGTTACGTGGCGATGGTGGTGGTGTGCTTATGCCTTATTCCACATCCGCGGCTGCTCATCAACGGTAGCCAGCCCTCAAGACAGACGATATGTTCACGCTCTAATTCTCGGTGCTCGTGGTTTGCCGTCGGTGAGAGAAGGGTCTCCCTGTACGGGTGAGCGGGGTGCCTGTCTAATACCCGTTTTCTTGGTGCCTAGAGCGACAGTTAGAATCCACGTATTCCGGCGTGTACACAAGGACAGCCGTGTGTATACGTGTCCTTTATTCGCGGAGTGTTGCCGGCTGGCACAAACGAGAGTCCAGTGGACCGGAAGGTGAGCTCGCAGGCAGTGTCCGCCCGAAGCTTGCAAGCGTGTCTACCGTTTCCGCAATTTGTGCTTGTGGCTTCTCGCAGACGATGCCAGACGTACGGGTAACGAGCAGTTCGTGCACGATGACGAGCACGAGTGCATTTTTCAACGGCGGGCATCGCGACGTCGGCCCGCGTCGAAGCCAAACCCCCTCGCGCCACAGGAAACCGGGGGCGAAAAGCGTTTATTAAATGTCTACAAGATGCATCGCGCCCCAGGCTCGATGGGTAACCTTTGCTCGCGTGTTTTATGCTTCCTTGGAAATTCCTGTTACGTGGTTGTAAATCCGCTCGGACGGGCCACCTTTCCCTGGACAATTCGATTCAACTCGCTCGTACCCCTGATTCGAAGCTCGAACGCGCAACTGGTCGCTAAATAATAATTAGACTGATCTTTATGCATTTGTAGCACCGTGAAATTCAAAACGGTTAATCTCTCTTCTATGAAAATCATTAAGGGATGATAGAACATTTTTATTTCTTCCATAAAGATCCGCATTCTGATAAGTAGAATTTCCAATTTTTATAGGCAAATTTCAACCCTTCATTGCACGATTTTTTTAATTGCGATGAAAAAATTGAAGTGAGGTCAGTTTTTGTGTTCTACTTAAGGGAAAAATATTGAAGAAAATTGAAACAATATTCTCAGAAAAATAAACATAAATAAACACAGTAAGAAAGCACATTATTAGTTTACTATACATATACCAGATTTGTTCAATTCATGTTTTTAATGAGAACAGTCTTTGTAGATCGAAAAAAAGTAAAAATAGTACTGAATTCTATCGAATTTGATAATCCAGCAGTTTCGGAAAATTTTCATAAGCCATAAATGCATAACGATCCGCAGTCTACTAATAGTCATGTTTATCTCTGCCGTGAAAATGTTTCAGTTGGGATGGAATGTCTTGTCTTTATTTTTTAATCCGCCTCCTCCCACAACATCCGTCCAGAATCTGTTTCTGAGACATTACAACCGGAGAGATGATCGGCACTTGTTTCCTATTTCTCTGATTTTCAAATCTTTCCAACCTTCAATTTTATCTGCTATCTATGACTGGATTTAAAAAGCGTATATTATAGGATAATATAATCCACGCTGGAAAAAAAGGGATTATCGTAATTAGTGCTCTGGTAGAATGAAAATCTTGTAATAACGAATTCCGCTAATGAAAAGTAGAATTAGGTCGGATGACTGACCGTGTGCGTGAATTACACACGGGTTTATAAATGGACGAGTCGAAATCAAATTTGTATAGCTGATGGATCAGGAACAATTACAGAATCGAAGTCCTTCGATTCCGGAAATTGTAGTCGCTTTAATACAATTAAAATAATCGGACGACATTTTTGCACATTAATATTCATTTTAACCCTTTGCACTCGGTTGTCCCCTCTGAGGCACCACTAAAAATTGCTGTACTATTATTCAAAATATTGTTTACATTATTAAATATATCGATATCTAATCAATTACTAAACATTTAGGTACTGTATACGGTATTATACTAATTTTATATTCATAAAATTTTGAAAATCATACGGAATGGAAGTATTCTAGGTCGGAAAAAAAATGTGTAATTTTCTAGTTAAAATAGCTCAGAGTGCAAAGGGTTAAGTGACTTGATAAAAGTATAATGAAAATGCAGAATATTAAAATCGTTACGAATCATCGATGTCTCGTTAGAAACAAGAAATCCTTCCTGAAACAAACAAGGAACCGCGATCGATAGAATGAAATGAAAATGGTGGACATTGCGGTCCTTCGTGGATACAGTGAAGCCCGAAATGAACCGGCATAAGTGCAACGCGACGGAACAAGAGCACGCGATTCGAATAAATTCTCCGTCAATCGGCTCTGTCTTCGTCAACAAATACGGCCATAATCGGATTTACGTTTTGTCGGCCGACAGGTGGGAGTCGGCTTTTCGCTCCTGGCGCCGCCAAAAAACGAATCCGTCCCGGGCGCCGATTATGCGACTCGCTCCCGTCTGGATTATACTCGTACGTTGACAGGGACGGGGCTAATGTTTCCGTTCCACGGTCGGAACGGTTTTAAAAATGCACCGGGACGCACTAGTAAATGTCCAGACTACGCCTGGGGTAGCGTCGCGAAACAAGGGGGTTTTTCGCGGGGCTGCGAGAGGGTTGTATCACGGACAGCTGCCCCGCTCCTCTCCTCCTCCATGGTAACCGCCGCGACCCCCGACGCGCAGCAATAAATTTGTTTTAAAAAGCGCTTTTGTTCGTTCTACGCGTGCGTGTCTGGTACGCGCGTTGGTCTGCGCGCCACGCGCTAAAAAAACGACAAGGGTAAATGCTAAATCTCGGCGTAAAATAGGATCCACCGTTGCATACGGGGGAGGAAGCGAACATCTCGCCATCTACGTACCGACGCACAGTGGCCCGGATCGAAAAATTTAGGGACACTCGACCAAAAAGTCGACTTTTCGAAATTGAAAACTAATGAATTTCTATTGCTCTGTACGTTGAGCGTTTTGAAAGTAGCATATTTCAGCAGGCAAAATTAGTTAATAATATTTTCTCTTAGTATTTTTTTATATAATGTAGAGCATCCCTTCCCAATAAGAAATCATATATTTTTTTTTAGTAATAACTAATAATAATATATTTAAAAACTAAAGCTGAATGATACATGACAGATTAAACAAATGTTCCACATTTATCAAAGGATATCTTTTTTTTTTAGATATCGCAGGCTTTAACAAAGAGGGATATTTTCGTTAAAACTTCCTTTAAATAACCGTACAAGGATCATTTCCTACTTCGAGTCGCTTTAGAAGTTATAGTTGTTTAAAGCTGACAATGTTGCAGTGAGTATCAATTTATTATATTATATTATTTATATTAATTTATATTATTTATACTAATTTAAAGTGTTTTCAATTTGAAGATATTCAGGTTTACACATGATCTACGTGTTTGCCAGAAAAATGTGAAGGACAGTTCTCAAGGCTCTATAAAAGAAAATGCAATTTAGCCAATACCTTATGCTGAGTTCATACACGTGAAAACTTTAACCAGCAATGTCTCGATAGCAAAAGTATGCGAGACACGGCGTTCTTCCTTACAGACATGATAGCACAGTGCGATATCTGTTTAAAAGTCAGAAAGTATTCGGCCGGTGGCATCGTTTCGGCGAGAGATCGATGCTCGAAAGTATTTTCAGGGGTCACGTAGGGTTAACGAGAGGCAGGTTTGCAGAACGGCGAAAGAAGTTCATCAAAGTTTTCGAGGGGCGCGCAGGTATTCGAGGCACGCGCGTCGGCTACGTTAAATCAAACGGTTGACGTTGCACTAACGTGTGTAGGACACGCGACGGTTCCTCTACCGTCGAGATAAACGCGCGAGAAGACTAGTTAACCGCGACGATTCGCCGCGTTCAGGGTATCTAAACGAGGGAACACTGGGCGTCGGGACCGCCGAGAATCAGCATGAAAATCCCAGCCGCCGTTTACTTAATGATGAAAGTTTCCGCGTGCTGGGAGCGAGACCGGGCGTCCCGGAAGCTTTTAAAACCAGATTTAAGGTCCTTACATACACGTCCGGTTCCGGCATCCGACAAAATATTGTTACCCAGGATTAAGTGAGACTGTCCACAACCGACAATGTCCGTTCGATTTTATTCCTCGGGTGAATTAGCGGTAGCTTTCCTTTACAACATTCTGGTAATGAGAAACGCACCTACTCAAATTGCCTCAAAAATCGGCCGGACATGTATGGATACCGAAAAACGCCGGCCGGTGCCGGCAGGACATGTATGTAGCGACCTTTAAGGTGCACGGGAGGACGAAATCAAGGAACTTTCCATAGAAATGAGATAGAGCGATGAAATTATTTTTAAATTAAAGCTGACACATTGTAGAATATGGGAAAATAGGGAGATTATAGTACGAATGTTTTTTAACCTTAAAAAAATAAAAGTTGAACTGTTTAACTATAAAAATTAACTACAATTTGTATTACTATAAAAATTACAAGAAGTTTGCAAATGAATTTAGCTCAAGGTTTCGATCCCTGTATGTATCTTTTTCAAAAGATACATTTTTGCTTCTGAAAAAGTAATACGTTTATAAAACTAGAAACAAAAAGAGGATTTGCGACACAGCTGTGGAAAACATATACGAACCAAAAATTAAGAACACTTACTTGCTGTGGCAAAATAATTAGAAAAAAATACAAAATAATGAGTTACAGTAAACATGTTAAACGACATGTTTAATTATAATTGGAGTTTTTGAAACACCCGAGGTCGTAGAAAAATTTTGAGGCCAGATTTGAAATCTGAATTTTTGTGAAGGTCAAAAAGCGTTCGTACCACAATCTCTATAATGATTTCATATTCTGCCAAGTGTCAGCTTTCATTTAAAAAGCATTTTATCGCTCTATCTCATTTCTATCGAAAGTTCTTTGATTTTGACAAAGAATTCTTTCGTTTGCCCCATAGCGCGTCGCCGTTGAACGGGCCTCCTGGAATTTTCTGCGGAAAATTACGGTCGATTCGACCGCGACACGGCCCTGCATCGTCGCGCGGATTTACCGTCAGTACACACTGCACATATTATTTGAGCAGAAGCGCGCATCACCACGAGCGAGCCGTGCTAAATACTCGGGAGAGCGCACCCACGTTCGAGCAAAATATGGCATTCCAGATTTGTTTACTATATTCGTAACAGTAGGCGAGCCAGCTAGCCGACGCCCACGATCAAACAGGCTTCCACATGCGCAACAATGAACCAGAAATGTACAGCCTGCATCTCTCACGAAATGAGAACCGTGCGTCCTTGAATGATACCGCTACCGGCAATGCACAAAACCTTTATTGGTATACGATACCGTTGCCGATATCGCTGCCTTTTTTATTACAAACTTACACAGCCCGCTGCGAGTCGACGAAACGATCGGATATATTCGGTAAAAGCAAGAAATTAGACGGAGAAAACGAATGAACATTTGAAAACATTGTAGCCAACGGCATGAACCCTACAAATTGGGGCTGGAATATCCGCTACAGAGAATATTTTCGATGCAAATGAATTTTAATGGGCTTTTCGGTAACAAAGTTCACGACGCAAGCGGATTTTCGGAAAATGATTTACATGTGCGCGTGCAGGTACATTATAAAAAAAAGCACATCTCCAACGTGGACGTCAGCAAATGTAGAAAAAGAACGCGTGTAAAATATTTTCACGTGCTTTGAATTCCAACACGAAACGCATAAAATATGTATATGTGTGTTAATATCTCTGAGAATTAAACTGTGGAAGTTTATAAAAATTATACTCATTTTTGCCACAAGTAATTCTTGTTTTTGTGAACTATTTCTGAATGTTTCAGTACAGATTTTTTAGTCGAAATTCCAAAATTACTAATCAGTCTCGACATGCGACGGGTTAGTTCGATTAACAGCTGAAAACTTGAATGAATATAAATCTGGAGAAATGTACAACCGAATGAATAATTGCAACGACATTATTGTTGCAACTATTCCTCGATTAATGAAGATTTGAAAGATCAGCGTTGCAAACAGCGCCGCTTATTCTTTGGAGAATAGTGTATTGAATAATTTATCGCGACGCGAAATCCGGCTATTTAATAAAGCCGATAATTAATTGGTTTAATTAAATTCCGGCAATAACGTCGATTACAATTATCTATCGTAATCCGGGGCCATGGTACGTGCAAAAATTTCTGATTGTCCGTTTACCATTGGACTCGCGCGCGCCGTTTACAATCATGATACATGGAATCGCGCGCGGGTTCTTCGATTAAAATGAGCCTCCGCCTCCGGCGCTGACCAGCTATTACGGATTTATATATGCAAATCAGATTGGTATCGGTCCGTGCCGCGAAAACGTCGTTCCAATTCGTTCGCGGCAAATTAAGCGGCGGACACATTTATGGACCGTATGCATCGTGTACATTTTTAATTATCATTTACGAGACGCACTTTTGCAAATGGCCACTTCGCTTATGATCAATGCGCAATTCGAAAATTTTCATTTTCGTGTTATGTTACTGCTACCGTGGACGTGAATATTAAATGAATACCTGTCCCGGCCGGTGCCGCATAACCATCGGATCGGATTTAAACTCGTTATATGGAAATGAGGTTGCAGCAAACTTATCCGTCTCCTAAAAATTTACAAATTATTGTTTCGACCACAATTCCGTTCGATAAGAAATCGACTATGTCAGACACATACATGGTTGGGCGCCACATTTTGCCATCTAGATTTACGTCATTATTATTACGCGTAGCAAACAATGTTTCAGATGAAGTTGAATGGTTTTGAGAGGGACATATTCTGATGGTACATCTTTTTATATATTCGGAATCATATATTTTTTATTGCATCAGCTGATGCTCCTTCATATTCTTTACAAAAAAGTATTAATCTATTTGTGTAAAAGAATCATTAGCTTATGAGATATTTTAATTATAATTTGTTAGGAAATCTCGACTCTCTGATCAATAATATGAATTCAATGTGATAATGTAGTAGGAGAGCACTACAAATTATAATTAAAATATCTCCTAAACTAATGATTTTTTTTGACACAAATAGATTAATACTTTTTTGTAAAGAATATGAAGGAGCTGATGCAATAAAAAATATATAATTCCATTTAAAAAAACATTAATGGCCTTCATATGTCCTTTACACGTCCACCTACAAAAAAAGTGTACCATCAGAATGTGTCCCTCTCAAAACCATTCAACTTCATCTAAAACATTGTTTGCTATGCGTAATAATAATGACGTAAATCTAAATGGAAAAATGTGGCGCCCCACCCTGTATGTCTCGTTCCGCATTTTTATTTCGCTCGTTCGTCGATAATTTTATAATTTCCCCATCTGTATTTCAACCATTCAAGAAGAACTACACTACCGTCCGCTACCAGTTGAATTACGAAGATGAATCACCGAGACTTTCATAATTGTTCGAGGGGGGATGTCCGCGCAACATTTTCATGCAGGTAAAATTGCGTTTTCTTTGGCTGTGTTATTTTTCCAACGAGGACGTGCACGTGTATCGGTGAGGCAACAAATTCACCGCACAATATCCGCAAATAAATTCAAACGTAATGGGACCGGTACGGGGTTAACTGGACACTGAAAGAGTTAATCAATTGTCGAATGGATACATCTTCCGAGCGAGCCCCTCGCCTCTAAATCTAGAGGGTGCACGACCCGGCAATTACCGTAGCTGAAAAAAATTCGCTGGGCTCCATTATCCGGCGGAAAACTGGCGGAAGTTTCGCGGCGCAATATGTAAAACCGGCGTAAGTCTGGCGTGATACGGGGTGGTGCGGTTGGCGATAGAAATACGCCGTTTTCGCGTGGTTCTAGCGAGGGTGGATGTTGTAAGGAGAGAGAAAAGCGAGGAAAATCCCATCAAACTTGTAAGTGCCGAAAGTTAACGCCGCCTCGTCGGTCCGGTTCGGTTCTCAGTTTTTCTCGTCTCGCACCCCCGGTGGTGTCCATTGCTCCCTTCGGCAGTTGGCGGTCGGCTCCTCGGCGGTTCCTTGTTCAGGCCCGAGCAGGAACAAGTGGAAAAGTCGTGGGCGGTTAGCTCCGTCGCTTCTTCCCTCGTGCTGGTTGCGCGGGGGATGAAGGAATGAAAAGTGCTGTGAGGGAAATAATACGCTCGAAAATCCATCCCCGCCCCGACGCCCGCGGGGTTGGGGTGCGCGAAATAATGGCGAGTTGCTACCGCGGAAAATTCAGAGTCAACGACAGCGTTATTGTTTTTCAAGAGTTCCCCGGTACGAGGCGAACGGGGCTGGAAAGCTCGGGGGATGGTTCGGGGTTGCTTGGTCCCTGGGACTCGGGGCTTCGAGACGTCTGAGTCGCAAAGGAAACGCCTTTTTTTTTGTATCCCCTCCCTCCGGACGATGTTTAAGGCTATGCTACTTCGGCCCGTCGTCGTTTGAAGTTACTTTGAAATATCGTCGCCGCGACGGAATATCGTTACGCGGCCGATAACGCCGCGGTAGAACGCGTCGCGGCGCCGCGCGAGCACTCGAATCATGTTACAATATTTAATAACGCGGCCGGCCTTCTCTCTTTGCCCGCGAGTGTTCGCGCACGTCGATCGAACCGCTGTTTGTGCCGGCAACATGATGAAAGGGGAGCTCCCCGGTACTTTCACTTTTTGCGATAAACGCGCGGGGCGGATCATCCATCGCGATCGCTATCAATTATTCTATAATATTATTAAGGGATTGTGTCGGGACGACGGAAAAAGCAATTTTTGCCAACTTTTTTTCTGATAAACTTTGCAAAGCCTTGTTCGAAATATGCTTTCGTATTTGAAAAGTTGTATTTTACCGAGTAATTTGTTTGTTCAAAAATATTGTCAGTCCACTCTGACTACCTCTTTGTTCAGTTTATATCTTTCCGTTCTAGTTTTCACTCTTCAGCCTGTTCTCACAGAAGCCACTAACCTTTACCAACTTCTCTGCATGGTTTTAAGTAACCAAACCAAGAGTGACCGATGTTAGAAAAGTCAAAGGGTGTATTTTACCGAGTAATTTGTTTGTTCAAAAATATTATCAGTTCACTCTGACTACCTCTTCGTTCTTTTTGTATCTTTCCGTTCTAGTCTTCAGTTTTCAGCCTGTTCTCACACAAGCCATTAACCTTTACCAACTTCTCTGCATGGTTTTAAGTAACCAAACCAAGAGTTCACCGATCTATTCCATCTACGCACAGTACTTGAACGGTATCCGTGAAACGCCGACAAATTCGGAGTAAAAGTCCATGCACAACTATCGAAGTTCTACAGAGCAACGGTTAATCTGCTTGTTCGAGAAGCGAGCATGTCGCCGACGACTGAAGAGCTCGTGGACGTCCGGGAGATGGTCTGATACAAGGGATGAAATGGTTCCCGCTCGAAGTACAAGCCATAGGTCTGTTAAATGAGCCGGCACCGATGCGGCCCACGGTTCAGCACCTCGTCGAGTCGGCGTGGCCCCTTAAAAAAAGCAACAACGTTGAATCCGGAGGATATTACCTTGTACGGTTTGTTTGATCGTCGTTGAAAAACTAGACGCCCTCTTTGTGTGTCGCGCGGACGGTTGGCCAGCTAGGATCGACAGAGAGAGGTAGCCTCGCGATCTCGTTCCTTTTTTCCCCAGCCGTCTGCAAATAACTCGCGCACGTTCACAGAGAGATTTCCTGGCTGTCCCCGTGGGAGACCGCATCTAATCAGGATGAATGGCCTCGCCTAGCAGTCTCGTCGTATCCGAGCCGACTTACGGCGGGACACTCTGTCCCCCACCATTCGTCGACAACCTGGGCATTTCACTCGATTCAGGGGTGGGGAGTGGGGGATCGACTGTCATCAGTCTTCATTATAAAACAGGTCTACCCCGGGGGTTGGGGCTAAATCTCGTTTGGCCGTCTCCTGTTTTCGACGTTCACCGCGCCGGTCGCACTCGACGAAAATCAGTCGCCACTCGTACCCAGACCCCGACGCGATCCAACGTTTAGGGGTCGGGACAGGCCATTCCGGCCAGGAGAGGGCCTCTTCAGCTTTTCGCCTCGAGTGCCACCTTGTCGATTATCCCTGGCACGTGATACGTCAACCGGTTCGTCCCGTCGAGTGCTTGGAAAAACACTTGGGTAACGAGAGCGGGAGAAAAAAAATTCGGAGGAGGAAGGAAAAGTGGGCCAATGAACACGCAGACGCGTGGCGACGATCGATTTTCACTTTCGCTCGCGGAAATCACAGGGCTGTGCGTTCGTTCACCTAGCCCTCGATGGACGAGCGATCGTTTCGCATGATTTCATTTTTTCTTCTCTATCCCCGTGCCTTGACAATCGCCACTGCACCACAGAAGAATCTCGAACAATTTTGCTGCACATGTTTTTACGATTGTGCACTAATAATGAGAAACAAATCATACATTCTTTTCCACCCCATTTCTTTGATGCACGTTTAAGATACGCGAAATGAGGATTTATGCAATTTAACGAATGAATTTATTGTTCTCAGAATACTAATTCACTAATCGTTGTTCCAGATCATTCCAATCTAAAGTCTGAAGAGGTCGAAGAATTGTGGGAATTCAAAGACGAAGTGGAGTACACAATCCAGCTAAAGGTAATTGTAACTCTTCGTTAAACAGTGAAACTAGGATTTAAGAAATCGCAAGTAAAACATACGGCTGACCATGCACCGGTTTCAACGATGGAGAAAACTTCTATTATCCGCATGCCACCCTCTGTTATCGGAGCAGGTAAGATCCTCTGTTTCCACTGTAATATTGAAAGAAAAATTTTGAAAGTCTTGTTTCGAGCGAAATAAAATACTCCGGGAGACAGGGTTAAATAATGCAAACCCTCTCGACAAGGGTAGAGGTGAGACATTCACGAGAATGTAAAAATTTGAAAATATCCGAGGAAACAATGAGAAGGAGGAGGGCGTGTAACTAAATTTTGCGGCGAAATTTTTTCAGAAACGGATACCATAACTTTAGGGAGAGAGACTTCGATGTGGAAGGATAATGCACTCGGTGCTGCATAATCTTTTCGCGTTCCGGAAGGGCGCGCGGAAAATTCATACAGTGACCGAAGATTTGGCAGCTGTAATCGAACAGGAAAACAGAGTATCGGTGGTGTGCGAGAAGTAGGTTAACGGCCGTCGCTTGTGGGGGTTGTTTTCGTTCTGCGGACGGAACTGGATGGTTTCGGGGCTGAAACGGAATGGAACGGTCCACCGAATGTGTCATATCTACGCGCATTCATGAACTTCTCCGTGACAGTCGTACCATCGCGTTCAGGGTAAATAATTGATGAATAGAAGTGGGAGTCGGTGTCACGCCATTTGCTGAAAGTCCCGGGTAGCTCTCCGCGGAAAACCAGGCTGTAACGCGCGGACGGTGAAGTATCGAGCGTGTTCGAGCCCCGTAAGTTCCTTCTCATTTATTCCATCGAAGTAGCGTTGTGCATTTTTCAGGAGGAATTCTCGCATGCGCGCGCGCTGAAAAGTCGACGATATTCTTGTCGGCGCGTTTCGCCCGAGCCGTTACAACGTCTGCGGCCATTTTCGCGCTAATAAAAGATCACGGCGCGTCCGTTTAATTTTCCGCGATATTAAATTTGTCAGGAATTTCTCCGAAACGCTTCGCATCGGAATGCACGGAAGTTGAACATTTCTGAAGTGAGACCGAATGCGCACTCGGAATAGTTTGAAGAGCGCAGTTTATAAACAAGAGAGGCACCTAGCTGCAGCTACAAGTGTCATCGTATTTTTCTGGCTAATAAAATACTTGATGAAGCAAATAGCGATCTACGCAACTACGAATGTTATGAAATATTTTCATGGGAACGTCGAGAGTCGTTGCTTTCTCTTGATCATTTTCTTCGTCGTCTACCTTTTTATTAGCTTTATAATAGTAAGAATTACGTATCTACTTTAATGAAACGTCTCGAAATATTAAAAAGTTTCCGCCCGTGTAAGCTCTGCCGGAAGTCCGTTCAATTTCTCTTATTTCGGTGGGGAGTCTCGATGTTTATATTGAGGCAGAGCAGGCAATGATGAAAAATCACGCGATATTAAGTACTTGAAGTCAGTCGGACAGTGAAGTGACCTTAGGCCACTCGTTTGGGGAAACTTTACGTGAAGCGGCTTTTGTTAGTCCTGAACAGTACTTGAAATCGAGTGTATCCTCTTCTCTCTTCGTCTTTGATAACAGAGGGAGGGAACCCGTCGGCTTAGCCCTCTTCTTGGTCCTCCCTGGAACTCTCTGTTTCTTCGATATCTGCCTTCCCTCGTCCCAACGCGGCGCGGCGGCGGAGGCGGCAACGCCGTCTAGACCATCTACGAAAATCCTCAAATCGACTGTCACTGTCAAAGGAAGGGAAATTTCTTCCCCCGAGAATCTTTATTCACGGAAGTCGTGTGGGAAATGATGTGTTAAATTCGCGCGGCGGAACGGCTGCGGGGAAATGGAAATCGAATGGGGCTCGAAAGATTTTCGACCGTTCAGGAATCAGTAAATTTTCCCAGGACCCAATTCGAGCGTGTTCGCAGATCCACTTAAGTATACTGCCAGCGGATGAAAGTCCGCCCCTCCACTACCGAGATATGGAAAATCTGCTATTTAGTCGGTAACGTTTTATTCGAGTGTCGAAAATCCAGTAATGCCTCGGTGTAGGCGGACACTCTGGGCCCAAAATGTTGCTTATGTTAACCGTACGAAACATTTTTACTATTAATCATTTTTTAATGAAACTTCTCCTGGCATATTCGTGGCAATTTTTGTGATCGAAGGAACACCAAACACGACACAGCTTGGATCGTGTTTAGCTGCAGCGTTAGATTAAATCTTCACTAATTTGGAGAAGTTGCAGAATACAGATATAGAAATTTGATAATCGAGGCTCCACTGAATCGTGAATTGAACAATCAGATACACTCCGAATTACGTCGAGTTTGGTCTCGTGTTATTCAGAAAGATGTCGCAAGCGTGACAGTAACAGTTTTATAAACAAAGAATTAAAAACACCTAGGGATACATTTTCGATTGTTGTTTACAAGGAACGAATAGAAAGCTTGTAAATATATTGTGCTGTCCCATTTGATGGTCTTGGCAGTCGAAGTCTACTACTAGATACACCTTGCATGATGTGAATCAACTATCCATCAAAGGATCTATTTGACTGAGGAGTTTGGATCAAGTAACTAGCAACCACTGTTACAAAACAGACCATTTCGGATAGGAGAGCTCCAGCCGAGCCTAATAGACTGAACTCAAGCAATTCTGGATTCAATACCACTTATTGATCTAGAGGAGCAACACCATTTCCTATTCAAGAGAGCCAATACAAGCTGCTCCGGAAAGACCAGATACTGATCATTTGATGGACCCGATATAGGCTAACCCAAACTCAAGAAATCCGAGTCGGTCCAAGCCGGATTCAAGAGTTCCGATATAGAACTGTCTACACTCAAGAAATCTCATGCATACCTACCACATTGGATTGTTTTTGTTACAGGTTGCGGCTGTTCATCCGATCTTCCACCGAGATCGGCAGATCTCCGAGATCCACTTTTCTTTGAGTATTTCATCACATGCTCTAAGTGCTCGAAGCCGATCCGTTAATTATGTGTTTCTCCCGTTTGGACGATAATTAAGTTCACATTAGCAGGTTGTGCTAGGAAACTCGAATTCCTGCTTCATGCTATTCCTTTCCTCGCCAACGTACTATCCTTCACTGTCACCGGCGCAACTGACCTACATTCTCAGTTCGTACACCTTCTAATCTCCATCGATTACTTTTTTTGTATATATTTCTAATTATCGCGCGCCTTCCAGCAAGAAAATATTATTTACATGATATTTTCTACTGACGCACACGATCATCTTTATGCATCTCTTGTCTTGTATTGCCTCTCGTTTTTTAGTATCTCTTTTATTCAGAGATATTCTCCTTCAGATTATTCTCTTTAGTTCTTTCTTATATCTTCTATCCTTGTTGCTACCATGTTTGTTCATTCAAAGCTGATGTCATCGAAAGAAGCCTCAGGTTAATGAATTTTGTTTAGTGTTCACATGCTTCTCAAAAATAGCTGCATAAAAGAGACTAAGATAACAATTCACCCATCTTTATTTTACACGTTAAATTAACAGATTATGTATCATTTGTAGCGTCACATTTTAAAGAAATACATGTCACGACGTAGACATAAAAGGAAGAATTAGAATGTGGTATATTAGAGATACACAGATATTTTAATACAGACATAGAATTAGTTGGAACAGTATAGACAAAACTTATACTTTAAGACCACAGCTCTTAAAGAATGATAACATGTAGTGACAAGCTTTGATGTTTGGTTTAGCTATTAATATTGAGACATCCATTGGAAGCTGTAAACTTATTTTGCTGAGTTTATTCATTAATTTGAGCCTTTCTAATAAAAAAAAATCTTACAGTATGTGAAAACATTGAATGGGTGAATTTTCACTCTGAGGAACGCATGAGGGTTAAACAGCCCCCTTAATGTTCTAATACAATATCCCAATACAATGTCCTAATACAATCAGAAAGATATAATGGCGGCTCATGGATTTTGTGCACTGCCTGACTCGCCTGTAGCGCAATGCGATATCTTGTTCCGTAACGATAGTATTCAGCTTCGTTCCATTACTTCTCTCTCCTTAGCGCCAACACTTGGCCACTCTTTTTCAGTTACCGTATAATTGCAATGGACGTGATAAAAAAACGATTTTCTTAATCGAAATCATTAACGTTCGATCGACGTTCGTTAACGAAGCGAGCCGAGGCGCTCGAGAGACATTAATTCGCGATCCTTCTGTTTCATTGCGCAAATCCCTGTAAAATGTTGCCCGGCGTCAGTCCTTCGGACTTATATAATTATTTACGTCCTAGTTCGCGCTTGTTACCGACAGCCAGACACTTTGCCACGAGGACGAGAGGAGAACGCGTTTCTAGCCGAACGGCGAATCAAGGCGACGAATTAAGAGTCCGTCGGGACGATTAACCCCGGAAATTTAATCTGGCTGAAAACGAGGGACGATTTAGATTGGTACGGCGCCCTTAATAGTTCTAGCAAAAAGAAGGCGAACACGGTTTCCTCGGCGCGGCGCGTCGTTTCCCAGCTGCGAAACACTCTCTCGGCCGAGATCACCGACAGCCGCCCCCGAGTACAGTTAATTGGCAAAATTACGGCGATTCGAAGGAGAAATAATAAGAGGAAAACACATTACCGGATACTAATTCGTGTAGGCCGCGCGGAAAACGCTACGGGGAAAAGGAAAATTCATCGTTTCGAGCACGGGCGAACTCTGCCGGGCTGAAAGGGGCTCGTATTACTCGAATCACAAACGCGAGCGCATTACAAATGAACAGTAATTAACGTGTTCCTCCTTTTTATTTTTTCAACGGTTCTTTCATCTTCTCGCGCTTATTATTCGCCTCCTCTTTCCCGAGCGAACGTACCCTCCGATAAACCCGAATGCAACCCAATGCCGCTTGCGAGATTTCTACCGAAACGCAATCAGGTTACAGCGGGACGGGAATTTTTGTAACAATGATTGATGAAATCCTCGGAACGTTTCATTCGATCTTTCGCCGACTGCGTAAATAAACGTCTGTAAACGTTTGGCTACCGCGCGCGCATTCATCGATCCTTCTTTTGTTAATCGACTGATCGATTTGGCTTTTCGAATAACGGCGCCCAGTGCGATCTTCAAGCTAACCGCGTTCTCGGTTTACGCAGCGTTCGAATTTCTAACAAGTGAATCTATGGCTTTCATATTTTTCTTGTAAGCTAAGTAATCCAGCAGCGAATTCTTTCGCGTATTGTTTAACAGAATTTTTCAAACTATTCGGTCAATGAAGTTCTATTTTTAATTCGATCTATTCGGCTAAGAACACGTTCGGTATGGAAAATTGTTTTCCTTTCATTTCGTTCTAAACTCTCGTACAGCGAGTCTCACGACGCACAGTGGTCCCTTTAAGCGATTTAGCTGTCCAAAATTATTTATAATGTTTAATGATCCCACAACGTTTTCAAATCACATATGATATTTTTTATTTGTTTAAGTATTTTAAAAACATTTTTTGGTACGTTTTTAAGTAAAAAGTAATATATTGTAGAATTAAACAATAGAAATTAATAATAAGGTATTTACAACTGTTTCTGAAGCTTATAAAGTAGAATCGGATGTTGATGTATCCAGATTTTCAGATGAAGATTGTTCTGAACCAGATGAATTTTGTTTGAAAAGAAGGGGGGTAAATTCGGGCAACCAATTTTTGTTTCACTGTAAACCCAAATCATTGACAATTACAACCGCGTTTAAGAAACTGCCCGGACGCACCCGGAAGTACAACATAATCACTCATGAAGTGTTACAATCGTAACAAATCTTATTTACATACTAATCGTGTTGAAATGTAAATAATTACCAAAAGATATGCAACAAAAAGATACGAAATTGTTGAAAGTATAATCTATACTTACTTGCAAAGCTTTTATACTGGAAAGAAATGCGTACAACTTACTTGAAACATATAAAAACTGTCTCATCGAATTTTAGCAGCAAGACACGTACTACGAGAATATTTAACTTTCGATGAAGTACAGCACTTCATGGGTGCCTGAATGATAAAAAAATATTAGTAAATTGTCCCCCATATATTAAACAACAGCAAGTACCAAAAATTTCACAGTTTAGCTAAAATTTTTTAAATCGAAGTTTGGCCAGCTAAATCGCCGAAAGGGAGAAATACGTTGACAAAAACGTATTCTGTCTGTTTGGAATTCCTTCGAGCAACTACTCGAGCATCAAGCCGAGAAGTTGTTGTGCAACTTAATCTAAGGGTTTGCCAAATAATCCTGACACGTTGTGTATCGCTTTTGTTCTCGCCTGTAATCAATTATCACGTTTAATTACGCCGAACAATACGCACAATTTCGAACCGTGCACGAGATAACGCGGCTTAAGTTTTGGCTGGGCCGTTGCATGCAGCCGCGAGCCCCGGATCCTTTAAGTCGACGATGAAAATTTTACGTCGGTTCTTCATTTCAACGCTTCCGCGCGTTATCCCAGAAATCCCGTTCAACGCAGCCCTGATGGATGGCTCGGCGCATCCTTTTCGTTAACGTTGCGCGGTAATGCCACGGCAGGTTTTATAGTCTTCGCAAAGAACTCCTAACGTGCCGCGGTGAGTCGCATTATTCAGTCGCAAAAAAAAAAGAATCAAGAAATTCAAATATTACGAACAGAAATGAAATCTACTCGAAAATTCCGTGGGAATTATTAACTGTATAAAAGTACTGTGGACATTATTTAAACGATTTCAAACAGGAGTTTGTAGATTAGTCTAAATTCTAGATTATTATTAGACTCCGGATCATTGTGCAAAATAAAAATATTCGTCGTCGATTGTAGGAAGCAGTAGTTAAATAAAAATTCACATGATCTCTTAATAGGTAAATTATTATCATATAGTGGTCTAATTATCATACAGTGGTGCTTGCTTAACAATCTTTTTGATCGTTTTTGGCAGTGTATTCTTTTCTTGTACGAAACACATTTACGTACAATTTGAACCAGCGTACAGTGTACCGTAAAAAGCGTAATTAATCATTTTAATAAAAAGCCAAGTTCTCCAACGATGTTATCGGAAAACGATGCAAATGTATGGTTCGATTTGAACGTATTGTGAGAACGTTGTGTACGTTCATACATTTTTTTAGTAAAATATGCTGGGTAGAAGCAACGAGCTACATATCACTTTTTACTGCAGAATAAAACAAGATAATTTTGTCAATAGCACAGGGACATGTACCCAAATTAGTAATATTTATCGAACGTATTTGCACAATCTACGTTTACTTACTTGAGTCTATAGCAATCTTTATAAACTAATTAAAAAAATCAATAATACCGTACATCCAATAGACTTCAATCAAGCATTTACAAGATCGATCAATATCCTGAAACAAGGTCTAAGTAAATGCGATGAATTTATTGCTACGTTGTATCCAACAAAAAACCGATCAATTTTTCCTCGCAGTTCTATTGCAAACTTTTCTCCACTCTTGCTTTTCTTCGATAAACATATTGACTTTATTCGAGGAAAGGGGAACACGATGCAGCTTGTACGTGATCGTATAGGGGTGAAATTCTGCGACTTACAAGCTCTCATTTCGAAATGTTTGAAACTGCACAAAAAATGTATAAAACTCATTGATTACAGTTTCATTACAGGCACGGATAGAAAAGTTGGAAATGCACTTTTCTCTTCGCAATTCCGGTAGCAATTTATTCGAAATTTTGTTTAGCTACTCGGTAAACTGATTTTAAATAAATCGAGCTTGTAATTATGCAAAATAAAAATTGTCTGCATCGATTGCAAGAAATAGAAATTAAATTGAATAGTATTTCTCGCCTTAATGATTTTAATAGATGTGAAATTATATATTTTGACATCTTCAATTTTAAAAATTTTCCAACAATTTTGAATTATCTACTACTGTGGTGCCCAAGTTTATTCTAAACTGTAGGTCCCGTCGCGAAATAATTCTCACGTAAGAATTTAAAAAAGCGACGTTAAATAATAATAAAAAGAATTTTGAATTACATCTACTCAATTTTTCCATAAATTCCTAAAGATCCGATGTCTAGCAATAACTATTATTTACGAACGCAGAAAAACGAAGTTCACGCAGACCACGGGTAATCCACTTACAATCGCGATCATATTTTCCTATTCTACTCGAATTATTCTCGCGCGAGGGAAGTGGTCGTAAATAATGTTAGCAATATTGCAGGGCTGGTAACATGATCCCGTTCGCAGTCGTGCGTCTTCATCTAACAAAGCTGTCGGCTATGCTGTCTGTGGAAAGGCGGAAGGGCTGTTCATTTAGGCGGGTGCTGGCTTCTGGGTTAATTATTAAGCCGCCAATACGCCGGGATCGGCTGGTGCAATGAAAGAGTGAAGATAATCTTTAAAAAAGCCCATGAAATTTGCATTTCCAAGCGGCGATGGGGGATTTAATTACGCGCGGTCCTCGGAGGCGTACGCACTTTGAAGTTAGTTTCCCCTGCGCGCCGGTTTTGAAAAATTCATTAACATTATGGCCGGCATGGTAATTTCAGCAAAGCGCCCCGCGGACCACGAATAATTCAGGCAATGGAATGGCCTGACACTTCGTGGAATATATTTCGTGCGTCCTGGCCGGCGCAGAATGTCTGTCCATCGCGTTCTGGTCGCGTCGCGGCGCTCTGTGCACGAGTATTATGGGTTTTCGCGTGCATCCACTTAGGATACGTCTGCCAGGGGTGGTTCCGTGTCGTCTGGTGCGTCGAAGGGATACTTCAAACGAGACACGAGGCGGACGCTGTCGCGGGGCATCGCATCAGACTAATCGAATCAAAGTAAGCGCCGTGGAACCAATGCGATCCCCGAGACAGGAAGAAGCATTTCCAACGACACGACCCGCTCTCTTACTCGTTTTCTAACCGGATTGAACACATTCACTGTCCCGTCCGATCTTCATAAGAATTCCCAATAGCTCGGCTCGCTTTCCGAGAAATAGAAGCTTCCTCTCGAACGAGATCGCCACCCCTAAACCTTGAACTTCTTTAATCGTCGTTAATAGGGTAAAACACCACCGTTGTTTAACAATAAGTCATAATTAAACTGCAGACCTGTATGCGTTCATGAAGAGATTAGTTGGGCGAAGTATACAACTGTACAAGATTTAAAGAAATTCAAGTATGTTGAAATCTTGCTTCTAATGTAACAAAATCATTAAGTGATAAAATCAATTTTCAAGTTATTCCTGCTTTCACACAACCAACGAAACATTTCTATTTTTATTATTATACATATATTATACATTTTTATAATATATTATAATATATTATACATATATTATACATATTATTATAGATTTCAATTTCTATTTTGTACAAAGATCCGCAGTCTAGTCATAATAAAAATATACCTCGCGTCCTAAGAAGGAAAGCCCATCAATAGACGTGTGGTATCAGAATTTATTTAGTAGAATTTGAACGATTGACCTTCCGTTTTGCACAAGCCAAGGTTTTCGAAAGTTCAAATCCTCGAAAATAGGCGAAATTAGCTGAACGGAAGTACGCGAGAGCGCAGGGATGTGGGAAATTTTCATAATTTCCTTCTCCTGTTCCATTTTCGGATAATAATCTGATGAAATGGATCGTTGAGTGCTTGACACATTTTTTAATTAGCCGAGATGGGGATCTCGCGCTGATCCTACCGGCTCCGCTGGATTAGAATAGGTCAGAGGAAATTAAGATGACACGTGACGAGGGTAGACAGCGAATTGAATCGCTTCGGGACCTACATAATCGAAGTCGACTACGCCGTAACTAAATATACCGATCTACGTAGAGGGCAATTTTTGGAAGAATTTCTACATTCAATCTAGTGGTTCAGCTCATTAAAAAGACAAGGTTAACATTATTATCCCAAAATGAACGAATGCCCGTTGTTCAAAGAGAAACATCAAAATTGTAATGTACAGAAAATAATGAGAGACAAGAAACCAAGCAAGCCTGAATAAATCCAACCCTTAAAGACCGGATCACCTACTGACAAAACCTCCACGAAATTAATTATGTAGATGTCGCAGCCACAATTCTGAAACGATCTTTTCATTTCTACCACGGCCGAATGTTTCACCGTGCTAGCAGAGTTCAAATCTCTCGGTGATCCGGAACTCGTAGCGAGCACCGGCGTGCCAACAAATCCCGTTTACATAAAATTTCCATTCGATTAAAAAAGGGATTCCGCGACGGCGGGGATCTTGATTGATACAGGCCTGGCGATTAACGCGTTAATTGGTTGGTTGGCAGCGGAGGTCTCACCCTGCTTATTTTCTCCCTCGTCGCGTCGGCTCCACCTCCGATACACCCCATCATTCTACAAGCTCTGTGTTACGTCTTCTTATTCCGACGCACTTAATACGCCCACATGAGTTAGAGGTGGAACGCGGTGTAACAAACAATCCCGCGCCGACCTCATACATTCCCACCAAAAAATCGTTACAAGGTTGGTTACGGTAGCGTCGCTGTTCGGCGAAACTTGGTGCGGCCGCGGTTTCAGAACTGCAGTTAAATACCGAGCACAGTTTAACTGCAGTTCCGCGTCCAGGGAAAAACACTCGAGTGTTTAATGTCAGTTCATACCTTCCTCTGTTCTGCGGCGGCCTTGCCCGCTCGCGCGCCATCCCTCACCCATCCATCTGTCTATCCGCATTGCAACTTCTACCAGCTGGTGAATAAACGCGACTCCGTCCTTGGCGAGTCCTCTTCAGACAGAGTGAGTCTTCTCGAGACGACAAAAACCCATTCAATGTCAAAACCTCAAACCGAAATTCCCCTCACGTGAGATTAGAAGTAGATGACTGCATAAGTTCCTGGCCGACCTCAAAATAAAATTGATTGGTTTCATTTTTTGGTTAATTTTGAAAGAATACAGCTTTTTTAATCAATTATACAGGCTGGGGCAATAACTATGTCCATCTTCAATATCTCCGTTATTTTTAATAATATGGAAAAATGGAAATAGGACATTCCATTTAAAAAATATGGAAGTCACCTAAAAAAAAACTATTATCGCCACCGGATGGACCCCTCGTAGTGTGCAATTTTATTTCAGCAAATATTTCTGATCAGCGGATATCTTCAAAACTATAAATTTCAAGGTGACCTTGAAATGTCCTCTATGTCTCCACCCTCGCAGAAAATGTTTCTGTCACGACATGCCCCCCTCTGTACCGTGCAAATTTTGTTCATAACATTTTTCCATACTATTACAAATAACGGAGATATTCAAGGTCGGCGTAGTTATCGCTCCACCCTATACAGTCTACATATTCTTTTCTACAATTAGAAATGTAAAAAATTCAATTTCTTTGTTCATTCTTTTCTACAATTCGAAAAGAATGCTTACTACATAATTTTGTGAAGCAGGAATAAAATGAACGACTTGACCGCGTTAAAAACAACATTACAATGTTCTTAAATTCTTCAAATCTTCATACATCTTCATAAAAACCCGCAGTCTAGTAATGATATTCTTCTGGAACGCGTTTTCCAACATGTTCGAGACATTTTTCTGATTGAAACAACACCAAACACGATGCGATTCTAGACACTAGAATAGTAGAGAGTAAAATCGTGGAAAATGCAAATACCTTTCCTATTTTCATTCCGGTGAAAAATCGACCATCGTGCAACGCGGCAACCCGGTTGCCGAGTAGTAGGGGTCTAGGCTGCGAGAGAGGGATGATGAGTAAGGGTTGGAAGGTGGTAGGGGGCCAGACTTCTGAGAAGGGCTTCGCGGTATTATGCTAATCTCGTTAAACTGAGAGCGGGTCAGACGTTACTAGACCTTGTGCTATCGTATTAAGATAATAACAATGAAAGGGTTAGGCGCAGCGAAGCATCGGTCGGCGTCGTTGCATTATTAGCTCAACGACGGCGTACCGACGTAATCTTCTCAGCGCTTACCAGGTGGGTACATGGGTATTCGTCTCGCGTATCCGATAATAACTCGTTTGATGGAACTCCGTCGCCGCAGATTAGACCGCCAGGTCGCGGGTGCCAATGCAAGTCCCATGTATACTCATGAATATCAATCGATTTATCACCTGACCCTCCGTTTCCTTCCACCTGATTAACAGTTATAAAAATGCAGAATTTATTCGCGAAGGGTTCGGGTCGAAGTTGAACCTCGTGGCTGAGACGAGTTTGTCGAACGGTGCCTGTGCACTCTGTACGCTAGGGAGCAACTGTTCGGAGTGGTTGTTACACCTGCGGCCAGTTGAGTGTAAGCCGTGTGAATTATACAGATGATACATACTGCAAAACAATGGTGGCTGGAGGGTAATTGTCATCAGACTTGCGATTACCAGCCGGGTCTAGCGGTCCACTGTTAATAATTGATTTCGTGTAGACATTTGATATCTGCTAGATCGCAACGCTGTGTTTCTAAATCTAAAATAAGTTAGCGGTTGTTCGTCACAGACGCGCACGTTGAGAAACAACCATAAGTTTAGAACACAATTCGATCACTGCAGAGGATGAGTCCCATGGAAACCACTGACACAAATTTCCCCGACACGAATCTAAAACGAATCTAAAATCGTTGTCGGTCAAATTCGTTGCCGGTTAAAGGCGTTGTCGGTGAAAACCGTGTTGAGAAAATTTGTGTCTGTGTGATTTCCATGGAACCCGCAGAGAATATAGTGGAATAACGCGTGAACTAGTGGAGCCTTCTTTTATTTAAACACTTTAAACCCTTCTGGGTTTATTTACAATTACAAAATTGTTAGCTTTATAAGAATGATTACATGTAAATACAATAATAACGTCTGTTAATACTAAATATGTAGATTACAATCTTTGAAAAAAGGATAAGTGTTTACAGTTAGATCAGAGTTGTGCAGAATTACAATTGAATTACTCCAGAATTATAATTACGACGTAATTAAATTGCATTGTAATTTAGTTATATTGTAATTTATAATTCAGATCTTTATTCAATCAAATTACAATGTAATTCGTAATTGCAATGAAGTACAATTATAAAGTACATTGTAATTGAATTATGAAAATTGAAGTAATATGCAAGAAGAGGTTGAAAAAACCATGTAAAGGTTTCAAACAGAAGGAATTTATTATTTATAAATTTACACATTTGATTAAAATACTTAGTAATTGAATTACGATATAATTCAATTAGCACAACTCTGAGTTAGAGATTGTTAAAGGCCCAGATTAAGTAGGGCAGTTATTAGTTTGCGTCTTTGAGAATTACAATTCGCATTGCCATATCATGTGATCAAAGGTTTCGCAACACTGATTGCATTTAGACTGGCTATCGTTGATAATACCTACCCACGCAAGTGAAGCAGCTAGGTTATATTGGTCAGAACGTATTCTGTTAACTGTAACAATTAAGCTTCTTCTAAATTTGAAATGAACAGATCAGGAATTAAGGTCGACAATTCGCTAAAGATTAACAAACGTGATCGAAGGATTGCGCTAGGACAAGAAGCGTAACATACATGAACAGTTTGAAGTAACAATAATAAAATGTTTTGTAATCATTTCTGTGAAGCTGATTCCAATTTACAAGTAGGTCGCAATATCGCATAAAGTCCGCGCAGTTAAATAGAAGAGAGTTTCTTTTATTCTTAGGATGCTTTTTGATAGAACTCTCGCAGGATGCCCGGCGTAATTGCATTCTGAGAAGTTTTCGTGGAACGTGAGCACGAGGAACGTTGCAATAAGATGCGAAAGAAAACGCGTATTTCGGAGTTTGCGGCGCGTCGCGTCGGTTCGAGTGGAACGAAAGCAATTGGGCAACGGTGAAAGGACTGGGGTACGGATTACGGTGGAAGTCTGCGATCTAGACAAAATTTTGCATTAAATTCAGAGCTAGGTTTAAAATTGAAGTGAAAAAAAAATTCAGGTTCCTCGGATTTGCAAAGTAAATAAACTATGTCGCTCCGAAAACACCACTGGCAATAATGATGTACCATTATTCTTTTTGTCTGAGTTAGTAGTTATTGTAGTCGCTCTGGGAATGGAACTTCATTTGCAGCACAGAAAACATTTCTTTTGATTCGCAGAAACAAACAGCGTGCTCGAAAGACTGCTTGGGATTTAATTAATTAATTTTAATTCCATTTCGAGACTGTGAAGTCTCGAATTATGCAATTTCAAGTGTAGTACAAGGGATTTAAAAAATTTTTACAAGCACAACTGTATGAAGTGATCTCAAATAATCGAAATTTATCCACTGATTTTAATCGTATTAGTTCCAACATATTTTTAATAAATAAATGTCTAAACTATTATGAAAAAAACATATATAATATGGTTCCTTTCTTAAGCAAAAAACACAAGATTGATTCGTCTAAAAATATAGAGTTTTATTATTAATTACATAATAAATAATTATTATATGCTTCCCACGTGTTGTACTAACCTAAAAATATAGAGAATCACTAATTAAATGTTTGTGCTTCCCTATATTACCTCAGGACAAGGTTTGTATAGCACTTGTGCTCGTAGATTTTTATAATTGAAGGTTTTTTTTTATTTGTTCGTTTACTCACGAATTATCTAAATCAATTATCAATTAATTGTGCGTTTAACTGTCACTCTGTATGTCTATCTGTTTACTTTTCTAAATTATCTAGTCCCGCCCTCTCTCGAGCATATATGACTCACCGAGCTGTACACAAAGCTTACACATATACGATCATAAATTATGTATACATGAACAAACATTTTTTGGGTCAGCGCAATTGAAGGAAATGTTGGTTTTACCTCGAATGAGCCGCCCTGTATAAATCACAAGCTCGATAGAAAAATGATCGCCTTAGCCCGGTCCTTTCACAGGAAACGGTGAAAGTAATCTTTCGTTTCTGCGTCGCTTGTCGGCCACGTATGTCCTCGTCGAGATACGGGGGTGGCTGGTTTTCATAATCGGAATGATATTAGGGGAATCGCGCTGGAGACTTAAATTCCCCGCAGCGTCATCTCCACGGATTCTGATTAATAATTACGTTAAAGCCACCGAGTCCTCGGGCAGTGTCGTACCTTCCGACAGATTATGATAATGTAGTCCGTTTTGAACTCCGAGGAAATTTTCCACGAGGAGTGCCCGTCCGCGCATAAATATGGAAGAGGCTGATTGAAGGGAGGCGAGGGAGTAGATCCCGCCGCGCAAGCTCCGTGTTGACTCAAAGGAACGGTGAAAAGGAGCGAAAGATGGAAAACGAAGAAAGGAGAGTCGCGATAAAGCAGCCCTCGAACGGCTGCTTTTACGAACTTTCTCTCTCTCTCTCTCTCCCCTTCTCTTTTTTCCCTGGCTGAAAAACCGGAGGAACGACGGAGAAGAAAAAATAGAAAGAAAGCTCGGAAAAGAATTGACGCCACGATTGAAGCGGTCCGTTTGGAACCAGGTGTGGCTCGATTGTCACGTAATGTACGCGGCTTAAGTTTATCCAGCGGGCAGGTTTGCCGTTTAAAACTTGCCCGCTGGAATATTCTTTAATAAAACCGAGCACGTGACGCCGCGCCGTTCACAATCTCGCGAATCAGCCGCCATTGTGCGTTGATTCTGAATCAACAATTTCTCCTGATTTCCATGGATACCGGCGTCGGAGACCGAGCCGCGGCTTGACGAGCTCGTTTTGTGCGTGCCGACGTAAGAATCGATGAATTATTTGATATCGAGGGTACGACGTGGGCGTCGCCCAAATTTACAACGTTCGTGGTCTGTGCTCGTGTGTTTGATCGCTTTCCGTCACCACCGACTCTCAGATTCCGCATACGTTATTCGCACACCACGACTTTCACACGATTCAGCCCGATATTCTGATAATTGATGGTGGTAATTGACTGCTTGATAGCATCGTCCGAAATTAATTAGCACACGATGTATAGATTCGCAAGAACTCGGAAGAAGAACGTGGAAGTTTATATTATTCAACGAACATAGATTTTTTTCTTTAATTCACGAATTATAAATTTTCTTCTCCAATACACGAATGACACGTATGTTCTTCAGAGATTTTCTTCTCTAATTGACGAACCAGACGTATGTTGTTCAGAGAATTTCTTCTCTAATTTACGAATTACACGTATGTTCTTCATAGGTTTTCTTTAATTCACGAATTATACGTATGTTCTTCAGAGATTTTCTTCACCAATTCACGAATTACACGTGTGTTCTTCAGAGATTTTCTTCTCCAATGCACTAATTACACGTATGTTCTTCAGAGATTTTCTTCTCCAATCCAAGAATTACACGTATGTTCTTCATAGATTTTCTTCTCCAATCCACGAATTACACGTATGTTCTTCAGAAATTTTCTTCTCCAATGCACGAATTACACGGATGTTCTTCATAGATTTTCTTCTCCAATTCATGAATTACACGTATATTCTTCAGAGATTTTCTTCTCCAATGCACGAATTACACGTATGTTCTTCATATTTTATCTTCTCTATTCTGTATTCTTCCATTCCCCGATCGCGTATCGTTCCTCTATCCCAAGTCTTACAATCAGGTTTCAGTCCAAAAACCTCTTATCAACACGGGATTTGCTAGATACAGACGAATTTCACTATAAATGTTTAAACACGCGGTATTTCATTCCGGCGCAATAGCAGCCGCTTCTCTCGAATTCATTATAACGCATTTAAATCCTTCAAAGCGCACCGTATCCCCGACGAGCCGTATCCGTGGCGCTCTCAATTAGGTAAAAAGCTCGCAAACAGCCGGATAGAGGACGACGCCAGTTAATCAGATCGAGAAGACAAAGGGCGCGACGCATCGTTCCGCCAGATTGCGGGATATTATTTAATGGGCCGTGTTCCTGAACACGAAGGTCTTCCCGCGAGCTCTTTAGCCGTAGGATTAAGTAAAACGCTGGACGTTCCTATTCCTGGGCGCAACAGGTGTAGACGCTATGTCATTTTTTTAACGAACATCGCTAAGCATGTGCTGCGAGGTCGTTCATCGAAAATTTATGTGGCTTGTTCGTCTGGAAGAGGTAAAAAAAACCGCACGCTAGGGGGATCCTCGATGCAAATGACCCGGCATTATTCACCTTTTAATATTGTATTAACCGACCGGCCTCGGGTCGAGTGCATCAGCGAGTCGACGGTGAGGCGCGCGGGAGAGGATAAGAAACCGTTTCTCCGTCGAAAAATCTGGAGTCTGGAGCCGAACGATAAATCTCTCCTCGATACACGAACGGGTTCGCGCGTGGCGCAACACGAGGACGAACGTTGGTTAGATAATCTATTAATGGCGGAAGTCGTCCAGGTGCGTTTAAAATGCAGGAAGCTTGGCGTGCCTGCGCAGGGATTGCAGTTGGCCCGTCGCCAGTCTGCTAAGTGGTCCACGCTACCCACCCCCGTGGCGCACGTTTGCTACCCACACCCCTGACCCCCGGTCTTAGGCGACCTTAGCAAACTCGTTGCATTCGTACGCATCCGCACGTACCCCATCGATGCACTTTCCCCATCGACACGCGGCTCGGAATCCTCGTTTTAATCGGCCGCCATCCGAACGATTTATATTTCACGAAAGGAAATTAACGTCCGGAAATCGTCGCTTGGCACGACACGCTTCGATCTCTGTCGCGAGCATCGCTCTCCGAACAAACTTTAATTCGACGCTGCTACTGCCGAGCGAAGCCAGCTTTTCATTTCGCAATTAAATACTGGAATTGCAAACGCGCTCGCGTACCATGCGATGAATTCATTTGTCTGTTTGTTACGGCGACGAGTCGCAACGTGTGTGCGAAGAATTTCAATATTCTTCGTGGTGACGAAAAGATTTTCTTGTACGGGGTGTGTCAGTTGAAAAGTTGTTTCGCAAACAGCGAGCACAGGAAATTATAATTGATTAGAATGATCGAGAATAGGAAATTTTCAATCCCACCGTAACGTGGGGCATAGTGCATCGAATTATCAGTGCAGGATGTGTGGATGACGAGCTAATTCGACGCGGGTTATGCAGGGACGGCTAGATGAAATTGGGAATCGTGGAAACAGAGCGAGTCGAATGGAACGACGCGACGCCACGGCTGCTTAATTAACATTATGTACACGTTAGCAGATTTCCTCGTTAGAAGCGTGTCTATCGTGTCTTTGTTATCGTCACCGGTTACGCGAACGCGTTCAAAGGTATTACAGTTTACCGTTATTATTAGCAAGCCGAGATGCTTGCTTTTGCTAATTATACACGAAATCGATTAAACGTAACACGGCGGAATACGCGGCGGAGGCAACGTCGAATTTAATCGCGTTACACGCGCACTCCAGGTGTAAAATATGATCCACCGTGCCGTGGGGGGGCGCGCCGCAAGTCGCGCGTAGTTTACGCTCGAACGGTTTGTTTGCTATAGTTACTGTTTCATAATCGCGACGCTTAGTTTAGAAGTCACAGAACACTGACGATTTCTGACTTCAACCCCTGTTCGAGGACTACCGTGGAATTCAAACTAGTTTAGAGGCGTTCCGGTTCGATAATAAAACCCAGGTAAACTATGAAGCGACAACAATATTGTTTGACGTTCGTCGAACCTAACCGATAAATGAACTTTGAACCTACCATGAACTTTCACATTTACTTTAATTATTGATTCGTAATTTCATCCAGTTTTGCGGGAACTACAAGGCATGCTACCATAAAGTTCATTCTTCTAGGTTTAATTCTGCACCTCGAACGCTTGGAGATTCCATTAGGAACGCATCGACAACACGGTTTGAAGCTTTCCGATCTTTGGAAAGTTTTGAAAATCGTTTTCTTGCAATTTCGATGCTGTTTAAAATGCATGCTATCATAAGTTCATTCCTGTAACTTTAATTCTGCGCCTCGAACGCTTGAAAACTCCATCAGGGCGCACATCGACACTGCTATTCGAATATTTTCGAGGAAACGTAGGATAAGAATTCGATCAAGGTAAGAGTGGATCCGTATCTAGCGACGGAAGTGACTGGCAAATGGTAAGGGCAAGGCGAAAAGAAACTGAGAAGCAGGATGGGATGCTGGAGGAGTAAAAAAGAATGATGGACGTCTACCTGTGTCCACCAAGGTCCGCGATGTTCTCACAAAAGTGCTAGTGTTGCAGGACTTCAGGGACGTTAAAAATACGCTAAAATCCCAATGGGACTTTTGGTCAGCCTTGACGAAATCAAAGTAATTGGAAATTCTCGTACAGATAACTTTTGCACCACTGTTTAACTTTGATCTCCAGAGTAATTCATTTGCTCTGCTCGTATTAGCCGTCCAGAACAAATCATTTGCTGGCAGTTTAATCTTGGAAGTAATCTAATCTCGGGATCCTAGAGTAAACCATTGTCGTCACTTTTGGTCGAACCTTTCGTTCATTATGGAATTCACGGTTATGTCGCCAGTAGTTACACTAGCAGCTCTTCACGATCAAATCGTGAATTGGTGCAGGATCTAGAAGGAATCCTTTTCACGATATACACCTGTTCATAATTGTGTTTGTTGATTATCGATCGTAGTGTAGTTTATAACAAGAAGTCTAGATGATATCATGATACATTGTAGCAATCGTGCTAGTTTGGTTAAACTTCCAACGTTTCGATCCCAATATGGATCCTTTTCAAGAAAGAGGAAACAACTGCGTCTGCTTTATGAAAAAATTAGAGTTACTGTAACTTGTGTACCGGCAGTGAAACCACATGTGCTTATACATGTATTCCTGTCTCTAATTTTTTCATAAAGCAGACGCAGTTGTTTCCTCTTTCTTGAAAAGGATCCATATTGGGATCGAAACGTTGAAAGTTTGACCAAACTAGCACGATTGCTTTAATGTAATACTTTTTTTTGTTTTATTAGAAAATCTCAGAAGAGAATTATTACAACGTTAGATATAATTATACATGGAGTAAACAGAACAAGAAAACTTATACAAAGTTAAGCATGAGGATGTATAACCATTTGGTTTTTCTTGAACATAGAAATTACAACTTTTTAGTAACGAGTGAATATAAAGGCAGACTTTAATATTGGGCCCAGCCAAAAATATAGAAACGTCCAAAGGCAGTTGGACTCACTCACTGAAGTTAAAGGTTTAATGTAATACTAATAGAACCCTTTGCGCCGATATCATCTAGACTCCTTGTTATACACCTGTTCAAATTATGATTTCGGCGCAAGGCTCGAACATTAAAAACAACAGCAAGTTTGCAAATTAATTTAACTCAACGTTTCGATCCCTGTGTGGATCTTTTTCAAGAGCTACATACACCTGTTCAATTCTTCCTTTAACTGTTCTCTGGTCACGGTAGTTGAAACATAAAGGAAGAAACCGTTTCCCTTTCGCCCGTTCTCACCGGTTCGCATCGTACGTTTCTCACCGGTGCGGTGTTCTCTGGCATCGTCGACGCAGCGCGGCTCGGCGCGGTTCGCTTGGTCGTTTTTCGATCTGTCGACGGGAACGGAATCGCGCCGGCATAATCACGTGTAATCGCTCACGTGTGAAGTTCTGTTGGGAGAGCCAGCCACATACACGCACCGTTGCCTCGCCACGTGAAACTCCCGATAGATAGGCGTGGCGGCGCGCGGCCGGAATCCAAGCTGCTTCTCGAAAACGCTATTCCACTCGAAGGTTATTCATGCGCTGCTAAATCAGTAATCGAGCGTGCCGCGCGGAGTTGAAATATGAGTGTGTAATGCGCGCGAGGAGAAATAGACCCGCGCGATTTAGTCGCGGCCAACTGCGAACTCGCCGGCCATTCAATGGCTCGAGGTTTCCCTTCGCGGCCGCTCTTCCGCCGCGGAAAAAGAAGAGACCAGACCGTTCCCGACGCGACAGTAAATTCATAATGCGCAACGGTTTGTACGAGTTCGAGAACCCACGTTGCACGGCTCTGCGAATCGTCAATTCCCCAGCTGGAACGAGTTACGATCATCAGAAAATCACTACAAATTAGTTAATGATATCGGCGCACAGGTTTGATCAAAAAGTCGACACAAAGCAATTTTGCAATTTACTGGACTGAGTTCTCAAAATCATGGAATACAGTGACGCACATAAACGTAGATAATTTACACATAGCAAACGAAAAATTCTCCTGAAGATGATCCAGAATCGGATCGAAACGTTGAGAAAAATTTTATAAATTGCAAAATTGCTTTGTTGACATGTTGATCGAAATTGGGATATTTCCAAAATTAAGATGAATAAGTTAGCATTCTTTACGGGGACAATAGAATTATAATATACAGGCTGTCTCAAAGTTCCTTCAACATCCGGAAATGGGAGGTTCCTGAATTCATTTGAAGCAACGTTTTCCTTTGCAAAAATGGCGTACGCGGCTTTGTTAAGGAGTTATTAACGAATAAATAGGGACAAATCAGAGTGCGGCCTAGACGCGTATTGGCACAGTCGTATTTTTCATTAATAACTCCTTAACAAAGCCGCGGACGCCGTTTTTGCAAAGGAAAATGTTGTTTCAAATGAACTCAAGAACCTCCAATTTTCGGAGGTTGAAGGAATTTTGAGACACCCTGTATAGTGTTGAAGGGTATGGTTGGAGGGGAGTTTTTTTCTGATTAAAAGACACAGCCTAGTGAAATAGGTAACTTTAGAGTAAACTTTATTTTCAATGAAAACGGCAAATAAACATAACTATTCTACGTACACGAGGTATGTCCTGCTCGTTTCGATTGGTGACACTAATTTTTTTTGTCTTTTTACGCATGTCCCTCCTTTCTTATTATACAAGTACTCTTGTATCTTTCTCTTTTTTGTAAATACTTATGCAAAAGGCTTCTGCTCGTCTATAATAAATAATAATAAATATTGCAACAGCAATTACGACACCGCAACAATTCTTAGATTTCGAGTATTTTTCTAGAACTGTTTTATTTCAACATATTTTAATACTCTCCTCGACGAAACTATGAACATATCCTTTGAAAGCCCCTTAGTCTTGTCTCATCATATCCTCTTTGTTCGAAACTAGACTATCCGTCTACAGTGGACCAGCACAGGGACACGTTGTTGATGCCACCGTGATTACGTGGTGGTCAAAGCGCGACCATAGAGACTGTACATAGACAAAAACCACAGTATATTCTAGCGGAAGTACTATAAGCTAGAACAGAGTCTAATGTTTCAGATATTTCGTTTTTATTCGACAAATGTGTGGCGCCTCAGCCACAAGATGTTTCTTCCGCACATCGCCTTGGCACATTCAGCGTTTCAAGAAGGAAACAAATTTTACGTCCGCGCGACTGCACTTTTCTATTTGTCCTCCTTAAGAGCGGCCTTATTGTCTATACTTCTTTTTTTATTGATCTTACGTTACTATGCATTAACATTCTTTTGTTTATATTAATATTGTTATGTTTTTCTAATTTCCGTTCATTCCGTTTCTGATCTTCATTAAAAAAATATCATTTTAGTTATACAAGAAATAAAGTTTATTTATTTAAAAGAAATACAAATATTAGAACACGTATTTCTAAAAATACACTGTGCAACGTTAAGAATTTATGCATTAACATTCTTTTGTTTATATTAATATTGTTATGCTTTTCTAATTTCCGTTCATTCCGTTTCTGATCTTCATTAAAAAAATATCATTTTAGTTATACAAGAAATAAAGTTTATTTATTTAAAAAAAAATACAAATATTAGAACACGTATTTCTAAAAATATACTGTGTAATGTTAAGAATTTATCCATTCAGAGAAGAATTTACCCATCCAGAGTGCACGAGCAACTGGATTCTATTTTCTCGGTGGCAATAGGCCTCGTGTGTCCTAGAAATGATCGAGGAAAAACCCTGGCCTCCACAACGCAACAATGCCAGTCTGTGGCTCAGACAGGAAAATCTGCTTAGTAAGCATTGCGTCTCGCTCGGCGGAGCGGCGATATTATGAAGCGGCGCTGGACATATCCCACGAATCGATTTCTCAAATCCGCGCCATCGCATCGGGGCCCGGTGAAACGAGACAGATGAGGAATGGCCGCGGCGGAAATTAGATTTCTCAGTAATTAAATTATCCCCCCTGGCCACGCGGAATCGGCACAATTCGCGGGTAGCTGCTCGCTGAGCTGAGCTCGCTCGTCCGTGGAATAAAGCTGTTTTTATTTTTCCCACGCGGAATAAAGTTACCCCTATTTCGCCGCGCGCGGTAAACTAGTGCACACTTAAACGTCCGTCGCTGCACCCCCAATCCCGGCAAAATGGGACCTCGGACTGAACAGCGAAATTGATACTTGGTACGATTTGTATCGGTATTTCACTTCCATTTCCTTGAAGTCACCTGCTCGCTTAAGGATGTTCTGGAGGTATATAAAAACGCAATAAAATTTTTGAAAATTTGACAAGATATAATTCTTACTAAATTATTTATTAACCAGGAATATTGCTTTCCGAGGTACTTTTAATTTATTTAAATATTTATTTTTTACTTTTTATTGCGTAATTATATATATATATTGAATATCACAAATTTATTATCTTAAAGTTCAAGTCAGGGGTTACAATCATTCGCAAAAGTCACTTACAATTTTTTATAATATTGAAACAATTTGATTAAAAAATAAATATAACATGAAATTCACTAATTAAACGATATAGCTTTTTAAATTAATTTTTTTTAATGCAAAATGTACTCATGAATGGCTTTCACTGCCAATATATTCTGCCAATATTCACATTCGGTCCCAAATGCAGTTGAAAAAAATATCTGTAAGAATTTTTTTGGAACAACTTGATCCAAAGGAATTGATCAAAGAAAGAAGTTCCTTTCAACCCTTTTCACTCGAATGGCGACTCCGAGGCGACAGCAAAAATGGCTACAGCATTATTCAAAACAATTTCAATATTATTAGTAGAAACAGAAATTGGATTGGGTGAAATATAAAACAGCAAAGGACTAGAAAACTTCAAGAATATTGTAATGTTGTTTTTAATGCAACAGTGTCATTGAGGGATGAAACCAATTTTTATTTTATCCCTGCTTCCCACAATAAATGCAGAACATTTTTGCATTTTATGTCTATCTGGGTTCAAGAAATGTCTTGATTTTGAAATTAAAGTTGCTTCGAATCGAAATGATTAATTGTGCATTACTGTATAAAGCTGTTTCCATTCCGTCGCCGTCGAATAAAGCTGTTCGCATTTTTGCGTATGCAGAACTGTTTCAGCGGGCGTGGTTGATGCGACGGTATCAATTATCGTCGTAGGTGCCATTACGGCGAAACACTTCGTGGCCAGTGAGTTTCTGGTTGGTGTAATACCTCGCAGTGCCGGGTCACGTTACATTAGACTTGTCACGTAAATGGATTCGCTGTAACGTCGACATTACCGAGGCAGTTCCCGACAAAGTTCAAGGTAGAGCGTAGATAGTGGAATTTAATGGAACGTCGTGGAACGCCGGTTCCTCGGCCATCACAGCAAACATTCTACGGTTTTTAATTGAATGTGCACCAGTGCAAGAATCGATAAAGGGCGGAACGTTTTATCACTACGGTCCGCTCGTCTTTTTTATTTTTGTCTCCTCGCAGTCTCTCTCGCCTGAATCGTTCATATCCTAAAATAGGTTCATACCCGACTAGTTATTCTATTTGTCATATTCGATAGTCAACGTATTCGATACATTCGATACCCTCGAAATACATTTTACGGATTTCCAATCTTTCTCGTAGCTGTGTTCTCAACGTAATTATTTTAATAATTCTAATAAACTCTTCGCTAATACGTCTATCCTTATTATACTTTCGAGCCAACAATATTTGGCCAGCTTGTTCTTATAATCAACTACGTACGCTCGAGCAAGCGATTAAAATGTTTTAGCTGATCAAATGACAAGGGTCTATTTATTTCGATTTCGTGCAATTTTGATTGCAATATATGCCCGGCTCATTCTTATAATTTACTACTAACGCTCAAGCAAGCGATTAAAATGTTTTAGCTGATTTCGGTTGCAACACGTGGCCGGATAAAGAAATTTATGGAATCAATTTCCATGTAAGGAACGTGATAACTTTATCTTAGCAGTAAATTTCTATCACACGGTTAGAGAGAAGTCGATCACAAAAATGTTCGTGACCAAGGTTATGGAACAAGGTGCATCGGGCAGGTTAACAAGAAACAAAAGAGCGCAGTCTGCAGCAGACATGCGCAGAGATATTCATCCTCCGTAAGTGGTCGACCGAAATCGGTATCGAATATCCACGCAGAGAAAAGGAAGACTTTACCAAATATCCCGTGTTCGGAAGTACCGAAAAATGGCAGACTACTTTCCTTTCCTTTGGCTACCACGCGATACGTTCGGGCCAGGTGTGCCCGAGATTTTATCCGAGCGTGTATCGTGTTACACGGTAGCTTGTCGGTGTTGCACGCGTGTGGGTGGTTGCATCCCGGCAAATATTCTGGTGCCTAGTTGTTAGGCGCGTCGAATAGTTTCGAGGGACTCCGTTGGATTCGGGCAACGAAGGACCCGGCGAAACTCTGGCAGACTTGCTACGAGACGACGTCGTAGAGGGTGCGGATGAGATAGAAAGGGAGAGGAAGAAGGGAGAGAGAGGAAGAGGGTGGCGCGTGGACGAGCAACGATGGAAATTATAGGAAGTTCCTTTTAATTACTGCGTTAGGGGGCCGAGATGTCGGAGAAAAGGTTGGACGAAGAGGTTCAATTTAATTAGACGATCCTGTCGATCGATTTCATTCGGTCTAACAATCCGGTCGTTACCGGCTGCAAGGACAAGGAGTCCGATCGTTAACGCGATTCGAACTCCCGCAACGATATTACTCGTTCGAATCCGGTGCGATTGAATCGAATTCAGCGTCAGTTCTGTCCCTCGAACTCGGCCGCGTTAGTTTCCATGGGCTTTTAAAGGTTCTTCCGCGTGGTTCGTTGCCCTCTACGTCGTCTCTCTCTCCGAAGTCTAGACTTCATCTAGGTCCGGGTTCCCTTCGATACACTCGGGACACGATGCACCTGGTCGATGTGCAACAATGCATCATTCCGATTCTTCGAACGGATACACGGTTTATTTGTTCCGTGGTTTTCTACCGCACTCTCGCGGATGCGCGAGATCGCCTCTCAGAGTCGGTCTCCGACTTCTTATTGGCAACTCCCCGTTGGTTACTGCAGGACTATCTACGTAAATACCTACTCGGTCTCATCCGTCGTACGCATGCCGCTCTCCGTTTACAAGAGAAATGCGAATTAACTCTGCAATACCTACTACGCCTATTCGTAATCCCGTTAACGCTGTTCGGGGCTACGTGCTCCAACGCTGCTGCTAATGAATAACGCATCCACTTCAGACAACCTCGAACCTCCAGCTGCGCAGCTCTTTTTCTGCCAGATGATTGCCAAACGGCATAAACAACAACGCAGCTGTCTCTTGCGAATAGTTGGAGCAAGGAAAGCGGTGACTAACTACAGTAAAATCTTGAATACTGTCTAGTACAGTATTTTCTCCATATAAGTCCCCAGCACGGGTCTGCCGAGGGACATTTATGCGGCAGGGACAGTATTCTTTGACTATTGCCGAACGTAGAGAAGGACAGCCAAGCTCGGGAGGCCTCGGTCGCCGAGAAATGTAAACATAGCTAATCCAAATTTCCAACTTCCTTATTTTTCATTATTTTTTGATGGGACTTCGATGACCATATTTTTGAGATTTTTCTAATTGAAATCATACCAAATATGACATAATTCCGATGATATTTACATTCCATGAATGGGATACAACAATAGATTAGGACTGGTTTAAGTATTAGTGTTATTATTAATCTTTTTGTTAATATTAATATAAGTATTAGTGTTATTATATAAAATTAAGAATTAGGCTTTCGATTAGGCTTGTCGAAGAAAGTAGGAATATAATTATTCTAAATATTGTATTGTATAACTGTTTCCTTTATCTCGATCGACAACTTGTAAATAACTAAATTGATCGTTTCGGCGCAAAGATTCGATCCTATGTTACTAACTAAGCAATTTTGCAAATAACTATAACTTTTTTCAACGTTTCGGTCTAGTTTAAGACCATTATCAAGAAATATATAATTGCGTCTGTAAAAATTAAACTACCGTAAATTATATAGTTTTTAACACGGAAGTGAACTGGAACTATATAATTATAACAATTATATATTTCTTGATAATGGTCTTAAACTAGACCGAAACGTTGAAAAAAAGTTAGTTATTTGCAAAAATGGTTACTTAGTAACATAGTAACAAAAACGTCAATTTAGTTATTGTATTGTATACTTTCTATTAACAACAAACGGTTATTTCTCGAACAGTTTTGTATTGCAGTTGCGACGCAGCCGGTGCACGTGATAGATGAACATTTTTGTGCGTTTTCGTTGATTCCGTTGGAAGCGGTTTATTTACCAGACAGTATCGATCAAACGTATTATACAAAACGACTGTTAACAGAACGGTCGGCGGCGCGTGTCGTTAACAAGTTGTTTGTGGACGTTTATTGAAACGATTGATTGCGAATCGCCTATCAAATAGTTGTTTCCGCTCGCGCGCCAAGTTTCTGCGGAATCAAGCGTACACAATAAAGGTGTGATTAGGGCTGGGCGGACGATGAAATTGGAAACTGACGGTGCAGAGAGTTTGCGACAGTGTAGTAAGGAGGGAAGGTAGAATCAACCGGCGCGGTGGCTTGGCCAATTAGGCTGTGGAGATAGAGAGAGTGTGTGAGAGAGAGAGAGGAAGATAGAGTGGAATCAGCTCGGCTAACTCGGTTACGTCGCTTTTATGGGATTGAAAACAGTCCGGGAAAATGGCCGCGCGACCGCGCGGGCAAACCTAATTTTCGTCATTTGTCAGTGCCGCAAGGATTCGATACGGACGAGAGACGGACGATTTTCATGGGAAATTTTCGCGTGACCATTACGGTGCACGCAGCGGCGCCGTTCGCTTTCGGTGTAATATCTTGTTAAAATTAAACTTAATGAAATTACTTTCGGCCAGCTTGAATTTCCGTCTAACAAATTAGTATTGCTGCGCCGTGTAATACGTAGGACGACCGGCATAATAACGAGACCGACGGAAACTGAAAACGTATGTTATTCATATTTCTAAAACTTCCTTATTTAATTAGTTTTATTAAACGCGCGCGTTAATGTATATTCTGGCAACCGTTGGTCCCGTGCTCTTGCTGCGAGCCCGGGTAAACGGAAATGGGTATACACCAACAGTAGAGATGAAAGTATACGGTTAATTAAATAAAACATTTTCTGCGGTCTGATATAACATAATACACTGCGCGTTATTTAAATAAGTCCATTCAAGTGTTCTCCTACGCATATACTGCGTCCGCAAGTTAGGGGAGCCGGGAGAATGGTTTTCTTCGCGTACGTACAGGGTGTCTGACTCGACGTAGGATCGTAAAGGGTTAATAAAAAGCCGGACAACAACTAAACATTTGTAAGAAATTTTGAAATTCCTTAGAGGAAAGCTTGAATCTAACAAAACTCTGTATTTCCTCGTGTACAATCAACTGGCCCAAGATTGCACCACCAATATTAGGACAGCTTGTACACAAGACACTAAATTCAGTCGCAAAAGCAAGTCCGCAGTCTATTGACAAACGTCGGGGTAATCTACTTAATCATAGCCACATGTACTTAATCTACCTTCTGCTTAATCGCGCAACGTTGAGGAAGCTCAGCGAACCGTGGTTCGCTCGAGAAGCTCGACGGAGCTGTAGTTATACATTAATTCGATGCTTGTCCAAACGAAGTGTATGAATCGATTAATGCGGCATCGATTACGTGGCTGTGCGTCTTCCGCGAGCACGCTGCTTTGCCGGGACGCAATAGCGCGCTCCGTCAGCATGCGGATCCGTCCCCGCGTTAAGTGCCACGAAAGGAAGACACCGGAGTGCTCGACAAAGCGGAAATAATGCCTCAGACGTCGTCTATCCAGCCCTCCTTCGTATCCCCGCACGAACTATAATAATTGGTTGGATTATCGGCGGGATATGGTTATGGGAAGTGCGAAGCCCCGGGCCTCCCGCCGAAGTAATCTCCACTCTGATTGCGTTTGACGCGTCATTGAGCGGAATGATGAAGGCACGCATGAATCTCGGCTATATCCCGCCACAACGGATCGTTCTTGTATTCATTATTCCTGTGGCATTGTAATTTTTGACGCCCCTCCCCCGCGCCATTCTCGTCTTTTCGTTTTTCAACCGATCCACCCCCTATTAGGGGTATACCATCATTTTCAACCTTCACCCGCGTAATAATACTGCCAATTCCCGATACTCAAGATTTATATTTTATCGAAACGGTCCAAGCCTTGCGGAGTTGTATCAAATCTTGAAATCAAATTTTAAACCACTTCCCGATCAGCTAAAGACAATTCAATATTCAAAATTTTTTAAAAACACTGTGTTTAGGATTTGAACAATATTTTTAAATTTTCCCCTTCGCCAAGCGACGCTCGGTAATACGTCATTGCGTGCAGCGATCCCCACTCCACGTTCCTGCTTCGCACCGCAGGAGCTCAGTTTACTTACTAGGTTGATTTTCATTAGATCGGCCGGGGCGGTGGGCAAGTAGTAAAGACTAAAAAGTAGAAAATAAAAAAATTATATTAGAAATCTTTCTAAAACCCACGCTTACATTAGAATGCACTAAAAAGGAGAAAATAATATTATTATATATTAGTGACTCTAATTAAAAAGGTGAACCATCCACGAATATCACGTTAATATAGTTTAACGCTCCACGCTTTTATTCATAGCCACTGATATCTAAAAATATTATTTTTTCCTTTTTAATGCATTCTAATATAAGCGTGTTCTTTAAAAAGATTTTAGTGGAGAAATATTATTTTTCTGATGCTCCACGACCCGTGTCAAACGCTTCATCGTTGTTTCGTTTAACTATGCTTTCAACAGTGAAACAAGTGTTCTCGCAGCTCTAGGAATTTCCGAAATATTTCACCGCGTATGTTTGCCACCCTCAACACTTTTCGGCGGTTGTTTTCAGCCCTTCGGCGTGTAAATTGGCAGGAAAAAAAATGTACCAAATATTTTCCTACAAACTAGTTACCACCGAGGCTGCATTGACTGTTCATTTGAAAATCACGGGAAAATGCCGAGCGTTTCGAATCGCGCCGTAGCATTCTTTAAAGCGAGTTGGAAAATGTCGGTGAAAAAAAACGTAAGAGGAGCAAATCGACTCGCAGCTAAGTGTCCCGTGCACGAGCATTATTAGTTCGCATAAAGTCCTACATTGCTGATAATGGTTAAGTGGCGGCGCGTTGTAGTCTCGCTGGAAATTCCACACACGAGCACAATATCGCGGCTCGTAATAAATTACGAGTTTGATGCTAAGCACTTGATACTTGTTTATCGCCTCCTGAAATCTGTCTGCTGGCTCAGCGTCTCGAACGGTGACTCGACCGGCCATTTAATAGAAAAAAGAAAGAACGGAGGGAACTGAGGGAAGAAAATTTTTTTTACTTCTCAGCGTCGAATAACGCGATCAGATATTTACAGAATTTCTTCGATGCATTACACAGTCTATCTGTGTACCTTTGTTTTTAAAGAGGATAGCGATGAAATTGATCTATTGTTTTTATTAAATAAAAAGCAAGATTTATCGCAAAATCTTCTTTAGATTTTATACTTCGAAAATTGGAGTTCTCAGCATTGCCTGGAACACTGTTCGTCGGAGCTGAGCGCGGCAACTTTAATTTCCTTTGTACACCGATACCCTGCAGGAACCCTGGTAAACAAACGAGAATAAGATACTCTTCAACCGCTCGACGTTCCAGAAAATAGGTAAGGACCTCGAGAAATAACTGTCTCGAATCACCAGACCCTCCCTTTCTTTATTTTACTCGTTTTTCTTCGTCTTGAACTGCAAGATCCGCGTCTCGTTATTATTTCATTTTCCGATAGAACTGTCACTTCGATTTTCTAGACTTCGTCTACGCCACGGCTCGCCAGTAAATCGAGAAATTTCACGATATTAATCGACCGCGCGAGCGAAGTCTAACAATATTTCCAAGCATATCAGTCAGACCGCTCTTCGTTCTATTCGAAGACGCTTGCAAAGAACATGGACGGAATAAGACACGCTGGTTGTTATAAAATAACAGGGTTTCTACAACCTGTATCCCATCGAAAGCATTCAAGCAGAGTTAAGATGTTTTAGAATTTTTATTCTTTTTATAATCATGGTCACACGATATTCTAAAGATGGTTAATGAAAATTGAAAACGTATTTATACAATCAACAGGATACAAGTTAATTCAGACGTGAATTTCAGACTATTTCTGCATATTATAAAAAATAGAAATAACCGCCACATATTGATTAGTTCATGTTCGATCCACTCTGTTTCTATTTTGTTTTCTTTCTCTATTAACTCCTGTCTGTACCGGAGTAACTGGTGTATCGGCACTGAAACAACATGTGCTTATACATGTATTCCTGTCTCTAATTTTTTCATAAAGCACACACAGGTTGGTAATTCATTATTGAAAACTCTTTCAAAAATTTAAAGACGCAGTTGTTTCCTCTTTCTTGAAAAGGATCCATATTGGGATCGAAACGTAGAAAGTTTAACCAAACTAGCACGATTGCTTTAATGTAATACTAAAAAATAGACTATTTCTTCGAAATGTGATGTTAACAATGGAACGTTATTTGGTAACTTAAAGTGTACGGCAAAACTAGGTGAATTATTATACTAGTATCTTTAATGCAACTCTCCAAAATGGATTTTGCGATGCATCGTGGACCTGATCTTTTAAAGATCGAATGTTTTCTGCACTCAAACTTCCGAGACCAGTTACATCGCCTCAAGATCCAATAACAGCAGCTAAAAAGGCGTGCATTAAACATTTTCGCGAACCTCCGTACAAATTCTGGGAAGCTCGGCGTGTCGCAGTTGGGCGATGGCCCTTATTGCTTTTCTTGTGTCCATTACACCCGGTCGACGTTTTCTCGGCGAGGCCGGTATCGTGAAATGGGTCGCTGTTTTTCAACCCCTTCGCGACTAAGAATACCGAAGCGATCCCTCGCGGATCGATCGAGAAAGAAAAAAAAAAGAACTTCACGGTCCTCTCCGTCGGATTTTCATCCCCGTTCCCCTTTTCGTGCCTTCCGGTCACTTCTCTTCCGTTCCTTTGTTTTTTTCCCTTTCGTCTAGCTAAGGCCGCCGCCTTACACGGCCGAACTTAATTAAATCGGGCTCAATTTATTTCGGAATTGCAGTCCTGGACGGGGCCAACTTACGACCGGTTTAACTGCGCCCCGTTTTATTCCTCTCGTTTCGTCTCGCGCGGCGAATCTGATCGTGCGATTAACACGGCCGTCGAATCCTAACAAGAGCATCCTACAATCTGCAAAGAACATTTCTTCATAAGGTTTCTAAAGATAACCTTAATGCACCTGCATGTAAAAGTTAAATAATTTGAAGATCCATGATGCATTGCACTGTGGTTCTTGAAACAAGTTAATCTAGTACAAGAACAATGACTCCGAAATGTTGATGCAACTTAGAAAATCAAATCAAACAATCTACCGTGAATTTATTTCATTGAACACTAATTGGAAGGTGCATAGCGTGAAAGATCATAGGTAGACTGATCTTTATGCATTTATAGCTTGCGAAAATTTTCCAAAAATGCCAGAACGTATCACTCGACAGAATTTGGTCAAATTTTGATATATTTCCGATCTGCAGAGGCTACTACTATAGGAAATGACATTTTATTTGGTTTCCCATTAAAATTTGAAAATGGCGCAAACTTTCTCAGTCTAATCATAAGATGTGCCGTCGGGAATGAATAAGAATTCAGAGTATGTCGAGAAATAATTTAGTTAAATTATGATTTCCGGTCTACAGAGGCTACCACCACTGGAAATAACATTTTATTTGGTTTCTCCTTAAAATTTGCAAATGGCACAAACTTCCTCAGTCTAATCATAAGACGTGCCGTCGGGAATGAATAAGAATTCAGAGGATTTCGAGAAATAATTTAGTTAAATTATGATTTCCGGTTTACAGAGGTTACCACCACAGGAAATAACATTTTATTTGGTTTCTCCTTAAAATTTGCAAATGGCACAAACTCTCTCAGTCTAATCATAAGATGTGCCGTCGGGAATGGATAAGAATTGAGAGGATTTCGGGAAATAATCTAGATTACCGATATGAAAATCCGAGGTTATCTTCTGAACGGTATATCAGAAAGATGTGTAAAAGTATGTATCTTGTGGTTGAGGGAAACAGCGGCGACGTCGGTTTGTCAGATCAGTCCTGGCTGTTTCCAATATGTTAACTACAGGAGAGTACGCGATGTATCCAGCATTGTAGGTCGCAGAGACAAGGAAATTGTTATGGCATGTCGTAGCTCATCGAACTTCTTGTTTTTCCTACTCAACGATGGTATTACGATACCTACCGTCGAGCTCCGGCTCGTCACAAAGAACACACGAGGCGGAGGGAGAGCGGTGGATTGAAAGCTCCGGCTAACAAAGCGAGGACAAGTCGTCCGGAGGGGCGAGCTGATTCCTCCTAGCCGTGTTGTTAATATTGTTCCAAGAAACGGCGCTTCTCTGCGTCGCCGTTGCTTTTTATAATACAGGGCTCTCTGAATACGTAAACCGAGGTGGTGTCGATCGACGTGCTTTGACCCGGGGCATTAAGCGTGCGCAACGCTACGTCGCGTGATAGAAGGCAACCTCGATTAATTACCTATTTATCTTGAGGGTTATCGGTGTACGGCGAAACGCACGCCGCGCCGTACAAGAATATTAGCGGTGGCGTGAGCACACGGGACCCTTTCCTCCACCAATGCTTCCTACTTCCCTGTCAATTCCCGCTTGATCATTTTCTGCTTTCACTATGACGCGGAGGAACACGTGTCTTTCGTTCATTGTTCCGCGAACCCCACAAAATTCTCTACACCGCTTTCCCTTTGCACTCTGAATTATTTTTCAATTTTCTAGCCAATAACTCCCTACTATTTTAAGTGTTTCATTTGAAATTTACTTCAAAGGACAGTTCCTTCACTGCCACTACTTATATTATATTAACCCTTTGCACTCGGAGCTATTTTAACTCTAAAATCAAACGTTTCTCCTGACCTAGAATATTTCCATACTCTATGATTTTTTAAATTTGGTAGATATGAAATTGATATAATACCTCATACAATACTGAAATGTTTAATAATTGGTTAGACACCGACATATCTAATGATGTGAACAATATTTTAAATAATGGTACAGCGATTTTTAGTGGCGCCTCCGAGGTGTGTCACTCGAGTGCTAAGGGTTAAATATAGCTCCTAAACTTGGTTGCAATTTATATTTATAAAATTTCCATTTAATACCTGAGTGTTTATAAAGGCGTTTAATTGTTCCAACAATTGTCCCCCGGGTTACAAATCGTCTTGGGAGCAGTGCAGTCGTTTTGCCTTTCGGCGAGGGCTAGTTATAGAATATAACTATAAGTATAAACCAGTTCGTGGGGTGGTTTGTGGCGTGGGGGCGCTGGACTCCCTGCGTGGCTTAAAGCTTTATTTTGTGTTACGTTCATTGTTCCGCGACCCCCCCCCCACAAAATTCTCTACACCGCTTTCCCTTTGCACTCTGAATTATTTTTCAATTTTCTTGCCAATAACTCCCTACTATTTTAAGTGTTTCATTTGACATTTACTTCAAACGACAGTTCCTTCACTGCCACTACTTATATTATATTAAATATAGCTCCCAAACTTCGTTGCAATTTATATTTATGGAACTTTCATTTAATACCTGAGTGTTTATAAATAGTAAACTGAATTCTCGTCCAATTTCCATGCATACTTCATAGCAGAAGACGCCGGGCGTGTGTGTAAACGAAAAGGGACATGTAGAACATCGTCTGTAAATATCGAGTAGCTGGCAGCGAGTGTAAAATGTTTACAGCTCGGAATAGGTTGAACTTTCAAGCTATGTTTACTCAGGACTTTTTGCTCAGTACAGCGTGTGCTATGTACCGTATGGAGCGTACAGTGTGATGACTAATAAAAATGAGGGTATTACTGAGATTTCTGTTGGGTGTATGAAATTTAAGGAGCGAAAGGATGTCTGGACCAGTGAAAATTAGTCTATGATAATTAATCCTCATACGCTCCTCAGAAATAGTTGCATAAAAGATCCTAGAATAATATTTATGCTTCAATTATAGTGTGACATTTCAAAGAAATAGATTTTGCAACACACTTTGAGTAATAGGCGAAAAACCAAAACAAGGTAATAAAAATCGTGGTTTTCCCCCTCCCCAAGTTAGCTCAGGGTCCTCAAAGCCGGAAACTCAAATTCGACACCCTCAAGATACCCCTAAATGACGTGTCTCTCAAAATTTCATTAAGTTCGGAATACTTTCCAGGTAAAAGAAATCAATCATTTTAGAATATGAGAAAAAGATGAATGTGTGAATTTTCACCCTGAGGTACGTATGAGGGTTAATGGGTTTTGTTAGGAGAGTCGGTCGAGTATTAATCGGACTTTATGTTGTACAACTGCATAGTCATGAGAACGAGCTTCTGTTTAATCATTTATAGTTGGAGCGATGAAACTGTACCGACTTCCACAGTATGTTGCTATCATGTTTTTAGTTATTGGAGCCACAGATCCCGCTGAATGCATAGGCTGCGTCATCAATTTAGAAGTGAAACGATGGTAGGAACATAAATGTTTGATGAATACAAATAATTGTCTAATGCAAAAATTCTGGCTTACATGTAGGGCGTGAAAGAGATACATCAAGACGATAACATTACAATAAATTTCTCTGACAGACTTCTGAGAACCATGGTGCAGCACTGTCTTTAATATAAAGTTAATATTTTTGACGCACCAGTTCGATCGCTTTAATCGAAAGCAATTTTGCAATATATTAATGTCGACGTTTCGATCTTTTGTTTAGATCCTTTTCAAGAAAATAATGATTGCGTCTGTGCATTATTAAAACAACACAAAAAGTAATATTTTGTTGATGAAAACATGCTGAAACTCTGAGGCACCACTAAAAATTGCTGTACGATTACTTAAAATATATTGGTGTCCAATCAACATTATTAAACATTGAAGTATTGTACGAGACATATTAATTTTGTATCTAACCAAAAAATCATTTAGAATGGACAAATATTCTACGTGAGCTGTTATGCAAATATGTCTGACGTTTCGGTTCCCGTTTGAACCTTTATCGAGGATAAATTGCGTCTAAAAAACCAAAGAAAATGTATATATTGAAAGGTATGTAATGTAAATGGATTGAGAAAGAAGAAAATCAATAACCAAAAACATCAACTTTGTTTAAACATACGATCGACAGATAAAAAGAAAAGTTATTGTCTTTAATATAATAATGAAAGTACTCCTTGTCTTTAAACTGGTCTTGCGCTAGTCAATGGTTAGGTAGCGAATCATTATTTAGCGTATGATCGACGGAGCCGCGCCATCGAAGTTGTGCAAACCTAACAATGGATATTGGTTCATCCCTTCGACGCACTTCCGACCTCAATCAAAATCCAAACTACCTTCTCGACCACTTCTGCCGGTCCCTGGCCGAGAGCGAACGGGCACCGTCTCATCCCAGAATTCCTTACAACAATGCCCACTAATCCATCATGTTTGCTCTCGCGTTGAGTACACGATTGTTACTGCTACCGTTCTGAAATGTTTCGATAGCGTCGAACACGGTTCTCTCCGTATGACAATTCGTTTCCTAGCTACTCCATTGTTCATTGATTAAACGAATTGCGATGAGAGAGGGGTTGCCTGGACCACAGCCATAAAACCCAATCGGCATTCGATTCGATTTTCCTCGAAAATTCACCTGATATTACGCCGCGATCTTCGTCGGGTACGTCTTGATTTCGAATTCCATGCCGATATTCAAATGAGCGCTGCTGATTCGCTGACGACTCGTCTGTCTGTCAGACCGTGTTTACATTTTCCGTAGGGTGCGGCGACGCAATTGTTTCACGCGTCACGTGGAATCAACGGAACTTCGGTTTATCAGCGGGGACTGTGGATACAACAAAATGCACTAATGAAGCTTCACTGTTTTTGTCGGTACTCCCTCTCGTTCGTAGCTGGACACGCTTGTCAATTAGATGGTGTTTACATGGCTCAATGTTCGAGAAATCAGACGAGCTTCTCTTTGACACTTGTCGCATTCCCTAACACCCGTTTTGTTTCGCAATTTTTTGAAAATCTCCGATACATGTTCGAGGATTTTCTTTCCACCTCCTGTACTGCACAATGCTTGAGGACCTGTGCCTAGAAAATTGTAATCCTTTGATTATTTGTTCTTGGTGTGTTTACTGAGGGAGAGGTACAAATGGTAATTAAAGAGCAGCTTCCAGCTTGATTCTATTGTTTTATTTTAATTAGACGTGGCTATTATAGGATAATATTTCAATGCCATATTACATATACACATATACTATTTAATTGGAAAACAATTACCCCATTTAAATTTAATATATTGGGGAATACAAGAATAATAATTAGAATTTAGAAAATATAGGATATTTTGGTTAGAAATCCTAACAGCCGTTTTGTTTCGCAATTTTTTGAAAATCTCTGATACATGTTCGAGGATTTTCTTTTCACCTCCATACTGCACAATGCTTGAGGACCTGTGCCTAGAAAATTGTAATCCTTTGATTATTTGTTCTTGGTGTGTTTACTGAGGGAGAGGTACAAATGGTAATTAATGAGCAGCTTCCAGCTTGATTCTATTGTTTTATTTTAATTAGACGTGGCTATTATAGGATAATATTTCAATGCCATATTAAATATACACATATACTATTTAATTGGAAAACAATTACCCCATTTAAATTTAATATATTGGGGAATACAAGAATAATAATTAGAATTTAGAAAATATAGAATATTTTGGTCAGATTTGATTTACGTGTTCTCTACATTCGAGAAAATGAGTAAGTACCATTTTTGTTTCACAATATGCATCCTTGAACAAGTGTTCTCTTATGAACGGAGTGTAGATATCTGATAAGAAATCAGAAATGATAGCACAAGGTAGCAAAATCTAGGAACCAAATGTCCACGTTATAAGAAATGGAACACAGGGTTGATTGGCCACTGGGACTATAGGGTTCGAGTAGCATAGCCTTGAGGGTCCTTGGGTCAAGGTCTTCTCGAGGCCTCCAGCAAGCTTGTCAATTAAGAGGGGAAAGTATTTGATACAAGACTGATGTAAACTATTAAACCCAGGTGTCCATTAATGGAAATGGGGAACCAATAAGATTGGGGGTCACAGGACCATGGGTTCCGCCTAGTTTAACAGCGAAGGGATCTTAGCACCAAAGTTTCCTCCTTGAATGAGTCAGCCAACGAGAAGGGAGAGCATCGATGTCACAAAAGTGGTCTGTGAAACTCAGTCCCGAAACAATTTTATTTTAACGTTCTCTGCTGAGTGAAGAATTTTTCATTATCGAAGAATATTCATTAGGAATCAGAATCCATTAATGGATTTGTTATTTTTACAATAAAGCAATTAACCTTTGTGCAAACAAGAGAACTGCCAGCGAAAATACCGTTATCGATCACCAACGAATACCATGGTTAATTAAATAACACACTGTAATGCAATCAGTAATAAAGAATAGTTTTTCAATTTTCTATCGCAGTTCCATTTAATTCTCCATTCTTCGTGCTCGCCTACAAAAATGCAAAGTTACACAAAGTTAAACAAAGTTCCGCAGTCTAGTTATCATATCTATTCCTCAGCCAGACAAAAGCATGGCTGGATAATAATACCACATCATCCCTGTTCCCTCTGAAAAATCAGGAAAAAGGAAAATCTTGTTCCAGTCACTGGAATATAGAAACGTCCTTTACAGTCGCGTAGTCGGAGACTATTCGCGGCATGTGCGAAAAGTTGAGTCGTTTTTTCGAGGGGCACAGTTCCGAACGAGTTTTTTTCCATTTTTTTCCGTCGCAGGTTTGATGTCCCAGCAGACGGTATCCATTGGCGATCACCGACGGATCGAATCCGAACTTTCGATTCCGTCATATCCCTTTGTTTCACGATTCGACGACGATTGACGAGAGTTTACGAGTTGTCGTCGGCTCGTCTTCGACGACCCCCGGCGACCACGAAGACCCCACCCCGCAGGGTGTAAGGCCGCCTTCATTGTCGAATGCTGACTAGTCTCGGTTTTTATCACTGGCCCTCAGGGAACGCGTAGACATCCGGGGCTCGGAGAAAGTAGGTTCGCCATCTTTCCGCTGGTTTGACGAGTCTCCGAGGGGACATTGGTAACTTGACAAGCTATCCTGTTCGGGTCCCACATTTTTCGTGGTGGTTCCACCACCTGAACTCCGACCTCTCCCCCGTCACTTCTAAAGAGAACGTCTTCGCCAGTTCCTTATCGCTTAACTAGCAATTAAGTCTTTTTTCCTTATGATCTGTGCGACACTGCGTAAAGTGACGTCTGTTGTTCGATGGTCCACTTAACCCTTAACAGTTGAGGGGTGACTCAGAGTCACCACTAAAAATTACTGTACCATTATTCACAATGTTAAATATGTCTCAATATCTTACAAGTAAGACATGAACACAGCACGTGGCATTGTTCTTCTATAATTCCTAAAGTTATTTCAGTAAGCAAGTAACTTGATATATTTCAAAAAGTGTTTAACATGTTCTCGTTAACAAAATTTTATTTTTATGTTGTTTTAATAATTCACAGACGCAATCATTATTTTCTTGAAAAGGGTCTAAAGAAAGACCGAAACGTCGAAATTAATATATTCCAAAATTGCTGTCGATTAAATTTATCGAACCTCAGAATGAAATCTACGACAATCAATACCTACTAAAGTACGTCAATTAGAACAGTCCTAATTATAAATTCTGTTCTCAAAGCTTTAGGAATAATTTTGAAAAATTCGCTAATGAGAACTTCTCTCCGCGTTTTAAAAACTGCAAGGAATGTTCGTTTATTCTAAGCAACCTTTTTACACGATCGTCGGTAATCGGTGTTTCGTTTTAATGGTTTCAGCCTGCAGAGAGTTATAAAGTTTTAAGGGAACGACGGGGAATATACGATCGGCAGTAACTCGGCGAATCAGAAATTGCGGTGAATCACGTCCCGAGTAATTTCAAGCTAATTATTCTATCTCGGCGAGGATCATTTTTATCAGAGCTTGTACACTGCAACAATCTAAGAAATTCCGTCGTTGGAACGAATAAAATACCAACACGGGGAAACGCGACGTCGAGTGGTTCGTGCAAACCATAGAATTATCAACGCGGAAGCAACGAAAACCATTCAAGTACACGAAGCCAAGAATTTCCGAGTTTTTTTTCCTCTGCTAAACTCGATATTGCCCGGAATGTACCACTCCGAGCAACTTTCCACGTAAGTAATACTTCACGTGTCCCTCTATATACGTCTGTACCCGCTGCTAACGACCCGAAAGTAACCAAGACATGACAGCGTGATATGCGTAGCGACGCATTGTGCTCCGACATTCACTCCGCCGCGCCGACCGTAGCTGTGCAAACCGTATTTGTGCATTTTTGCTAACCGAAAGGAACCGGATACCCAATTATATCGAGAAAAATTTTAACGGAATTATACAATGCCATTCAAAAGTCTCGGGCATCGTACTTCCCGAATTGTGAAAACACTGCGATGTTTACAGATGCGATAGCTTCATTTTTTATATCATTTTACCGATCAGAATTATTTTGAAGAAACTGTCGATTAACTGACACCTATTTTCGAAAGATTAAGAAAACCTTTCTGAAGAAACTTATACAGTTAATAAGAATATAGATTTTCCAAAAAGCGATAAAATATTTGAATATACTTATGCTGAGTCTCCAAGAAACAATTTAATATATCTCATAATTTATCAAACATTTCTTTAATATTTTTTGAGACACTTTAACTTTGGTTTTATCCCTCAAGATCTTTTATATTCTTACTACATTAGAAGTTACATAGCACAATACGAACACTGTTCATTTAATGATCAAAAAGCGATAAAATATTTTAATATACTTATGCTAAGTGTCCAAGAAACAATTTAATATGTCTCATAATTTTTCAAACATTTCTTCAATATTTTTTGAGACACTTTAACTTTGGTTTTATCTCTCAAGATCTTTTATATTCTTACTGCATTAGAAGTTACATAGCAAAATACGAACACTGTTCATTTAATGATCAAAAAGCGATAAAATATTTTAATATACTTATTGTAAGTGTCCAAGAAACAATTTAATATGTCTCATAATTTTTCAAACATTTCTTCAATAGTTTTTGAGATAGTTTTGGTTATTATCCCTCAAGAGTTCTTACGTTCTTGCTGCATTAGATGTTACGTAGCGAAATACGAACACTGTTCACTTAATGGTCCAAATTAGAGATTAATTGGAATTAATTTGCGAGTCTGATAACTCGTGAAATTCGATGGGATCAGTTTTAGCGAGTATTCGGTAACTTATGAACGCGAGTGTACACGGTCTCACACATGATCGGCCAGGAGCGTTATACGAACCGACCCTGGACTATCGTAGTGCCACTCGAGACGACTGTTAGCATGTTGACCGAAGCGCCTACAAGGATTAACAAGCCAGCCACTTTTTCCCCGGCGCTACTTATTTCTTTCTTTTTTTTCGGCGGACGTCCAGGGATGAATCTTAATTATGCCCGACCGTCTCTGTACACACGCGACCGCTTGAATACTTTAGCAGCAAATTATTCGAGGAACAGTCTCGGCGGCGGAATCGCCGAGATCGTAAAACACGACGGGGTGTATTAAGAACTTTCCGCAGGAAAAATGTTTGTCCAGGCAAATGCGGCAGCGATACGCGAGCAACTACTTAAGCAACCGACGACGGAACTTTCCGTACAAAAGAAACGGAATCGATAGGTCGAGATCCATAAATTACGTACTGATTAAGGGATGCATCCTTACCCTTCTATCGGCCATTGTGGAACACTTCCTTTTTGATTGTATTTAAAGTTGTCCACAAGTTTGTTATTAGTAGACAGCGGATTTTGTGCCTTCGTCACAAGAATGGGTAGGTGTAATTAAAAACAGTAACAATGTTAGAAGAATTTGAAAATACTGTTATATTATTTTCAACCTATTAAATATGTTAAGAAAGAATATGAATTTCTATCCTAAAATAGAAATTGTCGTGTATTTCCTCGTTTAATAATTTCAGTCACTCGAAGATGATTTAATATCGTTAAATTCGAACTAATCCATTTTTGTCATACGTAAATGCATAAAATCCTTCATACACTTATAGGAAAATTGAGTAAAAAATTTAAAAAATGAAGACATCGGTATACAATTTCTCCTCTATTAAAATCATTAAGGAAAGAAACAACAGTCGATTTAGTTTCTATCCCTTGCAATCGATGGAGACAATTTTGCATAAAGATCCGCAGTCTACTGAGCAGATACGGACATATTTAACAAAGTTGATGTTTTTGGCGCACCGGTTCGATCGCTTTAATCGAAGGCAATTTTGCAATATATTAACTTCGGCATTTTGATCTTTGTTTAGACTTTTTTCAAGAAAATAATGATTGCGTCTGTAAATTATTAAAACAACACGAAAAGTAATATTTTGTTGAAGATAGCAAACATTTCCATCGTAAAGAGACTGGATTTTGACCATGTGAAAATTTTAGTGGTAATTGTTTGGAAATTTTCCGAATATTTTCACTGTGTTAAATTTGTTCTATTCATTCTTGTCAGAAACGCATAAATATCCCCAGTCGAGTGATGAACAATCGTATATGGAACGAGTAACCCTCGACGAAGAAAATAATATCTTTGTCATTTCGTAAAATCTTTCAATGCTCCTCGGGTTTAAGACGAAACGTTTCACTAAAATATACCGCAATATCAGTGTACCATTACACGGTGCCATAGAGAACAATTTAACCGTTTTCCCGGCGCGGCTTTTATTTTTTCCTGGAGACAGGAAGGTCGAATTGAAACCGAAGCCTCGTCGGATTGAAAACGGCGACACGTTCGCGTCGTTCCGCGTTGCGTTTTATTTTTCAATAGATCCGAGTCGTCTAACGACCGTTCGACACACACACCGCGTCATAACAGTCCAATTCATTAAGGCATTCCTTTCCGTCTAACGAAACTGCAATTAGAAGCATGCAAAACGCCGTCGGGTTTATATCGGCGAGCGTCGGTAGAGGCGCGGGACAGAAGACGCCATTTGAATTATGAAATGCTTGGAGGGATTCCAATATTAACTGGTGGAATGCCGTTGAAAATAATGGAAAGGAAATGGCTGCGGCGGCCACGCAGACGGCTTTAACGGATAAACGAGTGGATACCGTGTGGCTCGGTGTATCGCTAAAATTCTATCGCGCCCCGAAAAAAAGTACACGAGAGGAAAGGCTTCGAGAAAAAGAAGAAAACCCGAATGAAAAAGAGAGTGAGAGAGAGAGAAAACAGTGAATCGCACAGTGTATACGGTAAAATAATTTGAATCGCGAGGCAAACTCGAAACCAATCCGAAAAAATCTCCGGGGGGGAACATCCGTATCATCCGTTTCCGGGAAACGTGTAAACGAGATTCGGCGTTCGTTTGCGTGCTAAAGCGTGCCGAACCTCGGCTACACTTTTTCCTATTCTCTATCTAAACAGCGGATGCGGTGTGGTTCGATGCGGCGCGGCGTGTAAATTCCGCCGCAACCTGTACATCACAGCTGAAACGAGAAACTTTCGGAAAGCTGTTCGGGAACCGGGAAACTTTTAAAGGGGCATCCGCGAAGGAATTACGTCTCGGATGATCTACGAGGGAGCGGCGAGCCGAACGCGCCGCGTTAAGAACCACGATAGAGTGAAAAGTCACCCCCTGAGAGACGGCTGCCGAGGCCGGACTAAGTCGCGAACCGAACCAACCAGCTAAAGGCTCCTCTCTTCTCACCGACCAAAAAGAACGACCAGACTGGCCGCGATTAAGGCTTTTAGCCTAAAACTTTTCCCCGGAACATTGCACAGTGCGGTCCGACAAATATCCAGGTTTCAACTTCGATCAAAATATGTATTAATGTTCTCGGCGCAAGGGTTCGATCAAGAAAATACATTAAACCAATTTTGCTAGTTTGATTAAACTTTCAACGTTTCGATCCTAATGTGGATCTTTCTCAAGAAAGAAGAAAACTACGTCTGTAAATTTTAATAGAAAATTCAGTGTTATTGTAAAAACAACGGATTTAAATACAATGTCAAAATACTGTTAACTATTAAATTACTAACTTGCTGTATGAAAATTTTAAAACTTTAAATTTATGAACACCTTATATTGAAAATATTTCAGATGACATAAAAAGGATCTTTAGAAAAATCATTTATTTAAAAAACTGGTTTTCACCGATCAAAGATAAGTTACCGCTTTCTAAAAGCTGTAATATCGTTTACTTAATACCTTGTGAGGAATATAACCAAGTTTACATTGGACAGACGTCAGGACTGTTAGAAACAAGAATCAGAGAACGTAAACGAAACATTTTTCTAAATCCGTCACAATTACTACCTTAACAAAACATTCTTTAGAGTTCGGCCATCGTTTTGATTTTAACAACGTTAAAGCAATTGACAAGGAGATTAATTTAAGTAATAGGATACTGCTGGAAACGATTCATATGATTAAACATACTAGCATAAATCTTAGGTATGAAACACCTACGATTCAAGAATATTACGCTACACTACTCAACCAGTAGTGTGTTATGATGAATCCCTTTCCTATTGGTTGTATAGATTGGTTCTGTTTCTATTAGCCTCGTGTCTTTGCCACAGTAACTTGTGTACTGGCATAGAAACAACACGTGTTTATATATCTCAATTTTTTAAATTTAAAATTTTCATAAAGCAAGTTAGTAATTTAATACAGTATTTTGACATTCTATTTAAATCTGTTGTTTTTACAATAATACTGAATTTTCTATTAAAATTTACAGACGCAGTTTTCTTCTTTCTTGAGAAAGATCCATATCAGGATCGAAACGTTGAAAGTTTAATCAAACTAACAAAATTGCTTTAATGTATTTTCTTCATAGAACCGTTGCACCGAGAACATTAATATTTTTGTTTTTAACAATCTTACGATCGATAACTCGAAGAACATTCGATCAAAATCAATGTTCCTGAACGTTCGAACTACATTTTGACATAAGTTGATATTAGTTATTTAGAATTTTTTCAGTGAATACATATTGGCAATCGTGAGACAGAATTCAGATGTTCAGACCTTCAATAATGATACCCCTGGCGGTGGAACCCTGACAGAAGGAGCACAATGTATCACAAGAGTTATCTAATGGATGAAACAATTGAAAGAAGGTTAGTTTTTATGTTTTTTATTTAAGGGAAAAATATTTTTAAAAAATTAAAACAACATTTTCAGAAAAATAAACATAAATGGGCATATGTACTAAGAAAGCACATTCTTAGTTCACTATATGCCAGATATGTTAAATATATTCTTTTATTTGTTCATTACTACATGCTCGTGGTCCTGTATCATTTATTAACCAACAATACAGAAGGAACTGCACGTCTCACAACAATGTATATCTTTTTATGGATGACACTACAGTCAAAACTAATTACTAGACTGCGGATTTTTATTCAAAATAGAAATTGTCGTTCTTTGTAATTGTGCATTTTAATCTTCATTCTAACATACATATGTTCCATGTACCATGTAACATAATGTATTATGTAACGTAATGTCTTATTTGTAATAATATGGAAAAATGTTATGAACAAATAATTTTCTTTCTTCTTTTAATAATATCTCGTTAACTATTAGATTTAGTACATACGGAGGTCAATATATAGTCTAATTATTTATGATACAAAAAGTAGTTGTTTCCATTTTAAAAAATCAAGGTGAGCTTGAAATGTCCTCTATGCCTCCACCCTCGCAGAAAATGTTTCCGTCACGACATACTCCCCTCTATACCGTGGAAATTTTGTTCATAACATTTCTCCATATTATTACAAATAACAGAGATATTCAAGGTGAACGTAGTTATCGCCCAACCCTGTATAATCACAATTTCGATCGAACTCGTCACTGTGTTGCAAGCGAATAGAGCGAGATTTACGACCCGAATTGCGATAATTCGAGGACGCAAAATGAGATGAGAGGCCGAAGTCGCGGCGAGTAGAAGCAGAAACCGTTCGTGGATTTGCTCGGGGCAGTTTCTACCCCGTTGAGCAGCTTTCCCGATGTTCTGCGGTTTCTCCGTGCTATAAATACCGACACCGAGACCCGGCAGTCGTCGAAAAAACGAGACACGATGGGAGCCGGGTGCTTGACCAAAGAACAGACGGATACGAAGAAAGATGTCAGACCATCCCCGGGACAGGCTCAGACAGGAGAACAGTTTTTCCCTACCCTGTCGCAGGCCTTCTTACCGGTGCGGTGGTGGAGCCGAGTTTCATGGGCTGCGAAGCCACCACATCCTCGGCCTTCCCGATGGTTAATTGCATTGCCTGACCCGGTGCCGACGCTGCCATGGGAGTGAAATAATCGCTGACGCTCGCACAACAGGTGTCGCGGCTTCGAAACAATTTGTTCTGCTCCGAGCTGCCGTCAAATTGCTCGAAAATTTCATATCACTTCTGAAATCGAATAAATGACGTGGCGATAAACGATTCCGCTGCGCTGCGTTTGGACGTCGTTCAAGGTGATGGAATTTTGTTAATTAACCGTCACGCTGAAAAGGAGTCATACTTGTTGCGTTATTGATCCTGAGTGAATTCATGATTTGGGTCACGTTTCAGGTGATAATTGAAGTTTTTTTTAAGCAGAGAAGGGTAGCTAATTTCTTTTAGCGTTACTAGCGAAGATGATGATGATGAATTTTATTTATTTAATGTTGCTTTAACATCAAAGGTCATTATCAACACGGTACATTTTCTTACAATATTTTGTACATCTTAGTATCTTTGATATATTGCCATCCAGGCAGTTTAGCATTTTTCCTTTCATTTCCATACTTTTTGTATTCCAGTATAAGATACTCGACATAAATTAAAAAATATTTGTGAGCCTCAAATGCAATTAGTCTATAGCAATTGTGTGTTATTTCTCTGTGAGAACGTAAAGTTTTCAAATTGAAAGTTGACAAAGTCGGGTTTCCTTATTGCCGCAGAATAGTTAATTTTCTGGGGAAGAAATAAACTGAAGATAGTCTGGGTTCAGAGGGGGGAAAGTTTAGTTCATATGTCACGGGAAAAAGGGACGCTGGAGAAAACTTGGACGGTGTTATTTTAGATCCCACATTCGTTTCGGGATATCTCATGTTTTCCCGCGCTGATACGTCCCTAAGGAAGAGGGCTATCAGTTTACTGGCCTCTCCGCCAATACATATGCAATCACATTCCTCTTCCGACCCAACGAGTACAGTGACGGATACGTTGGCGTAAGGGTCGAACCTTTAGGCTATTTACCTAATCAGCGTCCGGGGTAAGATCGAGGGAGCACGAAAAAGGGCATCCGTCCGTTGCGGCTAGCAGAAGTCGTAAACTCCTGACAAGCGGCATTAAATCGTGCTGAATCCAAATAGGTTTGCGGTTGCCGAAGGGATACAGACCTATGAATACACAGGGTGGTCCATTTATCCATGCCACTTAAAACGTCTTCATTGATTCACGGAATAACGAGAGGTGGCGAAACACACGGTGTTCTTTCTTTATTTTATTTCAAGCAACTCGATCACGTCTTTTCGACACCATTAATATATTTTTACAACCCTAACAACGTTTAAATTCTCTTGAATTTGATTTTTGTTGTTCAGTGTTCAAATTTCATTCGCATTTTCGCCTCGTCCGATGTTTAGATTCCATTTTGACAATTCTATTTGCTGTCCGGTGTTTAAAATCCATTTCGAACCTGTATCCTGGCCACTTAAAATGTCTTCATTTATTCTAAAGTAGGAATAAGAATGATTGATTCTTTTAATCAAGCATTGATTCTGAAGTAGGAACAAGAAGAACAAGGTTCTTTCCTTATTCCAGTTCAAGTAACTCGATCAGGTCTTTTCGAGACCATTAATATATTTTTACAACCCTAACAACGTTTAAATACTGTTGAATTTGATTTTTGTTGTTCAGTGTTCTAATTTCATTCGCATTTTCGCCTCGTCCGATGTTTAGATTCCATTTTGACAATTCTATTTGCTGTCCGGTGTTTAAAATCCATTTCGAACCTATATCCTGGCCACTTAAAATGTCTTCATTTATTCTAAAGTAGGAATAAGAATGATTGATTCTTTTAATCAAGCATTGATTCTGAAGTAGGAACAAGAAGAACAAGGTTCTTTCCTTATTCTATTTCAAGCAACTCGATCAGGTCTTTTCAAGACCATTAATATATTTTTACAACCCTAACAACGTTTAAATTCTCTTGAATTGGAATATTGTTGTTCATTGTTCAAATTTCATTTTGATTCTGGCTTTCTTCGTCGTCCTGTGTTTAAATTCCATTTCAACTATTGTTGTTCGTTCTTCCTTATTCAAATTCCATTTTGATACCTTCTATTCGCTGTCCGGTGTTTAAAGTCTATTTCGACAATTACTGTTCGTCGTTTCGTATTCAAATTGCATTTGCGACTTTTGCTGTTCGTCGTGCTGTGTGTAAACTCCAATTTGATTCCAGTCGTTCGTCGCTGTTTATTCAAATTTCATTTCGAATCTTGTCGTCCGGATGCTTTCGAAACACTAACTTGAACTGGTAACCACGATAAACCGAGGGCTAATCGGTTGAAATCTGAAGTAAAGTGACTGTGACGAACGACTATAACGCGAGCGCGTATTTTCACGGAAATTGTGTGAACTTACGAATGATAAATGTTGTGTAGAAACTACGCTCTCCGCGAAGTACACGTTGCAGGATATAATATGCAGAGAGATCGCACGAAAGAATGGGTTAACCGCATTATTTCGCTGAAGAACGATGGAAAGCGCTTGCGGTTCCCGCGCTAGCAGGCAATCAGAGTTGAAGGCCAGACTCCGTTAGAGTGCTTGTAATTGAACGGAGCTTAATTAAAAGTTCAGTTTCTCTGTTCCGCGGCGCGCCGTCTTCACGGTCATCGACATAACAGCTGGTTTTTCGCGTCACGAAACAAGGATCAACGGAATCGCTTTATTTCACGTTCATACACAATATCTTCCTACCAGACGCAGTTTTTAAAAATAAGGGGAACATGCTTTGGACTCTAATACATATTTTTATTCTCTGTGTAACCGATTTCATGATATGAACATTTCTTTAATGGTAATTATATAGAAAAGGTCTGTGTACTCGGATTTTTATGAAATTTTAATATGTTATCTAGCAACAAATTCTGAACAACTTTTTCCTTTTCCAATATAGGGGGTCGCTTGTAATTTTTAAGATATTTGCAAAAAACTATCGCAAATACTGTATTGAATTTTCGTACACCCAGTGTTTCTAAATTATACTCTAGATTCTTACGTATTTTGACGTGCTAATTACGAATATGATACTGAAAATTGGCAGAAATGTTAATTTCATAACGGAAACCTTTTTACGTTGCCGCGGAGCATGCAGGAATACGAAAAATTCAATACAGTTATTAGCGATAGTTTTCTGTAAATATTTCGAAAACTACAAGCGACTCCTCTATATTGGAAAAGAAAAAAGTTGTTCAAAATATCGAAATCTATAACGTATTAAAATTTTCTATATAATTACCTTAGATTCTTCACAATTTTTAATGGGGATAAGGAATCATTTCTAATGGGGAAGCACATATTTATAATTAGAATAATTAAAAAATAATGTGAAAGCGGTCCGGTTAGTGTTAATTTGATCCATCGTATTCTTGCCAGTCGAAACTTGTGTCATCGACTCGAGCATAAACCTTTTATTTCGAACGGCAGACGTTATCGCCGGCAGACGTATTTCGACGATTTGATATCAAAGCATCTGGGCGTCGAGGGCGGCGAGATTGAAAGACGAAAATACGATTCAAAATATCCACAGTATAGACTGCGGACCGCATTCGTTCCCCTAGACGAAGAAAAGTTTTATACGTCCATTTCACGATGTAGTAAAATATCGTCTGCTCACCGTACGTATCAGGACTCGGATTGCTAGCGGCACCATCGGGACACGGCGAAAATCAAGGAAATAGCAGCGATCGAACATATTGCTATTCTCAGAGTTAGCAAAATTGCTGAACGAGAAAGAGTGAACATCCCCTACTGTGACGTTTCCCCTGCAGTTCTGGGAATTCTTCCGCAAGCAGTATCGCTGAAACAATATTTTTATTCAAATGCAGTCAGCTACTGAAATCAAATTTCCGGGCAAGATTACTAATGAGAAGATTGATCGTAAGATCTTTATGCAAATATAAAATTCTAATTTGAAAGAAAAAGGTAAAGATAAATTGTTCATTTTTCGAGACCAGTTCCATGAAATTTTGTTGGCGATCTAGCAATTTCCGGACTATACCAAAAGTTTCTGATCTGTGTATCAGTTCAGTCAAAGTTTCTTCAGATTTTTGACACGATTCCGTTAACTAACAATTATTTTATTACGTACTCCATAGACCTTTTCCAACTCCATGCGTAACGTTGTTAATTTTCCACAATTTTCCGTAAAAATACAGAACTAACATAGTCGACTGCATGCTTACTAATTAAGGGGGAGTTATACTCCCATTTAGATCTTGCGAAACTGCTTTGCACTTTCCGCCTGCGAAATGGAATTTCATTAAAAAATTTTTAAATGAGACGAGCTGACTGTGTTGAAATAAAATGTAATCCACCTAGCCGGAATGAAATTACGAGGAGATTCAAGTAATGTTTTTGTTGGCGGCGAACATGTTTGTAAAATAAGAAGCAGCTCTGAGATTCAAAATTTTTGCCTATTCTCGTGAAAACGGACTAAAGGACGCAGCTGAATTTTTCGCTCAAAAATCATCCCCATTTAAACCCAGCAAAACAAAACTGGCTACATTAAATTAAGAACGAAAAGAGCAACTGTGTTCATATGAACATCGTACCTGATTCGTTCACAGCATTTAAGAACAAACAGGACACACGTTCATCACTTTCATAAGATCAATTAGGACACATGTTCATACGAACATCGTTCACAGCATTGATGAACGAACAGGACACACGTTCGTCATTTTTATGAGATCAAATAGGACACATGATCATATAAACTTTGCTTCTGTCGGATCGAACATTGCTTTTATGCCCCCTGCCTAGTTGTATGAAATGGATGCCACATGCGAGGTCGCGTTCTGCACAGCCCGCGATAAAGGAATAAATAAACATCGAGGGTTTGGAGCTGTTGACTTTTCTCCTCAAGTTTACGGAAGACTCTTTGCACGTTTTGCACGGTCCGCGGAGCACGAATCATCAGCTTTGCCGCGTTCTGTACGTGCCTTACTTACACGACCGATGAATTGCATTCCGTATATCGTGCGGCCACGATTCCCAAGCTGCCGTAGCTTAAAACATTTGCACAGTGGGCGGGCATCGGGCTGTTCCCAAGGCCCCACTGACGTAGCACAACAGATTAACGTTTGAATTATCTGCGCGGAACACGGAATACCCGTGCGGATGTGCACAATACCCGGTGCCTCTATAGAGTGTCGGTCGCGTGGCTCATTAACGTAAACGATTTTGCGGCCGCGCTACTTGCCCCAAAGACAGCCCCGTTGCTGGACCGATAATGAAAATACCGGACAAAGGCACAGCCGGAGCCAGGCCGAACCGTTCCACTTCGGGAACGTTTTCGTGGAATTTGTGTTTCGGCCGCGCCCACTACTACCACCACCACGCGTGCTCCTCTATAATGGGAATCGGAAACCTCGCAGGGTACCCTCGAAGGACACTAGCTATCCTTTGATTGTCCACGATCACGTCCTTCGCGATCCAAACCTTTCTCAAGCTGCGTTCGTGTCCGCACTCCGAAAGCTGTAGTAGAGATTAAAACTTCTTTGAAATCACAAGATTTGTAAAAATCGCAACTTTCGTTCACATTAACTCTGTAACTCTTAACTTTAATTAATTATTTAGAGTCACTGTTGAAATGGGTCCCATTGAAAGCACCGACACGCCCGACTCCAGATTTGACTGACAACTACTTTGGCCGACTGTAGATTCGTTGTCGGTCAAAGTACTTGTCGGTCATATCTGGAGTCGGTAAAATGTTGTCGCTGATTATCCATGGGATCTGTTGAAATTGACTAGGAAAGTTGCAATGTCTAACATTGAAACACTTCCTGTAAGGGTAGTTTTGTAAAGGCAGTTTCTCATGTCAGCGTATGGTACGGTTGCGAAGTTGCATAACTGTAAACAGATTGTCTGAAGTTTATGCTTTCGCCTGGGCGGTGGGGTTTTTAGTGGGTATGGGCCTCATAGGAGAGACCGAGTCCTACACTCTTCCTCCGACTATCATCCTTAAAGTGGAGGTCGTGCGTAAATACATTTTCCCCACCGCCCTGAAACAAAAAAAAATTGGTAGCGAACAAGAACCCCCGTTTGTAATGAATAGACTGCGTATCTTTATGCAAAATGAAAATATATTCCGCGTCGATTGTGGGAAGCAGTAGTTAATAAAAATTGATTTTATTCCTTAACAGTTTTTCCACGTTAAAAATTACATAACAATATTCTTAGATTTTTCTTTCACCCAGTCAATTTCAATAGAGACATGCATTTCCTTCGGGTTTTGCGAGTCCACCGCGCGATGCCCGGGTCAGGGAAGACCCGTGCGACGAAGTGCTCGTATTCCGGTCGCGTTTGCTTGGAAAGGGTTGTCGATAGGCGAGCACAGAATAAAATCTCGTCGCGCGTTGTCACGGGCGTTTCCTAGGTTTGCGGTGGTCCGTTGCTGGATAGGCATGGACATGGGCACGGGAACGAAAAGTGATAACGCGATTGTGTCACAACCCATCGATTACGCGGACCGCGCGAACACCGCCTCGCTGCCGTTCCGACAACCGCGACTAACGCTCTCAGCCCTGTCACCATTATGCGTCCGGTCTTTCATCCGTTGTATTACGATTATCACGGTCATATATACGGTGCGCAAGGGCCACCGGGTCCGTGGAACATGGAGAGGCGCTGTCGGACGAGGTCCTATTGTCAGCCGTCGGCTCGACATGTTGGTAACGAGCCGTTTGTTGCTACAAACTGTACGCGTACCCGGCAGCACGGTTGTACCAAGCAATTTACCGTGTCACATGCTGATCGATATCGACGAATAAACTAAATGAATGGATTTAATCGATTCAACGTTTATCGATAGAAAACCTGCCGCCACCCGACCGGAATAAAGATTACACGCCCCCCCTCACCCTAGGGATTGTTTATTGTTCGAATTTTCACTGATAATGGATTCGTATGAATAGGTGTGTTGGATTAGCGTCGATAATGAAATCACACGGATATCTCGTGTCAAACTCGTTGATATCGTTATAATATAGATCGAGGACGCCTCTATTTTAATGAATCGCGGTTTACATGCCGCGGTCGTTAATGGGACATCGTAAAAATAGTTTCCAAAGTGCCACCACCTTTGTCGATTACCCCATAGTCAATCGGTTTCGAAAAACAAAAAGACGCGCGCCTTTGCCGGTGATCTAGATATATTTACTCCTTCGAGAAAGTTTTATTGTTCGACGATTATTATAGGACACCAGGTCCGGCGACACTGAAATTATCACCGTTGTTCCACGTCGACATTTGATGCTCGATTTAACATTATTTATGACCGAACGCTACAAACAGTCGTTCAGTTACCGAGCCTCTGGTGATTAATTTCATTTTGAAATTGTACTGGGGTCCACTAGGTGAAGCATTGCATGTTTTTAACCCTTCGTTGCATGATGTTTTTAATTGATATGAAAAAATTGAAAGTAGGTCAGATTTTGTGTGTTTATTTAATGGAAAAATATTTTAAAAAATTAAAATAACATTTTCAGAAAAATAAACGTAAATGAACATAGTAAGAAAACATTCTTAGTTCACTATACACCGGATTTGTTAACTGTATCAGATATGATTCACTATGCAGCGAGGGGTTAATATGTTTCATAGGCTGAAAATAATATAATAATATTTTTAAATTCTTCTAGTGTCTTCACTGTTCTAAATTACATTGTCCAATTATACTAACTGCACGTGACTTAAATCATTTGAAAAAAATTGAAATGAGGTCAGTTTTTCTGTTTTATTTAATGGAAAAATATCTAAAAAAATTAAAATAACTTTTTCAGAAATATAAACATAATTTATAATAGCAAGGAAATACATTCTTAGTTTATTATGCACCAGATTTGTTAACTGTATTAAATATGATAACTATGCAGTGAAGGGTTGAAACATTGAAGAACACGTATTCGAAACTAAGAGAACACTAGCATGTTGTTAATAGGCGGATGTTCGTGAGCAGAGACATTTACTTCGGTTTATTATATCGCACCATAAAGGTGCAGTATTTTAATAGAGTAACACATAGCTTAGCTTCGTGTATGACATCGACTGATCGAGACGAAACGCGAACAAAGCAAATTAATTTACACAGGCCTGACCTGATTTAACTGACGTAAAGTATTTAACCTGGTTAGAACAGCGATTAACCGATGGAAACTATGGAATTCGGATCTAACATAACTGACGTAAACTAGCTAATCCAAGCCTAAGTCCAGGCTTAAGTTTAATTTACACGTCGCTCTTTATTCTTCTGCATGAGCGTTGCAGCGATTTCAGTCACATTAGATGGTAAAATAAATTCGTTTATAGTAGGATAGATATTTATACCATTCGTTAATAAGACAGACGTTAAATGCTGTTCAATGTTCGTAAAACAATGCGGTTGCAGCGCAACGGATGCTTAACACATTACGCTCGAAGAGTAATAGACGTACTTAACGAACTTTACCTAAATCGATGGATAGGACGTGGAAGATCAGTGTCGGAGCTCCCCCACTCTTCAGACTTAATAAAATCAGGATCGATGAAACGCGCGCGTGATTCGACGATTTAAAGACTGCAATCAAACTGCCTCGAAATACATTTTCATTTATCTTTCGTTTCTTACCATTGACAATTTTTATTTTCGAATAGAAATTTATATTCTTTCGTGATGTGTTTGATAGGTTGAAAATAATATAACAGTATTTTCAAATTCTTCTAATGCTTTTACTGTTTGAAATTACACCTGCTTATTTTTCTCACAAATCCATAAAATCTGCTGTCAACTAATAACAAAGTTAACGAACTTTGCCTAAATCGATGGATAGGAAGTGGAAAATCAGTTTCGGAGCTCCCCCACTCTTTAGACTTAATAAAATCAAGATCAAACAATCAAACAACCTCGAAAAAATCTTCCATTGAAAAAAATCTCCTATCACTGTCTCATTAAATTTCCCTGCAATGATTACATTAACCCTCATAAGCTCCTCGGTAATAGTTGCATAAAAGATTCTACGATACTGCCTCACCAATTTTTGCTTCACACATTAAACTGATAATCTTTACTTCGTTTATTACGTCACATTTTAGATAAATACGTCTCACAATACAGATAAATAGGAAACACAATCATTGTATAGCGTGTAAAAATAGTAAATGGTTGAATTTGCACCCTGAAGAACGTATGAGGATTAATGCACCTGGACACCTGAACTGGAAACTATTTACAAAATTGGTTCTCGACAAGGACGACGAGAAAAACCAATATTATTGTGTGTACAAGGTGAATTCTCTTTCTCTCAAACGAAATGTTTACACCTTCTGTCAAAACCGTGTTTTCAGAGGGTCGAGGTACTAATGGTTCTAAAAAAAGGCAAATTCCAAAAACGAGAAAAACTGTCATTGCTGACATTTTCTATATATATATATTATTTATTTATTTAATGTTGCTTTAACATCAAAGGTCATTAGCATCACGGTACATTTTCTTACAATATTTTGTACATCTTAGTATCTTTGATATATTGGGCAAGACCGACAATGTGTTCCTCAGAACCTAACAGAATGGGTAAAGATCCAGGCAGTTTAGCATTTTTCCTTTCATTTCCATATTTTTTGCGTTCCAGTATAAGGTGATTTATATTAACTGGCACTTTACATATATCGCAGATCATGTTTTCTTTTGTACTTAACAAAAATGAATGGGTTACTTCCGAGTGCCCAATTCTGATTCTAGAAATTGACGTTTGAATTTGACGATCTATTGGACTTGGAAACTTTTCCCATTCAAAATCCGCTCCTTTATTACGGTACTTTTGTGCATAAATTCTTTTAATATTATCAGTTACATGTTTCCTAAATATTTCATTTATATGGTTTTTGAGGTCATTTAGTCTGGTATAATGAGTAATTTGTTTCATTTTTGTATTTGACGCTGCCAATTTGGCTGCTCTATCTGCGTTTTCATTACCCTGTGTACCCATATGCGATGGAATTCAGCAAAAGGTAATGGATTTGAATTATTGTATTGTATTATTATTTTTTTGGAAACAGTCTTATTTTTTACTCGTGTCACTATTGTCGCAAGGGTGGAACCCTCTCCATAGTACACTATTTAGTACGAACGTCGGCCAAATACGAAATACCAATGTGGTAGAAATACCAATGGTACTTTTGTGCATAAATTCTTTTAATATTATCAGTTACATGTTTCCTGAATATTTCATTTATATGGTTTTTGAGGTTTCTGATAATAACAATCGAAGGAGGTCGATCGCCGAATACCGCCCCGTTCATCCGGAGGCCGTTTGATCGAGGACCCGGGGAAGAGTCTGGGGCAAAAAGAAAATAATTATTCCATCGAGGCGGGCCGAGTGGGGAACACTTGAGACCCTACCGGCAATATCGAGCCTCGGTCCGGCTCGCCGCATCTTCTCCGCACACCCTATAACTTCGCCGGTCGTTGGGTGCGTGGATGGGCAGGGCCCTCATCGGGCATGATACAGTTTCCCGCCCTCGTCGAGTCCCGGCAGGGCGGCGCGATAGAACAAATTAATTTATCATTTCGTTGCGTTACGGTTAACAGCATTCCGTGGAAATAATGGCCGGTAATAAAGGCACGTACCTAAACCTAAGGAACTGAGCCGCGCGCCTACCTTTCGAAGGTGAAGGGAGAGAGAGAAAGGACGAAGAGGAACGACGATGGGAGGAGGAGGTAGGTGAGGGTGGATGGATGGGGACGAGGCGACCAGCAGGTCGGTTTGCTAGAACGAGACAGAACCCGAGGACAGACACGTAGACTGTTCGGGAAGGTGCGGGGGTGAACGTGGAGGTGCGCAGGCGCGCAGCATGGGTGTATCTTGAGCCACCCTTTTCCAGTTACCCCCACCATTCTCGCCTCGTCGCCTGTTTTCCTCGTCGCTCGTCCCTCGTCCACCGCTCGATTCAGTCACCGGACCGTTTCGCGAGCGGAGGGTTTCCGCGCCTTTTCTCTCCGTGCTTCTGGCCCGCAATTGCGACGTTTTCCACCGAGAATCGACGGTCGTTGCCCGTGCCCCGCGAGTTGTTCGTGTGCTCGCGTTTCCCGGAGTCAGTTTTCCGCTCCGTCGACGATCGTCCTGACTCGCGTGGACCTCTGCGGTGCGGATAGGGGTGCAGCCAGGTTGCGAGACCGCGTGTGTGTTCCTTAGCGCCGGTCGGTCCGGCGAGTGGCCCAGTTTCGGTCACATGTGTTACGTACCCGAAGTGTCGTCGACGCGAGGATGATCCCCGCGATCCCGAAACACCGAGTGCGTTTGTTGACGATCGGCGGCTACGCCGAGGATCAGTGAGTTTTCCAACGTTTTTTGTGGAAATCGTTTCTTTGTTTTGTTGTTCGGTGAATGTTGCGTGGGTGACTAGGAGTTCCAGAGAAGAGGTCCGCCGGGAGGCTGCTCTCGCACGGAGCATGAGGATCGAGGGATTGACGTTCAGTGACTCGTGAGTTCGACCCGGAGGATCCTCTCGCTGATCAACTCGTTCGATTATTTTTTCTTCCAGTTCCGTTGGTTCCGTAGACGTAGTGCTCTATCGGTTTCTAGGCGTGTGTTACGTGTCGGTGTGGCTGTGTGTGATGTTTACGTGACCGCCGGACGAAGAGCAGACCGCGTGACCGTGGCGGGAGGTTCGAGAGCGTGCACCCGTTTCCTGATGCAACGTGACGCGAGACGTTATGGTGCTGTCGATACACCGCGAACGACGTTAGACAGTGTGGCCGATACGTAGACGTCTACCTCGATAACCAGGAGTGAGAGAGACTGTCGATCCTCTTATCTGTGTCTCCTCTGTTCACGTCACTGCGTAAACGCGTTGCCTTGATTGGGTTACACAATTAAATAATCATACCCGCCGTCAGTGGTTTACAAACGTTGCATAATTGAGTGACGCCGCGCCACGACGGATGCTGAGACGCTAGGAGCAGCCGGATCTCTCGAGGTAGGAAATTTCTCATCGAGACACCCGAATTCGCTGTCCCCGGCTGTTTGCCTTACCAAAACGAGATCGTGATAAAACGCCGAACGCTCGATACGCGTGCTCCGGTTTGTTTGGCTGGGCTCGCAGCCCGTAAACTCGCCGATGTGATTGGTTCCCCTTGGTACACCCGGTATGCTCGTTTGTGTTCGACCGAGTATCGAGGCAACCTGTGTATACTGTGCAATATTGGGTTTATGACACTCAGCTGAGGGAATTGTCAGGTTGATGCCTGGAGCAGCCTGAATGTTTCTTCGCCTGGCTTATTGTTGTTTGTTTTCCTACGGCTGCTGCTGCAGCTTTGTTCCCCGCGCTGCTGCATACGTTACGCGTGGAAATGAATTCTTTGTGAGCTATTTCATAGTTTTTTTTTCTTCTTTTTTACGGTACCGACGTTACTGAAGTTTTTCTACGGTTGCAATGATTTTCTTGAAACCTCGAGGCAATCGAGGAGCGTGTTTAGTTCGAGATGCACAATTCGGTTACTGATTCTTTAGGTCGTTGTAACGACGGTTAACAAAGTTGACATTTTCAGTCGGTCGACGACGATTTTACGATGGCGAATCTTTTGATATCTCTCTGTTCTGTCTTGTGTTTTCAATAATTAATTATAATTACTGATTGATTTTCCAAATTTACGATGTCGATCATTATATTCAGATGTTATTCCAGTTATCGATCGTAGGATTGTTAAAAACAAAAGACGTATTGATGTTCTCGGCGCAAAGGTTTGATCAAGAATATACATCAAAGTAATTTTGCTAGTTTGATTAAACTTTCAACGTTTATAAATAATAACATAAATTTTAATAGAGAATTCAGTATTATTGTAATAATAACGGACTTAAATATAATGTCAAAGTACAGTAATAAATGACTAACTTGCTTTATGAAAATTTTAAAAACGAAATTGAGATATATAAACACGTGTTGTTTCTATTTTATTATATTCAGATTAGTGTGTCTAGGTATTTCAGGTTTTTCCATAGTTTTGGTTCGTTTGCTTTCTTCTAAAGATTACGTTGACCGCAGTACGTTTTCAACCAATGTCTCACACGATTCAAATTTGATCAGTACAATGTTTGAATTACATTAGTAAATTTAATAGCAAGTATGAATTAATATTTTCTTCTTCTCCAATCTATTTACATTACATATCTTTCAATATATACATTTTCTTTTGATATCTATTTGAAAATTAATCGAAACCGTTGCGCCGAAAACATTAATTCATAAGTATTAATTATAATTTCGTCTTGTGAACGTCGGTTTTTTATTTTGCTCGCGAACGTTTCTTTTCTGCTCTGAACGGTTTGTTTTCGAAAATCGATTTCGAAGGCTTTCTGATACCTGTAGAATGTAGATTCGCACAGCGTAGAAAAAGTGGGTACATTAATATCTGTAGAATTTTGATTATGTAGAATTCTGTAGAATAGGAAGGGATTATTGAATATGGATGCAGCTAAACAATAATCGAATAATTGTCCACCAAATTGCCATCTTTCTTCTATCAGACGAAGAATATCATTCCGAATATTTATTCGTTCAATTTTAATATGCCCCAGCAGAAAATTTCATATTATATATACATTACGGAGAACCGTGTGTGATATAGTTAATTTATGAATTTCCAGTTACCGGTGTAATTTCATTCGAGTTTTACTACTTGCGTAATTAAAACTGTTCCGTCATATCGTACAAGTTAGTAACAACAACAAGGTTAGAGATTTCGAGTGTCGTTTCGGCGATCTCGAATAAACACTGAACTGTAAATAATAGTACTGTAAGTAATAGAATGTATATAACGTGTCCGGCAACTTTTAATAATGATGCTACAGAATGTTTCGGAGTTATTTACACTAATTAATTTTGTTGGTACATTCGAAGCAATTTCTCCGGTGCATCCCTGTGTACCGTTGCAGTACTCGGTATCCACTTGGAACAGCGTGTTCCGCGAATGAAACGGGGCAGCTGTCGTTTTAGTCGAGTCAGAAACTCGAAACTAACCTACATCTAAAAGCATCCGAAAGCTTTTTACCTATAAGCAACATGTTTGCCGAGGAATGTCGCATTGCGCCTACGGCGACACGTTAGCATCTCGCGTTTTTCCTGCGGAATTAGACTCGGCCGGTTTGCTTTAACATCTCGCGATCTCTCTCCTTTTACTTTCTCGGTATTCTACTTGGTGTCGCCTTTGTTCTCGGAATACAGGCCGCTTAGGGAAAGAGCAGATTAGGTTCTTCGCGTGTACTTTGCCTCGGTAAATACGGGAAACTGTTTTTTTAAGAGCTTGAAGGCTCATGCTCCAAGATCTCGTCGATGAATTTTTAATCCGATGATATTCGGCAAGTTCTGCTACGGTATTATTTTTTTCTCTGTCGTGATAAGTATCACAATCTTCATCTGGCAAGGGTTAACTTTATAGCCAACAGTGCTTGCCAATGCGGAGCAGAAGTTGAGGATCCAAATCATGTAGCACACTAGAAACAAAGCTTCTCAAAGATAAGTACTGTTTCCCCCTTTGCATTAGTTCTTTCTTATGTAAACCTGATATAGAGGGGCTGAAAATGATTTATAATTTTTTTTTATTAGAAAATCTCATGAGATTTATTTCAACATAATTACAAAAAAAAAACGAAATACGCCACATACAAAACAGAATATAATAATTACAAAATAGGATGTGGTTATTAGAGATACACGGATATTTTAATACAGACATATGATTAGTTGGAACAGTATAGACAAAACTTATACTTTAAGACCACAGCTCTTAAAAAACGATAACATGTAGTGACAAGCTTTGATATTTAGTTTAGCTATTAATATTGAGACATCCATTGGAAACTGGAAATTTATTTTGCTGAGTTTATTCATTACTTTGAGCCATTCCTTATAATTGTTCTCAAACAATGTTCTGTAAAAATTAAAAAAAAAGGAAAACAATGTAACACCGACTTAATGTAAGCCAATGTAATATTACTGTACTTGCTATATATACCACTTGGTTTAAAGCAATAATAAATAAGTAGTTAAACAATCTTCATCGCGAGAGGCGATAGAACTTGTTGATCAATCGCGATTTACACAAAAGCTGAGTTTCAGATTAATTCGAAATCGAAAATAATTATTACAGAATATTGGAATCAAGTTTCTTCAAAGACTTCGAAGTCCGATAGCGTCCATGGTTTTTCGATGCTCCGTCTGACTAGCGCTGGTCGTTTCTACTTGCAACTGACTCGCAGCTATGCACTCTTCTTTAATTACTTTCTCGGACAACGGTGCAAGGTACAAACACTTTTTTTTAGAGATACTGTTACAATGAAGAAAGTGAGTGAGCAGATTTTAAGAGGGGCAGTATGAAAAATATATTTTTTAACCAGGTGATGTACATTTGTAACTTTCAAACATTAGTGTGAACTAAGTTGATGTTTTTGGCGCACCGGTTCGATCAGTTCAATTGATAGCAATTTTGCAATACATTAATTTCGACGTTTTGGTCTTGGTTTAGACCCTTTTCGAGAAAATAATGGTTGCGTCTGTGAATTATTAAAAAATTATTAAATTGTATTTTTAATTTGATAATGTTGCAGCGGGTCTTGAATTCAACGATATATGAAATTATGACCTTGACAGTGTTAATAACATTACAATAGTTTGGATACTATTAATAACGTTGCAATAGTGATTTCTCTTAATCTGACGAAAAAATGTCGTGACTTCAGAGAGTTTCACTGTTCGTCTCAATATCTTTCAAGTAAGACATGAACACAGCACGTGGCATTGTTCTTCTATCATTCCTAAAGTTATTTCAATAAGTAAATAAGTTGAAATATTTCAAAAATTGTTGTTAGCATGTTCTCATCAACAAAATATTACTTTTTGTGTTGTTTTAATAATTCACACGTCTAAACAAAGACAGAAACGTCGAAATTAATATATTGCAAAATTGCTTCCAATTAAAGCGATCGAACTGGCGCGCCGAAAACATCAACTTTGTTTAAACATAGGATCGACAAATAAAAAGAAAAGTTATTAGTATGAACTTCAAATCAAACCAACAAATACATTAATGCTATCGGCGCACTGGTTCGATCAATTGTTATTTAAAAACACTTTTGCAAATTACCAGATTAATTCGATAATTAATTAAAATTAATTTGTATTTGTTATATATTTGTTAAATATGTAAATCGAAACGATAAGAATTCAGTGCAGCCCCACAATTTCCTTGAAAGGTCATTGTTTTAATATAAAGTGATCAATTCATATTAATTATTTTTCATTTACCTCGGACTTACAGATTCGATTTCCAAAGGAACTTTTCGAATTCCGGTTTCGTTTCGGTCAGCGTAGAAAAATCGTGCATAAACATTGCCGGTTTAGTAATAGAAGTGTCGTCGTTGAAACAAACGCGAAAGTTACAGTAATGCTTGTGCATACTTTGCGGCGGCGAAACGATGGAAAAATGAAAAAAAAAGAGAAGGGTAACGCTTGGAACTGAACATGCATGTACGCTGGTAAAGGGAAAAGAACTCCACCGAAACTTTTTGTCGGTAATGCACTGAAATATGGCGTATTGTAATAGAACGCGAGCCAAGTCCGCATTTGATTTTACACTGATGGACGATACTGGTGGACGGTGGTTGCCGGCGAGGCCGAGCGAACAGCATCTATTGAAATGATATCCTTTCTAGTGGCGGAAAGGCTGGCCAGGGGGATGCTTCGGGGCGAATATGAGATTTTAGTGTATCTACTGCGCTTATTGTTTGACATATGTACCTATGTATTAAATGACCCTGTCCTGGTACCACGCGCATCGGAGCCTTTTCATACGCTGGACCGAGAATGGAACACGAAACGCGGGAAGGGTGGAAGAATACTCTCGACAGTGACTACCGTTTGGTCCTGGCGTCCCCGCGCCATACACTGCCGTCCAAAAATTTTATGACCACGTGACGTGCAACATAATCGCGTTGTCGGTTTTAACGTAAATTCGTTCGGCTGGAAATGCAAATACGCGCGCGACTGAAATGAAGGGTGCAAGATATCCGAATTTGTGCAATGTTCTATTACTTCGAATTTGTTCAATATTAGATAACATCGAATTTGTTCAATGTTAGATAATTTCGAATTTGTTCAATGTTCGATAACTTCGAATTTGTCCAATGTTAGATAACTTCGAATTTGTTCAATGTTAGAGTACTTCGAATTTGTTCAATGTTCGATAACTTCGAATTTGTTCAATGTTCGATAACTTCGAATTTGTCCAA
>CM052322.1:4567597-4583496 GCA_028455615.1 Lasioglossum zephyrum | reverse complement strand
AAAAAAAAAGTTATTTCCATCATTCAGAATGTAAAGGATGCGTAAACGTAAAAGGACTTTTTATTGATCTTTTAACTAGCTCTTCTGACTACCGAAAATCGAAACGAACAGAAACACTCTGCAACGACTTATTGTGTTGAATTCTGTTAAATCTCGTGCTTATCAGATTTTAATTTAAAAGGAAGGGTTCGTTCGCCAGCTTTCATGTTTATCGAAACACTTCGCCTTATTTTCGAGCGAAAATTTTAATAATTTTTAATAATTAAAACTTAAAAATTTTGAATTATTAAAAAATCTTTTTTAATTTTCATTTCTTTCGGTATATCGTGATTTCAACGACAGGATTGACTTTCGCCCCATTTATTTACCGCGAATCTATCACTGTTTAATTCTACTTTATTAAAACAAAGGAAAATTGTAAACCTTGTAGTTGATAATTCAATTGAAAAGTAATTTAATTGAGAAGACCGTGTTTAAAAATTTTTATATTGTACCAATTTTTTCTGAAATGCATGAAAACGGTGCAAATAGAGATTTAATTAATTTTTTTTTTATAAAATCCAGGGTAATAATCTGATTACACTTTTTCGTTTGAAAATTAATTAAATTCTCCTGCGTCGGTGGATCATTATATCGCGGAATTCAGTAGAGACGACACTGTGCAACAACGCTGGATAAAAATGAACAAATTCATCGGGTGTTGTGCCTTTTTGTCCCTGACTGTAGTCGCCGAGGATCAGGTAGGGTTGTCTCTGACAAACTGCCGCTACGAATTCGAGAAGCACGGTCTGGCTGAAGAAGCGAGAAAGTAACGTTTCTGCCATTGTTAGGCGCGTTTATAATTTGAATAATGGCGGCCCTCGCGCCGTTTCGCGCTCTCCCGGCCCTCTTGCCCGTGATTTTTATCGAGGCGGAATGAATTCGAGCGCACTCGCGAACCCTCGACGCGGTTCTTACACTCGCGTCGCAACCCGACGGAAATATAAACGGACGGACAGGGCGAACTTTTTTTCCAAGGAATTCGTGCCCCGTCACCGACGCGCCGGCCTCTCGTTCGCGTCAGGTGGTTTAATCACTTCATAAGGTGAACGCAACGAGCATTCAAACGGGACAGACTGCTTTCACCGAGTTTTAGAGCTGACTGAGACGTCTTCGTTTGAGACCGCGTCTTTTTGCACGGCGAGGACCTTGGCCGATTATTGTGAGCCGTAGGTAATTAGTAGATAACGGATTTACTTTATTTGTAAGAAAACATGAGTAGTTGCAATTTCAAAATATAGACGATTCAAATCGTTTAAGAACATTAATATATTATTTTCAATTTGATAAAATTATTAAAGTAAGAATTGCAGAGCATTTTGATTTTGCATAATGTTCTGCAGTAACGTAGACGATTCAAATAATTTAAGAACATCAATATATTATTTTTAACTTGGTAAAATTATTAAAGTAAGAATTGCAGAGCATTTTGATTTTGCATAATGTTCTGCAGTAACGTAGACGATTCAAATAATTTAAGAACATCAATATATTATTTTTAACTTGGTAAAATTATTAAAGTAAGAGTGCAGACCATGTCTATTTTGCAGAAGGATTTGCAGTAATCAAACCGCGACTATTTTCTGCATTTATGCAGAATATACAATTTACAAAATATGAATGATGAAGAATGTGAAATACAAAAGTATTTAGTTAATAAGCTAGAGCACAACTGTGCAGAGTTTGATTAAAATCGGACAATGGTTCTTGTAAATTAATGCTCGTAAATTAATCCCTAATCGAGAATAAGGTATATTTCTTTATAATAATAACAGGGTCTATTCCGATTTCATAGATCATTCATTACTTGAATAAAGAAGTATACTAAAAGGGTATAAGTACATAGTTTTAGTGTCAAATTCGCGTTTTACGCAACATTTGTGCTGCATCGTGAAAAAAATAATGTCGGTATGCGATCACTGTCCACGCAGGACATAGGCTGGTGGACAGTAAACGCGACTTTACTGTATCTTTCCTTCTCTACGTTCGACTCTCTATTGTAGTCTACCTCGGCGCGGTCGGAGCGATAGACGCAGCCATAAATCAGAAAAGCAAGTCAGGTTGCGATTCTTGTCTGGTCAGTGGACATCCTCCTAGACAAGAATCAAGGGATTACTGTAGTTTCAGTGTAAAATTCTCGTTTTTCGCAACATTCGTGTTGCATCGAGAGGTATCACCCGCGAAATGAGTTAACGGAAGCAGCTGCTCCACCGATCCGCGTCATTACGCCAGAAATCGGCGTCTCGTATAATTCCCGCAGACGGTGTTGTACTTACGGCTCGGCGAGTACCAACTCCCCGTGCGAGTACCCTTCCGGCTGGCACACAGAAAATTGTTTTCCGCGCTACTGTGCCGGGGTGCACGCGTCGCGAGTTGGAAGCGAGGGCGAGACATCGTCGCCGACGCTGTAGTTCCTCTTAAAAAAGAAGTCAGACACACATGAAGAGAGCGAGCGGGGGATGAGGGGTGGCTAGAGGGACGGCGAGCGGAGACGAAAATTGGTAAGGTAGGACAGAGAAAGAGAACACGAGAGAGGAAGGGAGAGAGAACCTATTCCCTGTCGGCGAACGCACACGCCGCCGTGAGCGCAGACACGCGTGTGTCGAAAAGAAAGGGCGTTGTCGGCCGTCTAGCAGGGTGTCTCGTCCCATTGTCCATGCACGCGGATGGGTTGGCTCTTTACTGAAATGCAAGCCGAGTTTTTTTTTGCGAGGGGTGGAAGCACGAGCTTGCGACTACGTTGCCCCGAGAGAGAAAGAGCGAAGCGTAGTGAGGGGAGGAAGTGAGGTGAAAGAAAGAGGGAAAAAGAGCGAGGAGACTTTGTATGGAGAAGGGAAGAGAGAACAGGAACAAGGGGTGGCTCGGCCGTATCGCGACCCCCGACGCGACTCTTCGATTCGAAACAGGCGAGAACCGGTCTGTGTACGGGACGCAGAGGTATTTTCCACCCCCTCGGGTCCGTCGGCAACCCCCCGGTGACGATCTCTTCTTCCGATAGTTACCTACACCGGTTGCTTACACTGTTTTAACGTTATTCGACACAGCTCCCACCCCTTTGTCCGCCGATACGTTCCGCCCGAAGGCGGAATGCCGTCCGAGAGGGTGCTTTCACAGACAAGTAGACGGCCAGACGAAGACAAGGGGGATGGCTGGTACGCCATCATTAATTCCATACGTTCCTTTTTTTTCCCTGTCGACAACGCCGCCTGTTTTCTCCGGGAAACGATATACGCGAATAGACGAGCCGCCGTTGCCGATCTTCGTCACACGATCGCGAATTTTTCATTAAATTAACGCGGCCTGTCGATTCCTTTGCCAGACAGGACACAACGCGCCACCCACGCCGGCTGCTAGATAAAAGTCGGTTCTCGCTCCTTGGCCGGGCCGTTTAAGTATTCATTATTTAGGAGCTGTTCCCGGCGTACGGTACGTCCGCGACGGCACGTACAGTTTTAATGGCGTTGCGAGAGAGCCCAGACACCGTAACACCCCCGCGTCGTTTTCCACGGGGTGCGCGCCGCCAGACGGGGTGTCCTTTCATGGAACGACAGAAATTTGTCGGGATTTATTGTTCTCCGCCGTAAAACGGCAGACTGAACGCTGCGATTAAATAATGTTTAACGCGTCCACGGCTGAAAGCGTTCGATCAACCTAATCGGTGTCAATACGATTGTTCGTATGGTTCTATCACGCCATGAAAACATAATCTCTTGCCGTTACAAGAGCCTCTTGTAGTAGCGCGAAACTTCGTTCTGAACAGTTTTTCATGCGATCGTAAATGGCTTCCATGGAAATCATCGACACTTTTCCCGACACGGTTTTCACCGACTTCAAATTTGACCGACAACTACTTTGGCCGACAACGCCTTTAACCGAAAACGATTTTAACCGACAACGCCTTTAACCGAAAACGATTTTCACCGACAACGTCTATAACCGACAACGATTTCGACAGACAACGATTTAGACGAAACATAATGTGTTGATTTAACGTGTAAAATGAAAATGGGTTAATTGTTATCCTAGTCTTTTTTTATGCAACTATTTTTTAGAAGCGTATATTCTGTTTAAGCTTCATACGTTCCTCAAAGTGAAAATTCACGCATTCAATATTTTTGCAAACTGTAAAATTAATCATACTTTTGTGCCTACGTCGAGAGATGTATTTCTTTAAAATGTGACGCTATAAATGAAAATACGTTCCTCAATGTGAAAATTCACGCATTCAATATTTTTGCAAACTGTAAAATTAATCATCCTCTTATGTCCACGTCCAGAGATGTATTTCTTTAAAATGTAATTTTATAAAAGAAACATAACGTGTAAAATTAAAATGGGTGAATTGTTATCCTAGTCTTTTTTTATGCAACTATTTTTTAGAAACGTATGAGGTTTAAGAGAGGATGTAATACGGAAGAATATTGCCTCGGTTTTTCTAGCATCAATTAGTTAACGGGGGTGATCGCTTTGGCTTCTGGTAAGAGGGTCGAACGTCTCCCAGGTGGAAGCGATCCTCTCTCGAGCTCTTTTATCTACCACATCGGACCGATTTTATTGCGTTTCCGCGCGGTTGCCGCGGCAGAGGCATACATAATGTAAGGGAAACCCATCTGCTCGCCACCAAAGAGTATTATCTCCCGTTTGTAAGCGGACGATCAACGGAAACTTGAGCCACGAAACAGGAGAATTACTCCTTTGACACGTACCGAGTAACAGCGAGAGTCCGGAAAAAGTGGGCCCGCGAGAGGACCGGGGGTTTGAAAGAGGCGTGCGCGAAGGGGATGAACGAGGACCAGGACGAAGTTCGGGGAAACTTGCGAACCCCGGGGGAATGCTTCAGAAGCTTTATAACTTCGACAATCTTAAATCGACAGAACTACCGTGTCCAGCAGTCGTGACGAGCTCTGCGGATAGGATAGAGAAAGAGAGAACGCGAGGGAAACAGAGGGCAGGAGAGGGAATTGCTGGAAGGGTGCGAACGGAGGGGAGTGTGAAAAATAGCAGCGTGTATTACCGACGTTGATAGGAAGAGGGCGATAGCTTGTCCACGCTTCGACACTGTCCATTGTCTGTTTTTACGGCCACGTGCACATATGGACGAATCCGAGTGCTCGAATTACGAGCCTATTCGAACAAATTGCCTGCTGCCTGATAAGCGGAAAATTCTTAAATCGTTCCGCCAGCCTGATGCGTCCCTCTGCTAATTCTTTTTCAAGTCTCGGTTCATTTATCACTGGTCCTGAATTCATTTAACACGACTGGCTGAAAGTAAAATTTATTTTTATAGTTTGTTGTTATAGGGAATGGTTTGTTCGAGATCTCTTTTATGATGCTTGAATATTGTGAAGAATAAAACTCTTCCCTTTTTAAGGACAAAAGTATATAACGTACTTGAATCTCTTCTAGAAGACTTGTCTAAAAGATCTATTTGATAGGATTGGAATATCTCAATCATTCTGTGTGTTTATACACAGCTTTTGAAATTATTTCCAGACTTTTTCTAATTTTTACATTTTTTTTATTAAGCTATAGAGCCCCAAATGAGATTACTAATATCATGCACATGGCTGTGCATGTCAACATTACAAAGATAACTTATAAACTAAGATTGAGATAGCTCTCTCAAAATATCGCATACTGATTTAAGGGAGATCTCCAAATCACTTGCTTTCACTAACACGAATAAATATATAGTTAATGAAGGCCGATAGAAAGGAAAAAATTATTTTGAACATTTCCACGACGAAAGAAGAAAATTTTTACATTTACTCTTCAGCACGTGATCCTCTTTTGCAGACGATTTAAGAACATTCAAAGATACAGAAGAGGGTTAAAATGATCAAGAAGCCGTGTTCAACCCTTCCTGTACGATGATTAAAACTTGGATTATTTTCGTGTAACGAATAGACGTGGTATTGTAGCCTGCTGAACGCGTTTCTCCTCTTTTTTTTCCAGACATGGTAACTCCCGACAAAGGCCGCTGGTCGGAAGTCAGGAAGACGCAACTTTGTTCGCGTCAGAGTGTTGTTCTGTGACAGCAATTACCGTGACATGAAGTGAAGGGACGCTTCCCTCGAAGAGACTGCGAAATCCTGAAAGTTACAACAAACAACCGAGACGACGGTTTTGAAATCTTGCCCGCGAGTTACGACGCCCGGCAGCGAACAGTGCAACTTTAACGGTAAGTTAGTATATACTGCGAGCTTCATGATCAATAACTCGGGCCTGCCATGAATTCTTAATCGGGTCTTGTCCATTGCTCTATGCGGCCGGTTTTTAGACCTATCGGCGACGATACCGAAGCCTTGAGAAGGGAACGAATGAGGCCGCGTCGTTCAATATTTCATACAGTCACATAGGAATACCTGTACACTTTTACTTCTTTGGCAATCTATGTAAAAATTTGGTCCTACAGGTTTGTTCATTTCAAATGGAACGTGTTTTTATTAATTACGACTAGACTGCGAGTTTTATGCTAACTCAAAATTGTCTGCATCAATCGCCAGATAATTTTAACGAGTTGGAAATCATCCACTTATTTGTTGAAATTTTTCTAATCTCTCCACAGCTGTGTACTTCGTCTATTTATTTAACCATTGATATAATCATATTCATTCGTAGTAGACTGCGGATGTTTATACAATTCGCCAGTTTTTTAGACAAATTTTCAGAACCTCGAATCAAATAGAACCTTCTTTCAGCTGGTAGTAGTCCCTTGAGATCTGAAATCAATTAAAATCGCAGTAAATTATGTTGTATTTTATGTCCTATGATTTTTCAAAAATTTTCAAAAGCCATAATTGCATCAAGATCCGCAGTGTAATTGGCAGTGTTGATATTCTTGTGTTTCTACTGATACACCCCAAGTTCTACTGTACTTTCTATAATTCTAAAATGCATAAAACTCGCAGTCCGCCAACAAGATTGAAATAATTCCGCAAGCTATTAGCGTTAAAAACCGCGGTTCATAAATACCATTGGAATACGTTGGTCGGACGTGTTCAGGAGCGGATCTAGGGTTAACGACTTGCTGGGGAAAAATGGCTGTCCCCGCGGCAGAGATTAAACAAAGCTCGAATCGCTGGTTAACGCGAGATATCGACAGGAAAAATTTGCTCGGATAACAACGTGCCGAAGGAGGCTCGTTCATTTCCGCGCACACGTTAGCGAGTTCACGAGCCTGCCGCACACGCACACAAAGATCGTGGCCCGTTTGTGTTACACCGAGCGGCGAGTGATTTTTCAATTTGCCACGTCTTTCGGCCCATTGTGACCACAGTCCCGCGTTTATCCCGGTTTCAGGTCGCCACCGATATCGACGTTTTTGGCAATTGATTCCCGGCGAGCCTGCCCGGAAACCGTTTAATATCGGCGACCATGAATAATTTCTAGGCAACATTCATATTCCGATGCTCACGGCAAACACCCATCGGGCGTGCGCCTGCTATTTGCATCCCGTTGTTCTTTCTCTGTTTACACACGGACAGGAATTACCGATCGGCCAAATATAAATCGAAGCACACACACCGCTGTCGAGAAAAATTCTGCTTCGATTGGATAAACTTTTTAATCAACTTATTTAGACAATTAACAAGCGGTGCCAGTCATTCTTAAAGGGGTAGATTCTTCTCGTTTCTCGGTTCTACTTTCCTATTTTCATTAAATTTTATTTCATTTTATTACATTATATTACATTATATTGTACATTATATTACATTATAGTGTACATTATATTACATTATATTGTACATTATATTACATTATAGTGTACATTATATTACATTATATTGTACATTGTATTATACATTATATGTTGTACATTATATTTTGTACATTATATTTTGTACATTATATTTTGTACATTATATTTTGTACATTATATTTTGCACATTATATTTTGTACATTATATTTTGTACATTATATTTTGCACATTATATTTTGTACATTATATTTTGTACATTATATTTTGTACATTATATTTTGTACATTATATTGTACATTATATTTTGTACATTATATTTGTACATTATTTTTGTACATTATATTTGTACATTATATTGTACATATTATATTACATTATATTACATTATATTACATCAATCCTAGAAACGAATCTACCCCCTTAAGAAGGTCGTCCCTTACAAGGATAAATTAGAAGGGCGAGAACTAGTTCATCTTTCATTCCATCTAGCTCGAATTTCTCTTTTGATTTGTTTAATCACGTGTCTGTGAGAAAGAGGACAAAAATAATATCTTTGTTGTTATTTCGAGAATTGATAAAGTTGTAATGCGGATTGACGGGAACGTTTCTACCCGGAACTCCATTCTCACCATTCACCTGACTAGACATTCGTACTTTTCAAAGACACTTGTTTTACTCGATTCGTTGTCAGTCCCGGTAAAGTAATCGGATTAGAATATAATAAAGAATCGAAGGGACTGAATTAGTTTGTTTTCCAAACGAGAACGCATTTAGCGGAGGCATTCGATTCGAAAGTTCCTATAATTCAGTCGGCACAGCCCCACCTCCTGCGAACCCGAACAAGATTATACATTTCCGTTCTCGGCGGGTTTGTTCGTTCGACACTGCTTCAGGAGCCTGTTAATTATATTAAGTAAAACTCCGCGGAGCTCGCCTCTCTTTTCCTTCGGCAAACGCTTCGCAACTTCGTTAAACAAGAGTCTTTCCTTAGCGGAGTCTTATTCCACACGGTGCAACCGATGTTGAACTTCCGCCCCGTGGTGTATATCTTTCCAACTTCGTTTCCCGGTATATTCGTAGTAGTCTGCATTCTTAAAATTGCTCCGATCCCCCAGCGAATTTCCAGTTTACAGTCCGGCGAGGATTTTCCGAATGGGAAACCGAGAATTTCTTCTAGAAAATTAGCTTATGATTTCATCCGGGTCGACGCGCATCATTCTTCCTGATTGTTCTAACTTTTTACAGCGGTGTATTTTATTGGCCTCCGTTGGATAAGTAATGAAGTGGTATGAAGGAACGCATGGTTTCGCAATCTATTCAAAAATACCGGATTCTTAGCCCCTTTGCAACAATTGGAATATACAATATTTCTCTTTAACCTCTTGCTACAGCGACTTCAAATATTTATATAATTTCAACGTGTAACATTCAAAATCAATATTATTTGATTTTAAACAATTCCAACGCAGGCCGATCCTCCCATCAGCGCAAACACGAAACCAAAAACCAGATGGAAGCACGGAGCTAAAATTAAAAAAGAAGAAAAACCAGACGTGACTCAACGGGCGGCGGTTCTAACTTTATGACCACAGACACAATTTCGTGGGCACGTGCGTGTAGATGGTCAAAGGGGTGCTCGAGGCGTTCGAAATAAATACAAATACCTCGGTGACAGCGCGAATAAAGGGCGGGGCGAAGGGTGAGGGCTTTTTTTTCTCTCCACTCGGGGTAGACTTCGCGGCGAGCGGAGCGTGGCTGTGCAGACGGCCGAGGAGGAATGCATATGAAACGTCAAATGCACTCAGCACGGTCCATCAAAATGCAAATATCTTTTATCCGGCCGGGGTAATGTATGCGTCCGTTGAGAATCAGTATTCAACACGCCGATCCACCCCCACGGTATATCGGGAACCGGGTTCTGTGTGTATGCGATCTACCGTTGGATACAGAGTGCCGGGTTACCGTAGGGCGAGAGAGCCTAAACCCCTCCCGAAAAGACCACCGGAGCAACCCTCTTGGCCAAATCTTTATTTTACGAGCGATCCATCGCCCCCGGGATCGATGACGGCGACCCTCTCGATGACGGGGGACGCTCACCGTAACCAATTTTAATTGATACGACCTCTCCAGGACGCGATGCTCCCCCAAAACTGTGTCCGACTCGAAGTAGACTCGAACGGATTCCTTTGATGCGTCAGCCGGTAAGCTATAAATCGTGAAACCGGTCCGCATTCGACGAGGGTTCTTTTATCGTTTCAATTTACATTTCTCTATTCGTCTCCTCTCACCATCTCGCTCGTTCTCTCGTTTTATGGACCGCCCTGTACAGCGCGTATGTTCTTGAATTGATTTCGGCAAACTATCCTCGATTTATCGGCGCGGCTCGAAATTACGCGATTTAAGAATGTTTGCCTACTGTTACGTTTTCAGGATGTTCTGAAATTATATTCGTGCAGGGTGTTTGAGAAAGCGTGTACTTCCTTGAAAAGGACGTAGTTACGTTACAGTATTTTCTCCATCTAAGTCCCCAGCATGGGTCTGTTGAGGGACATTTATGCGCCAAGGTCAGTATTCTTTGACATCTGCCGAAGATAGAGGACAGCTGAGCTCGAGAGGCTTCGATCGCCGGGAAACATAGCTAATTCAAATTTCCAACTTCATTATTTTTTTATGGGACTTCGATGACCATGTTTCTGGCATTTTTCTAATTAATATCATACCAAACATGATATGATTCCGATGATATTTACTTGTGTAATAGACAATTAAAGTTTCAGGCGTGAGGAAGGATAGCGTATGGGAAAGAAAGAGATTGCGCCCGAAACTTTAATTGTCTATTACACAAGTAAACGTCATCAGAATCATATCATGTTTGGTATCATTTTGCATTGAAACAATGCAACGAATATTTTGGTGAAAGTTCCATAAAAATATTAATGAATAATAAAGTAGTTAAAAATTTGCAGTAGTGGGGATAGATCTTTATGGATATATAATACTGCATTTATATGTACTCTTTAATAAAAGCGCGTCCACTTAATGACAACAGCACAACATCGACACTCTTCCCTTTTTCATTCTTTTAATAGCTGCCAATATGTTGACGTTGCCCTGAAGTGTATCGCGGGTGTTCTGCTGTTAAATGGACGACGATCTTTATTCTGGGAAAATGAAATAAGCTGCTGACAGTTTCATTTAAAATTTCTTTATTTTCTTCTCGTTCTTCCTCTTTCCTGAATCGTTCTGTGCTCGATACGTGCTGTTGAATTTGATTTTATATATTCGAATCCTTGATTTATCAATGCCAGACGATGGAAATTATGAAAGTTCGTCTGTTATTATAGTTTCAGGATGTTTTGTTAGGAAATGCTATTATTTATTGATTAAATACCCACTGTCGTGAGATTGTGAAATTATTGAAAAGTTTGTTAGAATGAATTCTGTTCCTTTTGTAAAAATGTTCGTCCCTAAGCTGTAATATAAACTGTAAGGACTAGACCAGGAAATTCGAAGTCCTTACAAGGTAACTAAGCGTGCAAACGGCTGGACACGATTTATAGTGTACGTGACTTGAAAAAGCTATTTTTGAGAGAACTTTCAGAGTCATTCGAGTCTCGGTTCAGTACGCATAATAATAAAATAAAGTCATTACGCGACCAAATACTCGTGATGTTTAAATTATATGTACATCTCCATAAACAAAATATTGTGGCTGGAGAATATCTGGGAATCTATTTTCCAAAAACTGTTCTAAATTATTTTGTTAAAATAGGTAATCATCGCTGAGTCTAGAGAACGATATTTTCTCGAATATTTTCATACTCGTGACATTATCGAGAGTCGGGCGACTGTTTAAAAAACGTCTTGGGGTACGATGTTCTCATGTTTTTGCGTTTCGCAACGGCCAGACTGTTGAAGCGGCTTTTAATTAAATTCCGTGTTTGAATTTCGAGGGCTGTAAGTTTCGGAAAGTGTTCGTGTCGTTCCGAGATTTACGGGAAAGTTGAGCGTCCGCCAGGAAGACTGGCGACAGGATGTTCCAAAAAGCCGGGACCAACCGGCGTGCCTCTAACTTCCACGTTATTCTAAATTCCGCGAAATTTCATTTCCGCCGGTTTGCGAAATAGTTGATCCGTTGGTTGTCGCGTCGGACACCAGGAAACTGTTACATTCTCTTGCTCTATGTCAGTTTTTGATATTCGTATCGACGTTTATTTTAATCCTCCCCCTGTAAAAAATGTATCTTCCGGCCGAACGTTTAATCCTCTTACCGATGAATAAATAAAATAAACACCGTTGTCGACGATAATTTTCCAATCCCCCCCCTCTAGCTTTGGCAATCGAATATTTAAGTGAATAATTGGTTTTATCGGTGGACGATTTTTCGATTGCGAGATCACTTTTGCATTCTTTGGAAATCCTGTCCGATATTTACTCTCTCTCTCTCTCTATTTCTCTCGTCGGATTTACATTTTCATCGTGAAACCGCGTAACATTTATTCGATTCTCCTCGGCCACTCGAAGATGATTGATATACAGGCGGATTGTAGACAAAGTGGACACTTCTGCCCTATCGGTAGCGTATCAATCATTTATATAACTCGATAACAGAAATCCTCGTGAATCGAATGGAGGTCCTTTATTCAACTTCGTCGCTTCGAATAGAAAAGACCGGCATTCATCACGGCTCGCAATACAGCGAACGGTGATACACATTTATATGAACATAATTACAACAAGATATTCTTCTAGTCTTCAAGACGACACCGATGAAACAAACTCTTCCAATCAATCGCCTCGCAACGTCCCATTTTTTCGCTATTCTGCTTATCTAAAGCAAAAGAACTCGTAATACCAATTTTATCCGGGCCTTTGTTAGTCAAATTGTTTATTATCTAACTAGACTGTTGGGTAATTATATAGAAAAGGTCTGCGTACTCCGATTTTGATGAAATTTTAATATGTTATATAGCAACATATTCTGAACAACTTTTTCCTTTTCCAATATATTGGGTCGCTTTTAGTTTTTGAGATATTTGTAAAAAACTATCGCGAATGCAGGTTTACGAAAAATTCAATAGAGTATTAGCGATAGTCTTTTGCAAATATCTAGAAAACTAAAAGCAACCCCCCTATATTGGAACAGGAAAAAGTTGTTCAAAATGTCGAAATCTATAACATATTAAAATTTCATCAAAATCGGAGTACGGACCTTTTCTATATAATAACCGACTGTTGATCTTCATGCAAATTAAAGATTGTCTGCATCGATTGCAGCGAGTAGAAACCAAATTGAACGTTATTTCATCTCCTAATAATTTTAATAGAGAAGAAGTTATGTAATGACATTTTCAAACAGTTCAAGATTGTCCAACAATTTTCAATTTCATCATAAACAGAACAGTCACATAACAGGATTTATTATAGAAATTAATGAAGCTTCGTGAAAAATTGTAAATTGCAAAAAACCGCGTTTCTTCATCATTTAAATTAACACTTCTTAATAGAAGACCCAGTATTTTTAAAACTAACGATTTTGTAAAGGTTTCCGCTGAAATACCTGCTTAATTGAAACAAGTTCGCCAAGGTTCGTTATACAGCTCCGCTTAAATACAACATTTTGCAGCGCGTTTAAAAGATGTCTGTAGACTAAAACTGCAGGTTGTTTCAATAAGCTGATGCATTTATGAACAGACTGGTCGAGTTTACACGAAATTTTTAGAGAAACTCAAAGAATTTTCCTGCGTCCCTGAAAATAAAAACCGTCAAATACTATTGTGGTGAATTCTGTTAAATCTCGTGCTTATGAGATTTTCACTAAAATGTTACGCTTTTTTACGTGATTCCAAAGAGAGCCGCGTGCTGAAGGGTTCGTTCGCCAGCTTTCACGTTTATCGAAACATTTTGCCTCATTTTCGTGCGTACATTTCTTTCGGTATATCGTGATTTCAACGACAGGATTTACTTTCGCCTCTAACTTTATTTACCGCGAATCCATCACTGTTTAATTCAAATTTACCGTGGCAAAAGAAAATTTGTAAACCATGATAATTTAATTGTAAAGTAATTTAATTTAATTGAGAAGACCGTGTTTTTAAATATCTTATATTCTACCTATTTTTATCATTAACGCATGAAAACGGTGCAAACAGCGATTTAATTAATATTGTATAAAATCCAGAGCAATAATATAATTAAACTTTTTTCGTTTAAAAATTAATTAAATTCTCCTGCGTCGGTGGATCATTCTATCAGGGAATTCAGTAGAGAACTATCCTTTCGAAACTGTCAGCTGTACGAATAGCGTGGGACCCTTTTTTTCGCGGAGATCTCAAATAGCCTGAACATTTACGCTCCCTGTGCGAAGGTTACACGTAGAGACGGGCATTTAGAAAAACGGACGATTTTATCGCGGGGTAAATTGAATTTCGCCATTGGTTGACGAGATCGAGAGTGAAAGAGAGGGATACACAGAGCTTTGGAAGAATGTGTAGGGAGAGTCAACGGACCAAGACAGATGTAGAGGCGTATTACACGCCCCTTGTTACCAGTTGCAGTCGCGTGCATTTGCATACAAAAGGGGTTCGTTCGAGAGCTCGTTCGTTCGAGCTGCTATTAAATATTTCCTAATCGACTGAAGCTGCTCCTCCGCCGAAAGAACGCGGCCAAAGTATCGCTCATTTGCTTGGGAGGCTTGGAACGAGTTCAATTTAATTCCATGGAAATTCCCTTGATTTATTAACGTCAACAATATGCCACGGTTTATCATTCGATCTCTCATGAGAGCCGGGAAATATTCTTAACAACTCGTCAACTACGTTCCCCTACCGGTTCGCGAAACATTATCATAATGCCACTCGTTAATCAGCATCGGAGTATCTGGCACGACCAATTAGTTTGCTTGTTCACGGAAAATTGATTTATATACTTCGTGTACTCGGTGATTACAAACATGATTGTTTTTACATAAACACCTTGTCAAAGGATACAGTCTTCCTTCGAGGAAACGCAACGTTTTTGGAACACCCTGTATAAGAACAAATAGAGACATTGCTAAACGTTTTCTGATGGGACGGAGAACATTTGTTCTCTTAAATAAGTAGGTAACAAGTTGTTAGAAATAAGGGAAATTATATCATTGAATAAGATTAAACATATATTTTTATAAATTGATTCAAATGTTTTCTTTAAAATACGACGAACATTCCTGTAAACGTTAAAACACACGGTGAATCATTTCCTGATCAACTTGATAGGATTGGCATGTGTCTGACCATGACTGACTGTTTCTACTTGAAGCTTTATTTTCTGCTGAACTAACCATTGATTAACTCTCACTGTAAATTATCGTACAATAAAAATATTACTACAACCATCAGGTTTGCAGTAAATTTGTGGTACCCACGAGTAAAAAGGGACCCAGTTACATCGTTCTAAATGAAAACGTGATTTTTTTTCGAAAAAATACTGAGCTGACAATAAGCACTCTTCGCATTTCCTCAACAGGATGTACGCGGAGCATACCGAGATCTTTTCTTTCAGCGATCGTACCTTTCTAGTTAATCCCGCCTTCCTATATTATTCTGAGATGCAATTTCGACGAAATTTAAGCTTCTCAGGATAAATAAAATCCTGTCAGGATTGTTCGTTTTATTTGCCATTCCGCTAACGCTGTTTGCTCTGCGTTTTGAAAGCAACGGCTGTAGTGGAAGCACTGGCAACAGCAACGGCGGAACCAGCAAAGCAGGCTCTTGGCTTCCGGGAAACGTATGTTGGATCAGGTAAAAAGGAGCAGCTGGAAGGTCGCGCACCGTGAGAATCAAGTAATTCTTTATGCGTGCTCCCTCTCTCTATGCCTGTACTATCTCAGGTATCTCCGCTGTGCTAACAATCCCAGTTTCCCCGGGAAAATGTATACACTCGACCCCCGTGTGTGCAAAAGAGAAGGATTTTTCCAGATGCGAAGTTTCAAAGTGCACCTCTCGAAAAGTAGTTCGATGCGTGTACGGAATTCGCGGAAAAAAGACCTCCGTGCAGCTATCTCGAACTGTCCGGGACAACGAGGAAATACCAGATTCTGCCGGTACCATTTTTTACAACGCTCCATCCATTTTATAACTTACTAGCTGATTGATTATTCGATGCAACAATTTTCGC
>CM052322.1:4517169-4567497 GCA_028455615.1 Lasioglossum zephyrum | reverse complement strand
GAAAATTCGGGTTCTCCTTATTGGGGCCGTTCGCTCACGAGCATGATGCGATACTTTGCGGCGCGAAGGTCCGACCTATCGGCCGGTGTCGTACCTTCGCGATAGCCAGGGTCGATGTCGTAGATCGAGCGCATTATCGATCGAAAGAGTGAGAATGGCACCGTGAGCGAGCGAGATTCTTATCGGTGGTCCCTGCCACCGCCTGCGGAGAAACGAATATTACTCGTCCGCACGTGTTCGAAGGGCTGCCATGCTCATATCGGAGGGCTGGATCCTTAGGCTAGGAACGCGCTATACGGTCGTGTACGAGACACGTCCTCAAAGTAAATTTCAATTGACTACATACCCAACGGAAACGGATTTTGACGTTCCATTTTGTTCTACAATTTATCTATGAGTTTCGGGTGAGAATTTCTTCAATCAATTCTTCCAGAATTAAGAACTAAGGACTTTTCCCACAGGACTTATAAAAAATATCCAAAATATCTTCGTTTTCTGGTTCGTTATCCATCTTTCTTATTTTATGCATTCGCGATAAGACTGACTGGATGCAATTTAAAGCAGCAGAGAAAATGAAGGAATTAAAGAATGCTTTAAAGGGGAAATTATATAGAAAAGATCTGCGTATTCCGATTTTGATGAAATTTTAATATGTTATGCAGCAACATATTCTGAATGACTATTTCCTTTTCCAATATGGGGGGTCGCGTTTAGTTTTTGAGATATTTGCAAAAAACTATCGCGAATACTGTATTGAATTTTTCATATTCCTCATAGTCCCTCACTAATAATAATTTAGAAACGCTGGGTGAGTGTGTGTGGTGTCAGACCGGCCCTTTCTGTCCCCCTGTATTCTCAACTTAAGTTGCCGCGGAGCGTGCAGGAATACGAAAAATTTAATACAACATTCGCGATAGTTTTTTGCAAATATCTCAAAAACTAAAACCGACTCCCTATATTGGAAAAGGAAAAAGTTGTTCAGAATGTGTTGCTGCATGACATATCAAAATTTCATAAAAATCGGAGTACGCAGACCTTTTCTATACAATTATCATTTTTACTTTTCTTTGTACATCTTGCAGACACAGTGTGTAGCAAGCTTTAAGCAATTCTCGGAGTACATACACGGTCAGTGTTCACCATGGAGTGTTCTGTCCGGGTTGTGGGATCGTCTGTGCGGGCCATGGTCACCCCTTCCTCGGGTTCTGAATCTCTCTTTCACTCTGTCTCACCCTAACTCAGAAACTTCTTCGTTTCCTCATCCGCATCGAAGCTGATCAGCGACAACTGATAGCCGCGCCTCACGAAAGGGGTTTTAATTCCGAGCTGAGTCAGCGGCACGCATTTGCCCGGAAAGCAATAAAGTTAAGTGTAAACAGCAGCCCCCTCCCTTGGCGGGACCACCCTACGCTCCGGATGGGGTTACGCCTTTCTCTCGTGTGTCGTCTTCGTCTCATTCGTCGTCTGTCGTCTGTCGTCCGTTCCGGTGTTGTGTGACATGCTGCGTGTCAAGGGGTGTTCATGCGTTAATCGCCGACTGGCTAAGGGCTCGGCCCGGATTTACGGGAAACGACCACGGAACTTTAAACCCTTTCCTTACCCTTAGCTCGCCCTGATGCTGGCACCTTCAAGTACAATCCCTTTACCGTGTTCGCAAACAAATGTTCTTGCTCCGGCTTCCTCAATTATTCTAGTACAATGCTCGAAATTTCTATTAAGCTTCTATATTTATTGATAAATTATTAGACTGCGGATTTAATGGACTTATGACAAAAAACGGTACGTACAATTGGACATGTTTAAAATGTTTAAGAACGTCAGTGTATTAGTTTCAGCTGGATAGGATAATTAATAATAATTTGCTTTATTATAGTTAAGATTGTGGCTTGGTTTACATTAATCTATCTGTACAAAACGGATAGGATAATTAAAAGAAGAATGTAATTTTTATTTGGCTCCTGTGTTCTGCAATCAATGCAAGTACTTTTTTATTTTGTATTAAGAAATGCAAATAGACTGCAAACAGTCTGCTCGTTATTCTTCCCTACCAATTGTAGTTGGTACAAATTCTTTAAATGAAATGACTTATTCTTTGGATCACGAATCGATTCCTGTTTTAAACCTAACAGTTAACAAGATAGTTTCGAAATAATTTTCAACACGTTCCTATTACATATTAGTTATACATAATTGTAGGTGTTCAAACTGATGCGCTTCAACTGGAGTATATGTTCAAAGCATGAAGCACGGAAGTCGAAATATTGTCTGAATATTTTTCTGACCGACTACTTCAACTACAGATCTGCTCTTAATTTTCCTCCTACACGTAAACAATCATAACATATTAATAATGGATATCACTGGATTCGGGAATCATTTGGGCAATTATTTACATTACTTCATCACCGATTTTTATGACCTTGAACTATGTTGTCAAGATCATAATTCTGAACAACTTTTTCCTATACATGTTACCGCCGCTCAGTTTTAGCTTTCGAGATATTCGCAAAAAACTATTGCTAATATTGTATTGAATTTTCTCTCTTGGATTTTCGTATATCAGCATAGGCGAGATTGCTTAACGGTGTTTTAATCACGCATAGGAAATTAAAAGGATCACAACGTATTTAGAAAAGAAAAGTAAACAAACCCCGCGCCTGAGGAGCACGGTGTCTTATTAAATTTATATAAAATTTAATATTATTTGAAATTTATATTGAATTTTTACCACGGTGCATGCTAGAATAGGGACAATTCAATACAGTATTAGCAATAGTTTTTTGCGAATATCTCAAAAACTAAAACCGAGCGGCGGTAACATGTATAGGAAAAACTTGTTCAGAATGATGACCTTGACAACATATTTCAAGATCATCAAAATCAAAAGCCCCTAATGTAAATAATTACCGCGGACAGAACTATAGCGTTGCCGGAAGTTGGACTAAATATTGGGAGGAGTTTTTAATCATTCCGAACAGCAAATAACCATGCTGTTCGCGTGCAACGTTTCATGGTCGGCGGACTAGTCGACCGATCAGAATTATGTGCATCAGACTCAGGGGTTCAGCCACCGTTCCCTTGTCTTGATACAATATAAACAAAGCCGTACGAGAGCCGGGCGTCGAAGCCGAGCTTATCCGAGTTTGTTAGATTCTATTCGATATTTTCGAGACTGTGACGCGCATACGGAAAACGCCGTGGCAGAAAAGCCCAGGGCCCTGTGGATCACTTTCAGTGGCAATAACGGACGAAGAAAAACGGGGAACATGCGAGACACATAAATATGGCCCCCGTTCGGCGGCATTAGGAGCTTATCGTTATTCCGCACACGTTGGCCGTTCGTCGCAGCCCACAGGCACTAACTACTTGCGTTACGAGTCGACCAAGAACCAACCCCTACCCCCGTAGATAAACAACAAGGGGGGAACGGCCACTACCACCATCGTCGCCCTTCCACAAGGCCTACCTCTCAATGGCTATAAGCATTTAATTTGCATAGAAACGCGACTAACTTTGGCTATTAAACGTTCTGCGCCTTGAGGCTCACGTCAGCTTTCAATTACCCGAACAGCAAATCCTCGCTGTTCACCCTCTTCCTTCATCGTTAATCCATGAAGGATTGGCGGACAACGATCCACGCTAGAATGTATATCGCGTTCCATTACAATGTCCAAACATCTCGCAATGTGCTGAAATGTGTAAGCCTTCCGGAGGCGCTTCCACCAGTGCACTGGAAATTCATTTCTTCTGGCCAGAATTATTTTAGCGGTGTTCCCAAGGTTTAACTAGAACGACAGGAATAAATCAACATAATTAAATAAATTTAGAATCAACAGGAATATTGTAAAATCAGAAATACATATTTATACCTAATTTTTTTTAAATTTTTATATTGTGATCATAAAAGAGTGAATGCCGATCAACTTTTGTTAGTAACATTTTTTTGTGATTATGAAAGTTGTGCTAACAGTGACAAGTAGTCCGCAAAGTAATTTCTTCTGGTTAAAATGAAAGATTTCACGTCGATTTATTATTAAGGTTTCTGTGATTATTTTATGCCTTGATGATCTCCAATAGCTTGCATCGACAAAACCAAAACAGAATTTTATCTCAGTTTAAAGGAAATTAATAACTAGACGGAAAGATCAAAATTTTCTACTTGAATTGCAACAAACTGGAATGAAATGAAACTTTATTTTCTCTTTCCTGAGTTGTTTAATAGGTTGAAACTGGTATAACATTATTATTAAATTCTTCTACTGTTTGGTCTGTTTTAAATGACACCCACTCGTTTTTGCTATAAATGGGTAAAATCCGCTGTCTATTAATAACGTACATATTAAATATTACGTACATATACATCAATTTAATTGAAAGCAATTTTGCAATATATTAATTTAGACGTTTCGGTCTTTGTTATTTATCGATCGTAAGGTTGTTTATAAAAAGAGGTATTGATGATCTCGGCGCAAAGGTTCGATCAGAAAATAAATTAAAGCAATTTTGCTAGTTTGATTAAACTTTCTACGTTTCGATCCTAATATGGATCCTTTTCAAGAAAGAGGAAACAACTGCGTCTGTAAATTTCACAAGAGTTTTCAGTATTAATGTACTGAAAAATGTGTTTCTGTCTTTGTTTGGACCGTTTTCAAGAAAATTATTAGTCTGTCATCTAATCACGAGTCTGTCACGATATTGTAGACCGAGGGGTTAAATTCGACGTAACACACCCTGAACACAAGCAATCTGGCAGAACGCGTCCCGGAGCCAAGAGACAAATACTCTGGACACCATAGAACAACATAGTTCCCAAGATCTAGCAAAGTGCGCGAAAGCTTGAGAGTCTCAGATGGCTTCGACAATTCGAGGAGTCTCTGAAAGCTCGGTTGGTTCTAAGAGTTTCAGAGGGCTCGGAGGTCTCGGGAGTTTCAGACCCTTTCGAACTTCCGGAAGTCTTTGAAATTTCAGGAGTTTCTGTAGACTCGACAGTTTTAGGAGCCTTTGAACGTTCCAAGGTTGAAAGAGTGTTTAACACGAAGTCTCAGAGACAGTGTTCGCTCACAGGATATGCTTGCAGGTAGCCTCGGAGGTTCGAACGTTCCTGAGGATCAGCAGTGTTCTCTAGTCTCTGAATCTCGAGAAGATCCAAGTCTCAGGATGTTAGAGTGAGTCTCGTAACTCTTCGTGAATCGGTTCTTAATTATCGAATGACGTGGTATTAATTGCCTATTACGAATTACATTGTACTAATTGGGAAACAAATTACAGATTCGCCTGATTTGAATCGATCGCCGATAAAGTGGCATCGAGTTAATTAAAAAATTACTGAATAATATCCTGAAGATAAATTACGATCGATAACCAATTAATTAATTATTAAAAAATTACTGTGTTTATGGTACTGTGGGATCGTCAGATATTTCTTCTTTTTCCAAACCCCGAGAACCCTTTCACCTGCCGGCAAAATATTTATTCGTGGCAAGTAGCGGCGTCTTCCAGCTTCAACTACAACAGTCTCCGCTATTGTGAATAGCTGGCGTGATGGCTCTTTTCAGGAACTACTTTCCATCATCCCGTATCAGCCGGCGCATCTGTGGCCTCATTTGCAACTATGTATGCACCGTCCACTTCTTTCTCCTCCACGTTCGCCTTATTCGTTTCTTCGGCTTCCTCGACTTCTGGCTCTTTTAATCTCACCGGCTTTCATACGATGGAAACCGTTTCTTCTCCCGACGTTTCGCTTCTTCTGTGAATCCTCCTTTTGATGAGACGTTACGTACCCGTTTTGCCCAACCCATTAGCGTAAACTCCTAACACTTCGCCGCTGCGAGAGATCTACCGCGTCCGTGTGAATGCGCTATCAGCTGCAATGTTTCTTACGTTCTCTGAATCTATCTTCTGAATCTCATCTGGTTTTCTCCGCTGAAACATAGATTACCAGACTGCGGATTTTTCTGCAAAAATTAAAATTGTCTGCTTCAATTGCCTGGAACAGAAACACTTTCGACATTCTTTCTTCCATCAATCGTTTTAGAAAGTTGGACACGAGCTATCAACGTACTTCAATTTTGCAATATTTGTAGCTACTCATGTTTTCAACCCTCAACCCTCGTGTCAATTTGACACAGTTTTCTCAAAATAATGTAGGATTCTTAAGAAAAGAGGTGGTAAATAAACACTTTTTAAATCACACATATACTTTCTTATCGCTCAGTTCCAAAATGATGACTTTGAAATATGTTGTCAAGGTCATCATTCTGAACAACTTTTCCCTATATATGTTACCGCCGCTCGGTTTTAGTTTTTGAGATATTCGCAAAAAACTATCGCTAATACTGTTTTGAATTTTCCGTATTCTAGCACGCTCCGTGGTAACGTAAGGCTGCCCAGGCGCAGCGTCTGTTTACTTTTTATTTTCTAACCACGTTTGTGATCCTTTTAATTTCCTATGCGTGGTGAAAACACCGTTAGGCAATCGCCTATGCTGATATACGAAAATCCAAGCGAGAAAATTCAATACAGTATGAGCAATAGTTTTTTGCGAATATCTCAAAAACTAAAACCGAACGCGGTAACATGTATAAGAAAAAGTTGTTCAGAATTATGATCTTGACAACATATTTCAAAGTCATCAAAATCAAGAGCCCCTAATGTAAATAATTACCGCGGACAGAACTATAGCGTTGCCGGAAGTTGGACTATGTAAATAATGTCCTAATGTAAATAATTACCGAAATATTAACTCGTCCATTTGAATAAAAGTGGACAATTGAATTTGACACCAATGGACAGAGTCTTTCCATAAATAATTGCAATTTGGTGATCGTATCTAACGCGGTTCATTATCTTTTTATTCGTTATTTATTTTCCACAAAATCCGCAATCTGTTTGCAACAAAGATACCGTAGAACATCAGAGTCTTTTCCGTCGAGCTAAAAGAAGACGTGCTGTTTCGCATGGTCCTCAGGAGCGACGTCCGCGTTGTGAGAAAAAAAGAAGATAGCACGATTTACATGCGCAATTTTCCGGGATGGAGGACAGGGCGCACGTGCGCGGCGTTACGCGTTCAGAAAGTGGTTCGTATTTCCAGCGTAATCGGCCCCGACCATTTCGCCTAGGCGAGGTACAATTGCCGTCTAGCTTTTCCACGCTTTCGCGAGCATCGGGGTGGAGATATAAAGCGCGCTCATTACCATTATTACGGGACGATAACGCTGCATTAATTTCCGCGAAATGATCGGCAATATCGAAGGACACAAGGGGCGGGGCCGGGGGTCCTGTGATTCCGCGAATTCCGGAACGATGAAACGCGCGATCTCTCGTTGCAATGGATTCGAATGGTGTAGTACCAGTGGGGCTGGAAAGGGGTAAGAAAGTCGAGGATCGGCGAACCTGGAAATGACATCGAGAACACTTGAATTTTCGAGCCGGAACCTCGGGAACGTCGTCTCCTTTTAGGCAATTGCGATCACGAACATGTGCGTTCGTTCCTATCTCGTTAATTAAACTATACAGATCACGAGACCGCGAATGCTAGAAAGGATGCGCGGATGCTGGCAGTTTGAAGGAACCGAATGAATTTGCGTGGAGTCAGAGAAAATTATATATTTCGCATCCCTGGAATTGATAATGGATTTTACAGCGGATAAGATTGCGTAGGACTCACAGAAGAAAATTGAACAGACATTTTGTTATTTGACAATTTGTGATTATCTGGGAATGTGATTGGAAGTAAAGATCTGTGTACAATCTAGATATTCTTCAGCAATTTCAGAAAAGATATTTTTGTAAAAAAAATTTTTTAAAGTTTAGGAAGATTATTATTGATAGGATCTACGGATCTTCGAATATATTTCTTCCGGAAGGTAGACCGTTCTAAATTGATCTCACTGATTGTGTGCAATAGGATTCGTTCCTTGTTTGATTGTATTCATGAATGACCAAGAAACAATATTAATATGATTAATGAAGAATTGTAATTTGAATTATTCCTTCTTTACAAATTTCGAGCAACAGTGCATCAGTCTGGATAAATAATAGTGATAAGTTCTAATTACTCGTTGGTATAATAACGCACAGATGCAAGAACGCCAGTTCGGATACGATCTATGAGGCTGCACTTAGTAATTGCAGTTTCAGCGGTAAGGGAGTATCTGCATTCCACATTCGCAAGCAGACGAACGCAAGGTGCATGTAAAATTTAGGAAACTTCCCGTTAAGAAGTACTCGTTAGCGTGGCCATACGTTCACACGTGCCTACAACCCTCTGCGCGGAGTGTAACGAGGAGCTCATTTCGCAAATGGCATTTTTGGGCATTGTATCGCGAGAACACGAAATTATAGGAGGCGAGAGTTCTTAATTAATTATCTCTCTTGTTCGGTAATGGGCTGAGTTCATTTGGCAGATACACCCGTGGCAGTATAAACACACTTTTAATTTGAACAGCACAAATTAATTCGCTATAATTTCAGCAGATTATACGTTAATTAATTTAGTCATAAAGTAAGAATTGGACACGTATAATTTAATAAAAACCATATTCGGAATAAAATCGTACAATCGAGTCAATCAAAATAAATTGCACGTATCACGTTCATATATTCTTGAATACAGAAATTTATTCAATAATTTCCTATGGAGGCATCTTTGCCATATTCAATTGTAAAACGAAAAACCTGAGACACTCGACCGGCGATGTCTGGTTTAGTGTAGAAGCAATGTCGTATGCCAGCAGGCATCGTTCAGCAAGCAGACTTTATTTGCATTTTATGAATTTTCGAGACCCCGTGCTAAATCCACGGAGAGCAACCGCCCCAGAATTCCCAACTTTCCGATTTGAACGCGACGCGTTAACTTTCCCGGCGTCCCAAATGTTTGCGAAATCGGCGATGAATACACACGAAATTCGGCGTCACGTTATCGAACAGTAAACGAACTGTTCTAGCTGCTCGGTGCCCGTGAATATTAACACAAGGTGTTTCTCGGACTTCGAGAACACGTCTGGCCCACCCCCGCCTCGAAGGAAGCAAACTGGAACAGAGGCGAATCAGTATCCCCGACGCGTCACTATAACTTTCACGCACCCTTCTTTATGGACGCCTGGACGCGTACATCCATCGGCAGGAATGCTTTTACATACATCACACGCTGGAAATTCGATAGGGGCGGCTAGATCTTCGGGGAGGAAAACAGTCCCGCACCACTTCGAACTTGTTCGTTCCGCGTTCTTCGTCGTCCATTATGAAGGACCACTCCGGGAATTTTCTTTGGAAATACTGCGCGACGTATTTTTCGAAACTCTTCGAGTTCTTCCGTAGACTCTGAAGAACCTGCGAGTCGGCCAATAACTGAGAAATGCTTTCGAAATCGTTTTCGAATTCGATAAGTGTCCCAGTGCTTCGAAACCAGAGTATAATGGCAGCCGGTCCTCGATGGCGGTTATAGCTTGAAAGAGGTTTGCGGAGGGGGTGGTACGGGAGTTGGAAACTCTGTCGTCCGGCGAACATGAAAATTGTACAGAGCCATAGCACGACCGCCTTCTTCCAACGCCTTCTCGACCCGCGCCATCCACCTCACGTGCAGACCACGACGTCCTTCGGTCTTTGCAGGGCACAGGCCAGGGTGGAACCGAGGTTTCCTTTAAATATTCATTCCGTGTAGCGGCCTTGCCCAGCCCACTTTAATGTTCTCCCGTTATCCCAGACACTGTTCTGCTTTTTGCATATGAGCCGCGCTGCGCGTTTCTTTTTCTCTCTCTCTCGCTCACCCTTGTGTCTGCCCTGTGTTGCTCTCTTTCGCTCTGTTCCCCAACGACGTCGGAAGGAGCAGGAAGGAGAACTGTCGGGTTCGGGGTCTGACGGACACGAATACCCCGAGGTACAGATTTAATATTTATTCTTGCGAGAGGACGCGGCCGCCGAACATGCTGCGGAAACTTCTGCTCGCCATTATACGCCTCGCGACGATCCTCGACTTTCCGCGCTCACCTGTCCGCCGAAACGCCGCGACGCACCATCGTGCGTCCCCGAAACGCGGAAGAAATCAATTAAGTTTATATTTATACAGGGTGGCACATTTTGCCATCTAGATTTACGTCATTATTATTACGCATAGTAAACAATGTTTCAGATGAAGTTGAATGGTTTTGAAAGGGGCACATTCTGATGGTTTTTTAAAATGGAATCATACATTTTTTATTGCATCAGCTGATGCTCCTTCATATTCTTTACATAAAAGTATTAATCTATTTGTGTAAAAAAATCATTAGTTTAGGAGATATTTTAATTATAATTTGTAGTGCTCTACTACTACATTATCACATTGAATTCATATTATTGACCAGAGAGTCGAGATTTCCTAACAAATTATAATTAAAATATCTTCTAAACTAATGATTTTTTTACGCAAATAGATTAATACTTTTTTGTAAAGAATATGAAGGAGCATCAGCTGATGCAATAAAAAATATATGATTACGAATATATGAAAAAAATGTCAAAACCGTTCAACTGCATCTGAAACATTATTTGCTACGCGTAATAATAATGACGTAAATCTAGCAAAATGTGGCGCCCCACCCTGTATCATATTTATAGTGTGCAAGTAATATGCAATCTGAGGTTTTCAACATATTTGATACAAATCAATTAAAGCTTGTACGATTTTTTGTATGGACCACTTCTACACCCTCAATTTTCTCCCACTATCTTTTCTCCACCTCTATCAGAATTTTCACATCCCTTAAAGAGCAACTTTCCATTCTAGTATTGAGTGTTCGGCCTGTTCTCACATAAGTACAACTTTGTACAGTTGTATTTATTAAAATACAAGTTATTCTTATCAAAACATCCCACCCTTTACTAGCTACCTAGCACGCGGCTTCAAGTAACCATGAAACAGTACTTTCAATATAATAATAAAACTGGATAATGCATAAATGAGATTGCTACGAATGTTCTTGGGTCTTCCACCGGTCCCTCTCTGCTACCCTTTGTGCCACTCGATCGCCGATGCAACGCCGGAGACGACGATTTTACATGAAAAAGAGGTCGAGGATGTGGAACACCTTTGTATAATATGTCGGCCTCCGTCTCCGATAAAGCCGACTTCTGCCATCCACTTTCAGATATCCTTAGCGTCGCAGCGAGCTCTTCTTGCTGGCGAACGTATTTTTAAAAGAGGGGGATGTGAAACTATTTATTCGCGATAATGAGAACATGAATATTAATCACATATTCGAGAAATAAATCTGCGTTCACATTATTAGATTACGGGTTAATAAGAAAATTCAAATCAGATTGAGAAATGTACTTCCTTGAAAGGGGTAGTTCTTGAAAATATTCTCCGTGGCTGATTAGTCCGTGTTTTTCTTGAATAACTCCTTGAGCCGCGGAGGACATTTTCGTAGAGGGTAAAGTTATTTCAAATGACCTGAAAAACCGTCCTTTTCAAGGAAATATATTTTTGGGACACCCTGTATAGCATTGGACGTTTGAGTTGCGCCGCTTGATCTTCTTCCGGTGAGCAACCACTCCTGTTGACCGGAAACCACAATATCGATCCGGAAATTGAGTTCGTTCGATCGCGGCGATAACTTCAATTTAAATAGTTGCGGTGTGTTTAGAATATAACTGCAGCTACAACAATATTCAGGAATCAATATATTCTTAAGATGTGGCTGATGAATGGAGATTATAATATTGATACTATAATTATTATAGTGTCTAAAAACAATCCGTGAGATTAAAAGTAACTTGTTAGGAAATCTTTGCAATTCTATCAGCCTGTTATTGAGATCCAGTCGACCACGAAGGTGAATAATAATTCATGTATCGTACACGGTAATTGCTCTTCTACGGCATCACGGTAGACTGACAGTGATGAATAGTGGTTCAGATGTCCGAAGTTTGTAGAATCTCCTCGGAGTTGATCACAGCTGACCCATTCAGCTGACGTATTTCGAAACTAATTAGCAGAATTACTGGTTTAATAAGTAACTTGGTCGTTGATGAACGTAAATTAAACTGGGCAGAGGGTAATCCGACGCGCAACACGAAACTTACGAACAATAAAGATGCCACAAATAAAATTAAATAATAATGTCGAAGTAGATCTTCTAGTTGTTAGAGCTTCGGATTGAGATAATAGGCGAGGCATCGCATAAAATATATTCTTGCAGATCTTCATGCGAAATAAAAATTATCTGCGTCCATTTTAATAAGTATAATACAAATTTAATGTTATTTCCTCCGTTGATAATTTTAATAGATGAGAAACCATACAACTGCAATTTTTAATTGAACTTCATATACTAAATTTTGCTCAATTTACTACAACATTTATGGGTTCTGAAAATTTTCAGGAAAGCTTAGAGTATAAAATTCGACAGACTTCGGTACAATTGTTATTTATTTCACATCTGCAGGCTACTACCATCGGAAATAAAATTGTATTTTATTCCACTTTTCTAAAATTCGTCTGAAAAAATTGTCACTTGTCTACTTATTATAATTGTTAAAAGAAGAAATACATTTGTACCTAATTTCTATCTCTTACAATTAACACCTGTAATTTTTATATCGCATAAAAGTCCGCAGTATTCGAATGCCTAATGCTTCTTCGTTTTCATTCGAATTTCGTAGTGAACATTTTCCTTCGAATTTATTCGATAGAAGGAACCTGGAAGATCTACAGTATACGTTTAGAAGTAGACTGTGGATGTAACGGGGATGCCACGAACGCAGCTTCCGGATTGATGTAGTAACAGACACCGTGTTGCGCGAATTGCTTAACTAGCCAACATGAACACCGGCAGATAATGAAACTGGAGGATCGCCTTTTCATCGTAGAACGTTTCCCTCTTCCACACAGGCTACGATCACCCTCGCAATAATAAATTCATCTACTCTCGCTGGTAGTCGGGTTCAATTTGTGCTCAGGGTAGCCCGCACAATACACGATCCTCTACGCAATACACTCCCGCCACAATTCTTTTGCATTCTTAACATCGAGCTGCCATCAATACTTTATTCCTCGATCGTTTCCCCTTGTCCTTACTTCCTCACCGGAAGGTGTGTCTCTTTGGTTACGATACTCCTGGGTTATGGTCGCGAACGCGTTCGTGATCTTTCCACCTGTCTCTTACCTACTATAAATAAATTCTTTCGAAAGAACGAACTCCGTAAGTGCGATCCGAAAAGATCGGATACTCTTGTTAAAAATGAAAACAGTTTGAAACATCAAGTATCCAGTTCTTCCTCAGAAGTTGGTCCTAGCTCTTCCTCAACTTACGTGTTAACTCTTCGCTGCATAGTGTATCATAGCTGATACAGTCAACGAATTTGATATATGTATAGTAAACTAAGAATGTGTTTTCTTACTATATTTATTTATTTTTCTGAAAAGTTTTTGTTTTAATTTTTTTCAATATTTTTCTTTCAGTTTTGTCATCCCAATTAAAAGAAGTCATGCAGCGAAGGGTTAAAATAGTTTTATTTTGATGTAATAGTATCTTAATACAATTTTCAGTTTTATTCGCCGTATCTGTTAGCCTGAACCGACTTCGAAAAACCGGGTTCCAGTAAAGGAATTTAGCTCTTTTGATTACTAAGTAGACTGCGGACCTTTTCGCAGAATAAAAATGTTCTGCAACATTTGTGGGAAACAGGAGTTAAAAATAAAAGTTCATTTTACCCCTTGACCCTCATACCTTACTCAGGGTGAAAATCCACCCATTTAATATTTTTACATACTATAAAATTGTGAGACGTATTTCTGTCGTACCTGGAAGCTTATGTTATTTTGTTGTTTTTCATTCTTCAATAAGCCTCGTTTCATTTCCCATAAGTTTTAACTCCACAAAGTAATATTTTATACTTCCAAATCCCAGTGCCAGGGGTTGTATTCTATTGTCTTACATTTCACCTAGCTAATTTCTCCATAAATGCATAAAGATCCAGGATCTACTAATGAGTTTGCCGAGCAGTGCTCTAAGGTTCGCGATTAAGCAAGAACCTAAACTGGACTTCTACGGTAACGTGTTTATAGAAGGAACGTGTATGACCAACTGCCACTGTCAAGCATACAGATGCGGCGCGGACACATCTAGGCTCCGCAGTAGCCTCGGGTACATCGTGACCGACCCATTGACACGTAGGCGTCGTTACAGTGTAAAGGCAATCGTGTTTCAAAGGAGCCATTATTTCGTCGTCGCGGCACGCCGCGCAGCGCCGAATAACACCGGACGTCGCGTTGCTCCGCTTTGCTCCTCTCCGCTCGAGTCCGCTCCGATCCGCTTCGGGTTCGTAGCTTTTACCAAACCAGCGACGTGGTGCTCGTTTAAACCACCTACCTCTAATGCCGCAATCAACCGTACGTTGACCGTACTCCAGTAAAGGTAACTACACTGTTGTTGTAAAGCTTACCGATTACTCGCCGCTGCCACCAACACCCCCACGGCCGTCTTCCTGGTTGTTGGTAAAAGGAGAACCGCCCCAAGCTGCGGTAAATCCTCGGCCGCGATCACGTATCCGCGAACGATCACGATAAAAGCTGGATTAAAGGTCCTTAGCGGCCACCGGACGCTTCAGCTTGCTTCCAACCGAGAAGAACAACGTTCCACGATCGGATGAATCGCCAGAAAAACCTGGCAATTTGATCTACGCCGTCGTCGAGCGAAATTATTAAATATCTCGGCCTCGGAATTTTGAAAATGGTACAAATCAGTGACCGAAACGTTGATTATTTTAAATAATTAGCAAAACTGCTTAGTTAAGTTTGTTTTTTACGATCGAACCGTAGCGCCGAGATCATTTAACAATTGTTATTAGCAATGGTACGATCGATGTAAGAAGTTTATTTATGGGGATGATCCCACGTCAAACAACCCCGCGCGAACCACTAGTAGAAGTTTCAGTGGGATCAAGAAACATTTTTTTAGAAGAGAATATCTGATTGAAAAGGATTCAGGAGAAACTGTGCGACGATGTCTTTCTTCCGAAGTTTAACATTTTTTGAAAATATAGTGTTACCGACTTTTTTCAGCATATCGAAACCGATGTAGAGGAAATATTCTTAATAATTAGTAGTTGTTTATGGAGTCTGGTTTAAGCAGGAAGACTATATAGCTATTTTACACGTCAAATTCTTGTGAGAAGTTGCTCGTGAGTCAAATGTAACTTTCAGAATCGGAGTTATTGTGTTATTGGTCGCCTACGGAAGTATGGATGCATACAGAGACATCGGCGCGACGCTCTCGAGGGACCGAAGGCCCTTATCTGCACTGCAGGTAGTGCACTGAACTGCAATCCTGCCGATTCACTCTGCTACTCTCTCTCTCTCTCTCTCTCTACATTCCAGTGGCTTGTCTCCCTTCCTTTTCTATTTGAATATCCTATGTTAATTGATCATAATTTTTGTTTGTTGATGAAGAAACACACTCAAGCGACAAGAACAGCAAGAAAAAAGGTTTGATTGCTAATGCACTTGCTTTATAAAATTTACTACAAAAATGTCTAAAAATGTGCCCTTAATATTTCGATCGTTGTAAATTTTCAATTGTTGATGGGAAAACACATCCAAGCAACAGGAACAGTAAGAAAAAAGGTTGAGGAACAAATTTTTGATATGAACCTCTGATTGATAATACACTTTCTTTAGAAAATGCACTACAAAAGTGTCCAAAAATGTGCCCTTAATATTTCGATCGTTGTAAATTTTCAATTGTTGATGGGAAAACACACCCAAGCAACAAGAACAGTAAGAACAAAAGTTGAAGAACAAATTTTAGGAATGAGCCCCTGATTGCTAATACACTTTCTTTAGAAAATGCACTACAAAAATGTGCTCTTAATATTTCGATCGTTGTAAATCGCAATTAGTACTCCATTTATATATGTGTCCAATACCAGAGGACACTATAATTTCTTAAAATCCTATACCAAAGTACAACATTAATTTAAGCGAATTATTACGGGAATGTTTCTAATATTAATTATTATATTCTTTCATATATTTAATAGATATTCAGTGGATTTTATGCATTTATGACAAAAATGAGTGGGTAAAACATTTAAAAAATTTGAAGACGTAACTTCCGATCTTTTCAAATTAGTTACATACGAAATAATTTTTTGTTCAGCTTCGTTTCCATCAAGAATCTATAAATTCTATAAGAATCTATAAATTATATAAAATAGAATCTATAGATTCTATAAAAATTTTATTTTACATAAAGATCCGCTGTCTACCAATAGATTATTCAGGTGAGAGGCGCTATTCGAAAAGTTGGTGGCAATTGCAACGTCGATCGAGCCCGTCTTTCCGGAGGTTCGCGGATTAATTGGCCGGGCCGATGAGCATCGATCCGATTCTTTCGCACCCTCGGGTTTTCTGGTAATCGCGGGTTATCGCGCCTCCCTGCATCGGTGTTGCCCAACCCCCCGCAGATCCGGGGTATCGCGAGGCGTGTAATCTTTCACCGTATTTCTCCTGTGGCGTTGCGCGCGGAGGGTGGTTCTTCTCTTCCGTGCTCGTCCGGGTTTGTCCATGGCACGTTTTAATTCGATTACAGTCGGGCTCGTAAACGTACACGGGTAAGCTGAACCGTTCGAGATTACTTAATCTGTGCAGTCCGATCGCTACGCGATACGCGACCCGCTTACGTGGCCGTTGCGCGTCCGCTTTTTCCAAGTTACAATTCCGCGTGTCCTCTGCCATGCCCGGCGTGCTTCCGATTTTATACTTCGATGCATTCCGCCGTATCGCCGGCAATAACGCGTACGTGCACGGAATCTCCTCGCCCGACGCGGTTTCGCCGCGACGCACAGTGCGTTCCGTTTTCTGGACAAATTTCCGTTAATAGGAATTAATTTGGCAGCGCAAGAGGTTCGATCGGTTTCTATTATCTTAATATGGCGATCGAGATAAAAATTACTTATAAAATTCCGTTACTTGCAAAATTATACACGAAAATACATTTCAGACGAAAATGCTGCATTTGTCACATTGCAGTTATCTTAGAATTTTTATAGCAATTATTTACATTAGAGGTTTCGTCACCGATTTTGATAAATTATTTCGGAAAAACTAAAAAACTACTGGAGCAAATTGGACCAAAATCTAATCAGCTCTAAGTTACAGCGGGGCACATCGATTGCATCGTTCATCATTCTGATAACAAAAAGTTAAAAAGTTTGATAACATACGCACACGCATACGAACATTCAAAAATTTTCAAGCCAATTGTAGTATGCATTCTCATTGATATTCTGGAACGTTTCAGGGCTCGAATTAAGGGTGTAAAATAGCACTTTATGATAGGAGCATTTCGGTTTGAAATAAACGCGAGGGAGAATATAAATTAAAGTATGCAAAACTATTGCTATATATTATATTACATTAGAGATATTGTTCAATGATATAATTTCCATGATTGGTAACAACTTGTTGCCATCTCTGAAATAACCTGTGAATTCCTGTTTCCCAATGGCTCACTAGCAACGCGTGTTCAAACTAAAATAAAACCATTATTTTCAAATGTAACCGTTTGCGTTTTACCATCAGATCGGACAGGAACTGTATGCAAACAATTCAATTCGAATGAACCTTTAACAGGAAGGTCACACGAATCCTCTTGGTGTCCGATACAAATTCGTTGGAAAAAAAGAGCTCAGGAGAACCCGGAGAATCGACGCAGCAACGATAGTCGGTGTAACGAGAGCGGCTCGAATTCGACGATAGAATTTCGGGCGTTTTCGTCGGCCGGTTAGTAAACTGGGTTCGGAAATACGCGAACCGAGGTTTGGGGTTGTATTGATCGAAGCCGGCTGCGCGGGGTAGTGACTGGAACAGTAGGTACCTCTAGTCACCGAGCTAACAAACGAAATTTGGCTGATTTCGGACAGGAACGATCGCGACATCTCGCCGAACTTGGTCACGAAGACAAAAGAACGGAACCGTTGTACGAATTTTTATGGACAAAAGATTACTCTCAGCGAGCGCTGGTGCGCGTGCATGGACGAAATGTCCCGAGTCGCCAAACTGTAATTAAATGGCATTCGGGGCGATGAGGATTTCACGAATTTATCAGAAAAATGGAAACGTTAGAGAAATTGAACAATGTTAAAACTATCGGAAGAACAAATACACTTTTATCTGACCTCTGTTTCCAGCAATTGACTTGGACCATTTTTTCGCCTAAAGATCCGCAGTCTGCTGATGAGTAAAGGGGTGGAATTTTTTGCAGACGTGATTCGTAAATCGCTGTTCCTTATGCAATATAATTGTACTCATTCAAGTATATAGACTTAAAGTACTGTACTTAGATCGTACAGTATAATGTGATCGCATAACGAGGTCACAATAGACAATATATATTGTCTATTATCCATTATTAATTTTGGACTACGATAATTTTACATGAAATAGTGCACGGAAAACTGAAGACCCATTTTTCTGAAAAACTGATATGAATTGAAACCAGAGTTGTGCTAATTGAATTACATTGTAATTCGATTACGTAATTGAATTACATTGTATTTCAATAGTGATTCAATTACGTCGTAAATGAATTACTATATAATTGAAATAGAATGTAATTCAATTATTAAGTATTTTAATCAGATGTGTAATTGAAATACAATGTATAATTGAAATACAATATAATTGAAGGTTTGCCGTAGACACGTCACGAGCAGCTAGTAAATTTATAAATAATAAATTCCTTCTGTTTGAAACCTTCACATGGATTTTTCAACCTCTTCTTGTCTATTACTTCATTTTTCATGATTCAATTACAATGTATTTTATAATTGTTCTCCATTGCACTTACGAATTACATTGTAATTTAATTGATTGAAGATCTGAATTATAAATTACAACTGAATTACAATGTAATTCAATTACTTTGTAATTATAATTCTGGAGTAATTCAATTCTGCACAACTCTGCCCGCCATATTTAATCGACGGAGCGATGGACCAATCGCCGGGCCTCCCTTCCACTCCGGTCCGAATTCGGGGGTATTCGACGATCGTCGGGGACTCCGTTCGAGTCTCTCGCCCCACTCCGCCAATGAAAAATTCGCGAGAATAGCCACCCCTCTGCTCCGCCGTACCTGCGACTCCTCGCGGACCCATGGTTTGGGCCTCGGTGTCATTGATACAATAAGCGTGAAAGTGAACGTACGTGAGTCTACTTGAGTGACATTGTCAGCTGTGTTATTTGTCATCGAGGCGCAGAAAAGATACAAGCGGGCGACGCAATATGGCGACCGTTACGTTGTGAGTACTGTTTCTTCTTGGTTAATCTTCTCGATAGGTGTCGAGATTATTTATTTAGATTTTCGTTATTTTTTTAATTTATTCCGTGTCGAAGTGAACGTTGTATTTTTCACCGATTTACATTTACACGATCTATTGAACTTAAACGAATTTGTTTTTTACCGTACAATAGAAATCTAGTTTATTTTATTTCAACTGTTTCCAAAATTAATTTGTTAGTACTCAACGCGCTCTTATTTTTGATTTGCATCAGTGCGTACCTTTTTGACTGTTTTAACGAACCGACACGAACCTAAAAAAAATTGACGAATTGTTACAATTGTTAAAGAGCATAGCTGGTAAAAGGATATTGCGTTTTCGTGTAGCTGGGTATCGAAAACAAAAGTGGAAAATAGAAGGTTTCAAAATAAATGATCAGAGTTCCATTTTTATTTTTAACTATTGACACGTGGCAGGTTAACGATAGTCCGAAAATGATTTATACCATTTGAAAAAGGTAACTTGCCGATACGAATCTCGTAATTAACATTTCCATCGTGACTTCAGTTAATTGAGGTATATCGGTAGCAATGTGTAAATCATTAGCACGTTATTTATTGTTCTAAAGTAATTAGGTCGACGGTAATTGATCTTTATCCATGGATTCATTTCGAGTTTATGTCGAACGATGTAATTTACTTGACGGGACCTGTTAGGATAGTATATCGGAATAATCGAACCCATAGAAAAATATCGTAGTTATTGAATTATTTTAATCCTTCGAGATCGGCCGCTAGAAGTGGATATATGCGCAGGCATGATCCATATGTACATATATTATGAACGTATATTTCAAAGTATTAATTAATGCAGTTTCGAACTCGATCCGTTCTCATTATAAGTTTCCAGAACAGTTGAATAACCAAGTATATAGTTGGCAAATGAAATAAATCAGAGACCAATCCTGTATTACGATTATCCGTGAAATATCGGAATTTTTTAGGTACTTGTTCCATTACCTCGATGTTAACAAAATTTTTTCAAGTATGGGAAGTTATAAATATCGAGCGGTATTACGAATATCGGTACAATATCACAGGTGGCAAAATTTTTTAAACAGACGAACTAAAAATATCGTTAAAAAAATGTGGTTATATCGGAATTTTTATGTACTCGTTCTATTAACTCGGTGTTAACAAAATTTTTCAAATACGGGAAATAAAAATTACGAGAACAATGAGAAGCTTTAAAAAAATATATAAAAAAACTTTTTAAAAACCACGTTTATAATAGAATAACTTGTGTACGCGCGCGCGCGCGCGAAAATAATACTTTTAGATATTAATGGCTATAAATATTGTTTTCTTCTTTTTAGTACATTCTAATACATATACATACATATTCTTTATTTATGTGAAATTCTTCGCGATCGTAATTTTAGGTTATAATAATTTTAACTATGATTTCTTTGATTAACTATGATTAACTATATTCTTTACTGTTCCCCTCGGGGTTATAATTATAATTATAGTTATAACCCTTATCTCCTACGTCTTAACCTTATAGCTATCCTAATATACCTACTCTGTCTGCTCTTTTGCTAGTGCATTCTAATATAAGCGTGGTTTTAAAAAAAAAATTTATATAAAATATTTTATATTAAAATTCGATTTCAAGATTTTACGTTTTACGTATACAACAACAATGACAACGACAACTCGGACAACTCGGAAAGCTAATACAATCGTCGTAAAAAGGACGTTTCAAAATATTTTCGTAAGACAATAGACTCGTTGGTTCTTCGAAGTTTTTCTAAATACAGAGTTTGTTTGCATCGTTAGTTTACAATAAATATAATGTAAATAAACGGTTGTCGTTCGGAAGGACGAAGGCCTCAAGGTGGTCGGATCCTGCGATACCGTCGGCGAACTTCTTTTCTTATGGAGTTTAGTGTGGCCGGCTATGCTTCGAACGTGCGTGCAATTAAGTCGTAGAGACAAGAGCCTCTAAATTAACTTATTAAACGCGAGCGTGCCGACGTATACCAGTTTACTGCGGGGGTGGCTATAAATAACATTGAAAGCTGTATTTTCTGCTGGCGCGTATCTATTTGCGCTGCGACGCGAATTAAGTATACTGGGGTCACGAACACCCTAGGACCTTGAACATCACTTCAATATGTACAGGGGTACCCTCTGTTATCCGAACACGCGCGGAAACGTGACGAGCTTAATGGAACCGTAATAAACATCTGGCTGCTATTGCTCGAGATGAATTATTAGATACTCAACATATTTCAGTTCTTAAGAAACTAGTCGGCTCAGATATTCATTTTTTACGTACTGACTCATCTTGTTGATATTAATTCAGGAAGATAGGAACCAGTCAAATCATAATTATTGAAGATTTTTAATATAAAAATAAAGTTTTAGATACACTTAGACGACTGTTTTAAATACATTTAGATGACAGTAGATTTTTTGTAGACCTTTGCTCGAGATGAATTATTAGATACTCAACCATATTTCAGTTCTTAAGAAACTATTCGGCTGAGATATTCATTTTTTACGTACTGACTCATCTTGTTGATATTAATTCAGGAAGATAGGAACCAGTCAAATCATACATTACACTGACCAACAACAAAAATGTTTCTATACAACTGTTGGGTGGATCTTATAGGGTTTTTCAAAATACTGAATGTTGTACTAAGTGTTTCGCAAATTGCAAAATTGCTTTGTTTTGATTTTTTGATCGAACCTGTGCGCCGATATCATAAACTAATTTCTGACATTTATTAATTTCGGAATCTCTAAAGAGATTGTTTGTGAGAATAGAATGCATTCTAATCGTTTGCGTGTAATTAAAAAGTTCCGAAGGAAGGGGTACGAATAAATTGGTATCATAAACTGGAACTATAGTTGAATTAGATTGATAGGAAAATTAGAGTTGCATACATTCTGAACCCTTCAACGTTCGAAGGAATAGGTGGTGTCCCGTTTGTTTGTGTTATCAACGAAGTTTGTATTAAAATGTGACCGTTCTTGGTCTTCGCGATAGTAGTATGCTTTCTCTCCACCTCTGCGATCCCCGACCCTGAAGCACCGTCTTAAACTAACCTTATGCAATTTGTGGGGGTGGGGAACAGCATCGGCGAGGCAGGTTTGCACGGGTCCCCTCGCGAATCGACTTTCGTCGAAGAATTTGAGGGAGAGAACGGTAAGTGACGGGAGTAAATAAAGAGAGAGATGGGGAAAAGGGTGGGAGGAAAATCGGCAAACAAGGGAACCTGTACTTGGAAAAGTGTCGTCGTGTTGATCTTGACGGGTACGTGTTCCACGGTCGCTTCTTCGCTTAATTGGCGACTTGGGACCTCGGTATGCTCTCTCCATCTTGGAAATATTGTCTTACAGCTTCTACTTGAGTCTGTTTAAATTAACGACACCGTTTAGAGGCTATTAGAGCTGCCGCTTGGGTACGCCGACTAGACTTCGAGCACAAATCCGTCACACCTTGCCGCTACATCGTGATCGACGATTCCCGGTCTTATTTTTGATCTTGAACTTCAGACTATATTGTATAATCTTCTTCGATCGGTAAAGTGTGTTTTAGAAAATAAATTACGGATACCTGCTCCCCCGAAAGCCGCTTTCGAAAAGCTCCATTCACTCTTGACGCGGAAAAATGGGGATCAAGAAGATACAAGTGGTTTTCTTTATTCCTCGGACCAATCCATCGTTCATTTTTATCTAAGATACTTTCTCGCGGTTCAACGACGGGGAAACTGAAGACACTTTTGATAACAAATGCTGCGAATATCAAACGTCAGCGAAAACATTGAAACATTTTTCTCGTGCCCGAAACCACCGTAGATTTGAAGATCAAAGCTTATACCCTTTTCAAAGAATGCTTAAAACTCGATCCACGATTTTTTATAGTCGATCTACTGAATTTTCCTTCCTAATTTTCAAATCTGTAATTAATCCATTCAGTGAAAATATATTTTACTGATTTTACGAGCGATTCAGTTTGTAATACTTTCGACCAAACACGTGATCTCGGTTTTACATTTGTTATTTCGCCTGCAAAATTTATTATTGTATTATTTATTTTTTAACGAAATTGTCATGGTTCGAATATGAACTATTACGCAGGATAGTTAGTGTCGAAATACTTTTTTATTCGTTGTAGATTTGAATGCATAATTATTGGAGTTGGTTTACATAAAAGTGCTGATATATTCTAACGTTTTGAAGGGTAGAAAGTAGTTTATGTTATCGGCGCACAGGTTCGATCAAAAAATCAAAACATAGCAATTTTGCAATTTATAAAATCTTCATCAATGTTTTGATTCGATTCTGCATCATCATCTTCAAGAGAACTTTTGCGTCTGCAAAATACTGAACGTTGTACTAAGTAAATATTAAATAATATCGATCGTAAATTGCTTTAAGCATAAATTAATGATATTATTTCTCTTAATAATATTATTTCTCAACGTTTCGATCTGCATTTAGATCATTTTCAAGAGAACCAAATTAACATTGCGTCTGTAAATTAATAATTAAATATATATATATTAAACTTTAAAAATTAACAGTTTGCGATTGACCCACATGTTGCCCATTGTACTAAGTAACTTAAATTGATGTTTTCGATGCAAAGATTCGATCCAATGTTACTAACTAAGCAATTTTACAAATAACTATAACTTTTCCAACGTTTCGGTCTAGTTTAAGACCATTATCAAGAAAAACTTTATATATAATTGCATCTGTTCTATTAATTCGTACGATCGACTAAACGGAATATTTGTTTTGAAGGGTATAGCTCGAAAATGAATGGCGAACGATAGGTTCTTATAGTGTGTTCGATGCTAAAAATTGTTTAGGACGAAACTGGAGGGGAACGTGGACAGAATCCGTTCAGAAAAGATATTTTTCTTCCTCCCGAGTCCGAGCAGCCTGACACCGTATAATTCCGAACAATTCCTCGGGGCGATATTTCAAGGCTGGCGATATACGCGTAGCACGCACTTTGTCACCCTTTCAAACGCGGTTAGGGACCGCGTAAAAAAAGTTATCGAAACGGCCGCTCCCACCGAATTACCGACAAGCCCCGGAACTATTTTCCCTGATACTATTTATCACGCGGAGGACAGATTTCGAAATATATTTACGGGGGGACACCGAAACCGCCCAGATTATTTTAACACGTTCAACGGCGAAGTAGAAAACCAAGATTCACCTCCATGGCCAGATATTTTATCACATTAATTTCTTCTGAAAATTAGATTCGGTAAGGGATAGTCAGATATCGAAAAATTATTTTAATACTATTTCTAATTTATAACGAACTAATCTGTGCAAGCATTTTATGGAAGAATGTGTTCCGAGTGTAAAAAAATTATTTAAATAAAAATAAATTTTAAAAAATACCACGTTTTTGAAAACGGACTAAAAATTATTTTATACTTTTTAGTCCGTTCTTAAAAACGTGGTATTTTAAAAAATTTATTATTATTTAAATAATTTTTTGTAATAGTATTCTTGATATTAAACTCTAATGGTAATCTGACTAAATGGTAGTCTCGATATTAAACAATAAAATCGATAACATTTACCTTTCCTGAAGAATGTATTTTTCAAATCCAGAGATCATAAAAATATGTGTATAAATTATCATTGTTAAAAACTACCGCAGCAAAACGCACACCTACAGTAATAGTTACATTTACCTTTTACATTTCTTCCTAAAATTTGATTAGTAACATAAATTCTTGATTATCCTATTCAAAGGAACCGTTCGTTCAGCTTGCGCTGGCACCAGAGCGATTCGACGTTCCCGTTAAAGTTCCGATCGTCAAAATTTATTTATAAAGACTCAACCAGGACGAACTCGCGGGGCCCCGTTTAAAAAATCATGGCTCGCGGAGTTTCTCTGTAACACCCCTTAAAGGATCCACTTAAGAACACGTGCGTACAATAACTTCTTTATTCGTCGCTCCATTCTCAAGTCACAAGTTGATATCGATTGTTCCGAGTACACGGGCGAGTTTAGTCAACGCGTGCACCGGCTCATTTTTTATTCCCGTTGAAATTCGCGTTCGAACAAAGGGTTGATTTATCGTCTCGCATACTCGCGCTGCAAATAAATCGCGACTCGCGAAAACTGGGTTGGAGGCAGCGGATCAGTTTTGAGTTCGGTCGTTCGAGAAATCGAATTCGATGGCGCGCGAGTTTTTGTTTCGGATTCGAGGGTAGCGTCGAAGAGACCGTTCGTTTTTTTTCGCTCGTCGCGTTTTCCGTGATCGGGAGTATTCGTACACGAAGATTATTTTTCCAAGCCGATAATAAGGGACGGACGAAAAGAGACGGCTGGGAAGGGATTTGAGCGGAGATAGCAGTGAGGCGTGATATTGATACTCCTCCATCTCTTGAGGGGTGACGTCTCCCACTCTTTTCCGCCCTTTCTTTTTCTCTCATCTCTGTCGGTTCCTGCTCTCCTCTTCCATCCCGAAGAGCCAGACACCGACTCGTGTCTCGCACAGCACGTTCCTCTCTGCCTTTAAAACCAGTGGCGCAGCAGTGAACGAGCAGGATTTTTACGATAACAGATTACAGGATCCGGACTGACTGGCGTGAGTGAAAGGGATCCAGGAGCCGTCGTTCTCGAAGTCACTGGAGCTCGACCCCTATTTAGGGGATACCGCCAGTGGAATCGATCCTCGAATCGATTCGAAATGCTCTGTCTTGGCACTGATTCGTGAAAATGGTTTGCATTCATCGGCCGCACCCTCTCAGATTATAAGCCACCCTGACGGAGCCTGTCTTCTCTGCGAATATCATTCGGTCGTGCGATAAAACGATCGATAACATTTGTTTTCTTTCCTTTTTTTTTAAGGTAAAGATTATTTTGTCGAACATTATTTTTTAATACATTATTATACTCTATTTCATACAATACAAATTACATATAAATTGCATTATTTTTCAGTATATTATTATATTTTATTTAATACGATACAAATTACATATTATTTATTTTGTCGTACATTATTTTTCAATACATTATTATACTTTATTTCGTACAATACAAATTACATGTAAATTACATTATTTTTCAGTATATTATTATATTTTATTTAATACAATACAAATTATATACAAATTACATTATTTTTCACTACATTATTATATACTTCATTTAATATAATACAAATTACATATAAATAATCGTAGGCCATGCAGTTCTAAACGTATACAGTTTTCTTAAATTTTTAACTCACAGGTATTCAGAAACGAGTAAGTTATTTCACATATTTCCACCTCAGGTCTGGAGAGTAGAGCATTGCGTGAGATAACATTTGTTTAAATACATCGCGTTTTTCAATGTGTTCACATTCTCCAACATAAATTCTCATTGTTGTCGAATCGTATTTAATCGCGTCTCATCATTAGACTGCGGATCTTTATGCTAAATAAAAGTATGCAGCATCGATCGTGGGAAAACTTTAATTAAAAAAACTGATGTGAATCATTTTCGCGAGAAGAATTTTTAATGCGTTTGAAAAATTAATATCATTGTAGTATGTGTTAAACAAATCGAACATACTTGTTAGACTTTGTTGAAATCTTCATCACTATCCGACTCGTTAAATTATTACGTTGAAATACAACGTAACAATATTTTCAGATCTTTTATATTTTCTTCGTAAATGCATAGAAATCTATTGAAGTAGAGCACCAAATCAAGATAGTTTGTTCCACATTCTGCTTCTCACTTTGTAGATTTCACCGCAGAATCACACGTCGTCTCTCGCCACCGAATTCATGAAAACATGCCGCGGCAGACTCGCGAAGGTTGATTTGTTACGAGAGAATTTTTCTGACGCGACACGCGGTCTCTGGTGATCCTGACTGACTTGCAATTTTTCGATTCGGTTGATGCATAGGAAATATCTGGGCCACATGGTTAGTGTGATTCATCTTAATCACACGTCACACCTGTCTTCACGTGTTCTTGTGCGTTTTCGACGGGGAATTTGAAATTATAATTGAGCCTGCACACCACGCACCGCCGGCGAAACAATTCTCGATCATTCGTGCAAAGCCATATTTCATGTTTCATTAAGATACGTACGGTGTGTACGTTTTACGAAGACGTTTCATGTGTTCGAGAAGGCGCGTTCGCATTGTTGCACTTTCCGTGCTACTTCGGACGAAGACAAATGATTTCCAATACCTGCTGACATCATCGCCTAGTTCTAGAATCCTTACACATCTAATTAACGTTAAAATTACCATCTGTCACGTGTTGCAAAGTAAATCTATTTATTCGCGCACGCTATGCGCTAGAAATCTTGTACAGAAAGTTCGATACGAATACACTGCCTTATAAAGCGATCCAAAAACTATTTACGGAATTAGAACGATTATAACTTTTCTTTTTATTTGTCGATCGTATGCTTAAACAAAGTTATTTTCTTGAAATCTTGACTTCATTATTTTCTTGAAAAGCGATCCAAAAACTATTTACAAAATTAGAACGATTATAACTTTTCTTTTTATTTGTCGATCGTATGTTTAAACAAAATTATTTTCTTGAAATCTTGATTTCATTATTTTCTCGAAAAGCGATCCAAAAACTATTTACAGAATTAGAACGATTATAACTTTTCTTTTTATTTGTCGATCGTATGTTTAAACAAAGTTATCTTCTTGAAATCTTGATCTCATTATTTTCTCGAAAAGTGTCTAAACAAAGACCGAAACGTCGAAATTAATATATTGCATAATTGCTTTCAATTAAAATGATCGAACCGGTGCGCCAAAAACATCAACTTTGATTAGAACGATTAATTATAACTGTACTACTATATTTTTATGCATTTATGAAGAAATTGGTTAGACGAGAGATGTAAAACACAGTGAAAGATTAGAGAAATCTATAGTGTTACGCTGTTATCAGGTGTAAAAAACTGTTAGGGGATGAAATTAATTTTAATTTATCTCATGTTGCCTACAATCGTTGCCGAACATTTTTTTGCATAATAATCCGCAGTCTAATTATAATATATTTTATCAGACCTGAGATATACAGTTGTTAGGGAAAAAACTGTTGAATAATTTCGCTCTGGTTTTAATTTGACCCTTGCATATTTTTACTAGATTCTGATCTAACTAGAACTCAAAAGAAAAATGTAATTTATTGATCGATCCTCGCGAACGAAGAGACAGAATGAGTTATAAAAGAGAAGAGAGTAGTGGAGCTTCCATAATCGCCGCGCGTTTTATCGACCTTAGAAAGTTTCGGGGGCGTGGAGCTTAAGGATTACGGAAGCCAGATAAAGGGTAGAGGCGAGGGAAACTGATCATCTTTGCCCTCTGCGAAATTCGGATTTTCGATACATATATATATATATCTCCTCCTGGGCGACGACCCCGAAGAAAATTCGTGGCGTCAGCCACGTGCATCGTCGCGTAATTTTTTCCTCCTTTTTTATTTCACCTCGGAAACGAATTACGGTTTCGACACCCGGCGTGGAGAGATGCAATCCCGTTTTCACCGGTCGGTCTGTGTACCAGGCGTTCGCCTCGTACGTGTTCTTGCTTCATCTGCTGGCAGTCACACCGATATTGTCTTTGGTCGGCTTCCAGCAACTGGGCAAGCTGATTTCAGAAAAAGGGGGACGGCTATAGGTCAGCTCACAAGGGAAAGACATCCACTGACCGACTGCGATTTTAACGAGCTTTTTCGCGCGATACTAGCACACACAGGTCTCTGTCCATAATAATCCTTTGATCTCGAATAACGCCTCTAAAACGTCGCGAATAATTGCCATGCTATTAGATTAGACGCTCGAGTGACCATATTGTGTTCATTCTTCGATGGTTATGTATAACCAATTATACATATACAGTTTATCTAAGAATTTCTTCAACATCCCGAAATGGGAGATTCCTGAGTTCATTTGAAGCAACATTTTCCTTTGCAAAAATGGCGTTGCGCGGCTTTGTTAAGGAGTTATTAACGAAAAATACGACTGTGCCAATACGCGTCTAGGCCGCGCTCTGATTGGTCCGTATTTTTCGTTAGTAACTCCTTAACGAAGCCGCGTACGCCATTTTTGCAAAGGAAAATATTGCTTCAAATGAACTCAGGGACCTCCTATTTCCGGATGTTGAAGGAATTTTGAGACAACCTGTATAATTGATTTTAAAAAACAGTTATTTTAAAGTGTAACTGCTTGTGACTTAAGCAAATTATTGGATTGGAAGTAATTTCGGTATTTTTTAAGGTAAAATAAATAGATGAACTTTAATCAATAAACTATTTTCTTATTTGTTCTTTTTGGCAAATGATCATCGAGCAGAAGGGTAAATATCTTAGTCGTTAAAGTTCATTGTTTGGATAAAAAAAATTGGGCTCTCTATTTCACCTTAGAATTATCAGGCAAATTATGATAATTTTTAGAGATGAACTTTAGTTTCATTATAAAAACGTGAACAGCAACGTTATTTCGGAAATGGCTCTTTAATAATCGAGAAGAAACGAGTGTTGTTGTCTTCAGAATAAAAGGCGTCAAGTTACATTATCAATTAAAGATTACCGTTTCCCTTGAATCGCGTAAGATCGGTTTAAGACGCCGCTTCCGAGTTTAGTGTCGCGTGGGCGTCGATAGAAGTACGCTATCGCGGAACAATGAACCTTCTTCGTTTCCGAGCAAGTCGCTGCTGTAAAAGTTTAACGAGTTAATCTTTTACGAGCGACGGGACGTCTTTAATACTCGCTCGACGGTGTTCTCGCGGCAGTGGTTGTCCGGCTGTCATAATCTGCCGATAACCGAGATTCCAAGCCACGGACCACTCGACGCGGAATAGCGAATTTGCAGGTTTTCAAGCTGCGGCGACGGATTTTCAGTTTCGGGGTTTTATATTTGATGAGCGTGAAGCATGAAACAGGACCGCGCGCGAAAGCGCACCGATGCGTTACAACTCGGAAATTGGGAATTTCTGAGTCGCGGTTCATTTTTTCGGATTCTGCTGGTTCGCGCGTCGATGAGTCTTGATTCCGCAGGAAATGAGATGTTGGATTAACTAAACACAGTCGCACGGTAAGCTGCTCCTATAAAATAGATGAAATGAATTCTAAAGTTTCGATTCTCATCGACGATCCACTGGTGTTGCAGGTTTTTCAAATCAATTTCACCTTTTTGCAAATTAAATTCGACATTTTGCAAATCAATTTCGCCCATTAAGAATATTTAAAATAAATGATTTATCTATGTAGAATTCAAAATAACATCTTTATTTATTTCTGAACATTTCTACAATTTATTAATCAGGAAATGGCTATAGTGAATATGTATATTTGCATATTCATGTACTTTTCATACATTACAAAGTTAACGATTTAGTGATTACTTTTAAATAAGTATTTGATATAAATCTTTGAATTTACATTTAATATATTTTACAAAAACTTACTTGAAATCTTACACTTGCAAAAGGTTGTAATTGGCTTGGTGAATTCCCTGATTACGAACTTCGCTTTAAACGCTTGTAATTATTTTATGTATGAACGTTGTTAAATTACCAACAAAATTAAATGGAATGAACTTTCATGGTCGTGTACGAACACTTCCGTGCGGGTATCCATTAAATTCATATTAAACTATAAAATTTCATTAACTATCCGGTGCACGAGCAAGGTGCTGATCTTTGTCTATATTTTTATTAATAAATGCAGCTGCGTCTGCTCGTAGGAAAGTTATTACGTTATCGCGTAAAGCTATTGCAGATAAAAAATGAATTATTTCTTTATACTGTTAAGAAATTCTAAGAAACCAGACACAAATGACGCAATTTTCTTAGGGATTCAAATTACAAGTGCACCTCAGAATTAAATTGAAAAACTTAATGCATCAACTTCGAATCTCAATGATTATCGGTCGAAATTTTTCAACTTTAAACGACTCAAATGAAAGGGAGAAGATTACTCGTTAAAATCAAAAGTTACTAATTAATACAAACGAAAAAAATCTTTTCTCACTCCCACAACTCAGCATGACACCCATAGCGTTAAATAATAATATCGTACCACTGCAAAACAAATTATAGCATGAACGTATAGAATCTAAAATTCAGGAACGGAGTCTCCTGTGTGCTCATACAATTTAATGAACTGCAGTGTCGTGTGCTGCGATTTCTTTTTCAACGTTAATGGCTGTTCAGATAATGGTAAAGACCATATTATCCACTTTGTCGGTGGATAGTACGTGTTCGGATTCAATGAGTGCGGGGATCTAAAGAGGCTTGTAATCGTGCTCAAAGGGGTCAGTTGAAAACGCTGAAGTGAGGTTGAAAAAAAAAAGGATTGCGGAACGGGGACATCGGCCAATGCGTGTCGAGAACGGGGGAAAAAGAGAAAGAGCTACGAGAGGAGAGAAATTTTCTGCACGCGACGACACATTTAAAAAATATTTGCCATGGGGACGATAAGTCCAAACCCATCATAAACAGCATCAACCCCCTAAAATCTAAATGTACTTAAAAGAACAAATAGATAGAAGATACAGAACCATACTTGGATAACACGAATGACTCGAATGATCGAATTATTGGTTTATTTGAAATATAATAATAATGGATAAAACAAACATGAATTTGTTTAATACAATTGAATGCTACTTTATAAGTAACTTTTGTGTCACGTTCATAAAGACGTTCATAAAGAAATATGTTTATAAAGAACTTTCGATAGAAATGAGATAGAGCGATGAAATTTTTTTTAATTAATGCTGAAACATTGTAGAATGTGTGAAAATGGGAAGATTATGGTACAAACGTTTTTTAACCTGGAAAAGTAAAAATTGAACTGATTAATTATAATTCGATATTTTTAAAAATCCTGAGGTCGTAGAAAAATTTTGAGGTCAGATTTGAAATCAGCGTGAAAAAATCTACGGGAAATGATGTGTCGCATGTTAAAAAAAATTTTTCCGTACGTGGTATTGGAAAAACCACAATTTTCTTGAACTTGTGCAAGTTTAACGAATTTTTTCAAGGTCAAAAAGCATTCGTACCAAATTCTCGATTATTATTTCATATTCTGCGAAGTTTCAGCTTTAATTTTTAAAAAATTTCATCGCTCTATCTCATTTCTATCGAAAGTTCCTTGCTTTTGTTCATCCCATATTTCCAATACGAATAATTATTTATTCTTCACTCTTATTCAAATCCAATTCTATTCCGAACGCAGCGAATGTCAACGGCGAATGACAGATGGACATCGCGAAAGAATCGCGGACCCGTTTAACAGCATTAACGCGGTTTTAATGCGACGAAAACGTTGCGCGATTTAACGCAGCTCCGCGGCCATTATTATAAGGATGGTGCCGTGACGCGTTTGTAATTATCGTGCCATGAAATTGCTGGGAAATTATACAATTCCACCGCAATTTTTCTTCCGCACTTCGCAGAGTCATTCGGAGATTCCGATTTCGCCGAGCACAATTTTCCCGTTAATACCTCTAACCAACTGGTCTTATTAAAATTAATAACTGATTACTACGGTTTGTTCCGCGAACAGCTCTGATTACCGACGCTGCGACAAACAAGTCGTCTGTAATATCTTGACCTCGAACGAAGTCGACGGGAACGGGTGAAGGGCCACTGCGGAAATGAGGAAAAAATCACATTCGTTTCGTTGGAATAATGAGTTCGCATAACAGAGGCTCACTAATCAGTCCCACCTCTGGCTTGCAGAGGAAAGTCTCAGCTATAATTGACACACAGGATTGGTTTAGAAACAAAGAAACTATTAATTAATTTAAGACATTTCTGTTCTACATTTTTATTCGCTGCAGCTTTAGCAATTTACTAACGTTAATTAAACTGACGTAAATATCAGAGCGTCCCGTTGAATTCGCATCGGTAGTTTAGCTGGATTGTTTGAAATCCAAAATATGACGCATGGATGTTTCATAAACCATGAATTTTCATCGACTTTTATTTTCGAACGGGATTTCAGCATTTTTCGCCCACTGTACGCAGTAAAAGGCTTGGGCTTATATAAAAACGGACTTTCCGAAAGCCAGTTTTTACGTAAAAGTGGGCCAAATATAATGAAAATATTGGAAGGATATGTATTTCTTTTTTTTTTTTAGAACTAGAAAACTGTAACACGGTAAAACATAAAGCTGTATAAAATTCGTACACAACTGTTCAGCGTGTAGTTAGGAAATAGAATAAAATAGAAATAACCACAAGATGGTTCTGCAGGAAATGTCATTTGAATTGTCATCGTCCAATATTCGCATTGATCAAGTCATCACATGAAGTAACACAATGGAATACATTTGTTTATGCTCGTATCAAACTGATTTCGCATCAAGTCTGATTCATGAAGATTAATTTTAATACAATACCTATACGTGAAAAATTTCTTTTGTTTATCCATTTACACGTTAACAATCTATTTTGTTCAACATAGTAATCGCACATTTGTCGATACTCTTCATTCTCGAATATATTGATTTCAATTATGTATTTTTTAAAATTTTACGTCGCTTTCAATTCTTTGTGAAAGTTATTTCACTACAATATTAACTATGTATTCTTGATTGCACAGAGGATTAAAAGTGATAGAATTAATTGCGATTAATTTTCTTACTGGCATTACTTTATAGGAGGTCAGAATAAAAATTCAACTCGTAAGAACTGGGGGTTTCAATTGAACAGAAAGTTCCCTTTTAATATCTGAAAGCAGTATTCAAAATCTAGCGATGAATTTCATAAATTTCTCGAAACGGACCAATTTTTGAGAAGCGAGGAATCCTTGCGGAAGATTAATTGCGATTAGTTTCCTTACTGGCATTACTTTATAAGAGGTAAAATAAAACTTCAACTGGTAAAAGCTGGGGGTTTCAATTGAACAGAAAGTTCCCTTTTAATATCTGAAAGCAGTATTCAAAATCTAGCGATGAATTTCATAAACTTCTCGAAACGGACCAATTTTTGAGAAGCGAGGAATCCTTGCGATTAGTTTCCTTACTGGCATTACTTTATAAGAGGTCAGAATAAAAATTCAACTCTTAAGAACTGGGGGTTTCAATTGAACAGAAAGTCTCCTTTTAATATCTGAAAGCAGTATTGAAAATCTAGGGATGAATTTCATAAATTTCTCGAAACGGGCCGAGGACCGAGAAATCCTTACAGAAGAGACAGAACGGACGTAACGTCACCAACACTGAGAATCGAAAGAAAGAAACGCTCGATTCTCGCGTTGAACGGTGGATGGGCAACGTTGATAGGTTGACGGGAAACCAGAATGATTCGGGATACCGTTAAAAGGTAGCATAAACGCGAGAGCGAGGAAGAACGGCACGGGGTGGCGCAGGGAAGGGCAGTGCGCGCGGAAATTCCTCCGCTCGCAATTTTACCAAGCGATGCAGTTATGTATGCACACAGGCATCCGGCCGCAACACAACAATGAACGCCGCAGAGCAAAAGTCGTATACCGAAGTCGCTATTTTAAAATAGCCAAAGTATGCGCCGTCGCGCGGATCCATAAAACCGTATCCCCGGGCGAATCGGCATTTTTCCTCGCTAAAAGCCGGAGGCTGCCTGTACCTTTCTTGCCAATCGATTATTCTCCCGTTCCTTTGTACCGGTAATACTAGACTCATTTTCGAGATGTCCTGGACGATCAATGGACACGCTATTGCCTCGCCGTCTATTATTACAAGCCCGATCGCTTAGCCTACCAGACGTATTCTCTAACAAACTTGGATCTTGTCCAAATAAATTATTCGAATAACAGTGGAGACAATATACAGGGTAAAACTTCTTCCAAATGGTGGAAATTCTATCAAACTAATAATAAAGGATCTTCCATTTAGATGTGTCATTTCATATTTCACAGTACATATTTATTAAATTAATAATGAAGGATCTTCCATTAAGATGCGTCATTTCAAATTTCACATTATTTATTTATTTGTGAAAATTAGGGTTGACACTCTTCGGACACGTGATTAGAAAGATTGTAAAAAAATACTAACTAGATAAAAAATCCTTTATTATTGGGTTGTTGGATTTTTCACAATTAAGAAATAATCCATTAAGAAGTATTATTTTAAATTGTGAAAAAGCCCTGTTTTTTACCATTTAACAATGTTTTACAATTTACTATAACCCTTTGTTATCTTTCTGGCAAGATGAGGATTCCATGCTCTCGAATTCTTGTTTTTATTAGCAGGAATTTGAGCTATGCGATTTTTGACGCCTTCGTTTGAAATGAAATTTACCATACAACTTTTTCCTTGTTTGCACTGCATTGTTATGCGATGACAAAAAGATGCTTGCACTACACATTCATTCATCTCTCACACCTCTTTCGACTATTTTTTAAATTGAAAGTAACTTTTTATTCTGTTTTTAATTGGTCCAATAGTTCTCCAAAAACAATCTCAAATATTCTGCAAGTCTATCTTAACCATTCTGAACACAGTGTTTAATACTAAAAAACTAATAAATGAAAATTCGGTATTTAACAAGTAAGGTCGTTCTCTTACCTTCTTAATTGCTTCTTCAATTTTAAGCACATTGTTTAATATTAACCCTCTGAATTACAATTTAATACGAGTTTCTGATTAAAATGTACTGTTTCATTTCGCCCGACGACGCTCTAAGTGCTCATTAATAGCGAACACATAAAATAATTTATTCTCTCAACTTTCGAAGACATTTAGAAATGACTTATTTTTATATTAAACTCGATGAAATTATTTTTCTTTTATTTCCATCGTTTGGCATATATAACCTAATTAGTTTATCTACATTTTACTCAAAACTTTAAATGTGAAACTAGAAATTAGAAATATAGAACTGGGTCACATTACCACCCTTTCCGCTGGCTATTTCTTAGCAATGTACCATAAAATTGGAAATATTAATCTCTGCCAGGATTTCGACGATTCCAACCAGCTCGCGGCGCTCGAATGCGTCTGGGTAGTTGTCGAGCGCGACCGGAAATGACTTCAGAAATGATCGCGGAATTATGACGGAGACGAGAACCAATGGAGGTCCGATTTCAGATACCCTAGTCGTCTGAATAGAGATCATGGTAATAATGGATGCCAGCCAGCCGTCTGACTAAACACTGGCTACTTCTACTCGAAGTAACCGATCTCGCCACTTCAATGGAGTTCTCGAGGTTCTTTCACCCAGCACCGTTGCGTTCCTACGCCGATTTCGTATCGGATCATCCGTATCAGGTCGGAACAGATATTCGATGGTGAATGAACGCACGAGCGAGTCACGCGATCAGGATGAATCGTGGGTGCAAGGGTACCGAGGGTGGAAGTAGTACAGGTTGAGTGGCATAACACGGTTTATAGTTCTGTTATTGCTTGGTCGCGTGTGCACGGATTATGCGGGTTCGGCCACGGGGGCGAAATATCTACCGGTATTTATGGGAACGCGGTGAAAGTGTGCGAAACGTCGTCAGATAATCTTTCTATCTATAAATATTAACTTTCTAACTGCGAGCATAAATTCGTGTGTAGCATATGTTCCTCAAACGAAAATATTATTGATTCAAAGAGACAGGAATGCTTCAGAATGTACGGGGGTAATTATGTAGAAAAGATCTGCGTATTCCGATTTTGATGGAATTGTAATATGTTATGCAGCAACACATTCTGAACAACTTTTTCCTTTTCCAATATGTTGGGGTCGCTTTTAGTTTTTGAGATATTTGCAAAAAACTATAATAACTACGGAACAGGTTTACATTGTAGCGGTGCATGCAGGAATACGAAAAATTCAATACAGTATTAGCGATAGTCTTTTGCAAATATCTCGAAAACTAAAAGCGACCCCCCTATATTGGAAACGGAAAAAGTTGTTCAAAATGTCGAAATCTATAACATATTTCTATATAATTACCGAACACATTTTAAGATGGACATTTACGATGTCTGTATTATTCTACAAGGAAATATTTAATTGACTAAGAAAATCTTGGTAAATCTTTATGCAAAATAATAACAGCAACTAACTTGGTTAAAACAGAAATGTAGTTTCTTTCTTTTAATGTTTAATAGATTGAACATAATATAATAGTAGAGCATTAAATTCGTCTAGTGTTTTTGTTATTTTAGATTACACATACTCATTTTTATCATAATTGCAAACAACTGCATTTTATAAAATTGATTACGACGATACTATTAATGACAGCCGCAGTTAATAAACAAATATCTCGTGGTTCGATACTTAAATTGTACCTATTGCAGTATTGAAAAAGTGTTTTAATTTTCACATTTCAGTGTAAAAGTAACACTTGAAACGCTACTTGATTTTCAACTGCTCTTTGTTGGTTCATTCGAATTATTTAGAAGCGTTGCTGCTTCTCCATGCAGCAGCCCTTTTAATTATTATTGCGCCAAAGCCGTGAAAGAACGCCTGACTATTTCCATTCGTATAGCTATATCGCTGTCGAGGTAAACGGCATGAATAGAATTTATATCTACACCGAACGTATGTAGGATTTATGTGTGTTTCATATTTAAATTGTACCAGCAAATATGTTATATTTAAATACAACTTAATTACTATTGCGTATCGTATATCGCAATTCGATGTTTGAATTTCACGGTGTCGCAATTCACGACGACATCGTTGGTCGTTGACCAATATGAAATTCATCGTGAAAGTCAAGTTGAAAAGGGTGAGCTAATGACATTCGATTGCGATTAACCCAGTTTGACGAGGTTCTTCGACCGACAACTACTTCGACCGACAAATACTTCGACCGACAAATACTTCGACCGACAAATACTTCGACCGACAACTACTTCGACCGACAACTACTTCGACCGACAACTACTTCGACCGACAACTACTTCGACCGACAACTACTTCGACCGACAACTACTTCGACCGACAACTACTCTTCGACCGACAAATACTTCGACCGACAACGATTTTAGATTATTAATTGTCGGTTAAAGACGTTTTCGGTCAAAGTAGTCGTCGGTGAAAACTGTGTGTCGGGGAAAGTGTCGGTGATTTCCATGGGATCCGTTCAAAGCATGAAGTACACAAGTCGAAATATTGTCTGAATATTTTTCTGACCGACTACTTCAACTACAGATAATACTATCCAAAACCTAAAATGTTTGCAAAGAACTGTTGTTCGAATCTTTTTGTTGTTTTGTTGTTCGAATCTCTGCCCTTAACTTTTCTCTTATACACAAACAATCATAAAGTATTAATAGTCGATATCACTGGATTCGGGAAAGTCTACAGAATCATTTTCGGAATCCTTTAATAATATGACTAAATGCATCGACTATGAATTATGGTTAGCATTACAATTAATATTAGTTTTACTATAATGCCTACTCCACTCGTCCGACTATAAATCATCTGGTTCTACCTAATGGATTATAGATTATCCCGTTCCTCTCTCATGAATATAGGTCAATCCTATTCTACTGTTCCGAATATAAATTCTCCAGGTCCCATGAAAATCACTGACACAAATTTCCCCGACACAAATTTCCCAGACACCAGATTTGACCGACGACTACTTTGGCCGAGAACGCCTTTAACCAACAATGATTTTGACCGACAAATAATCTAAATTTGTTGTCTAGAGCAATTTCAAAAACGAATTTTGACTATCTATTCTATAGAACTAGTTTGCAAAAAGCGTTTAACACTGTTTCATCGATTTTTATTCCATTCAAACGGGCAACAAAGAAGTTTCGCGTTAATGATTCGGTAACCGATGGGATTAAACCGTCGATAAAATCGAATTCGCCAATTATCGAATAATTTATGAGTTTTCGCGCATCGATACGCCTGGTACTCATTTATTCGTATGATTATTACGTTGCGCGACAAAGAACGGTAGGGAATGAAATTCGGTCGGACACGATCGCGCTTTGAATGTACACTTCGGCCTCCGCCTGTACTTTGCCTCCCTATCGCATTCCGGCGTCGCGTTATTATTGATTTAACACCGTAGATTTACCAACGGCATGAATTTTAGGTAATTGTACTTCGTTGACGAGAATTATATATTTTTAATGCGTTCTATGAATAATGTCATTCTTTGATCATGATTACTCCGCAATAATAACTACAATGAACCTAGAAAAATTATCTGTTCGAAGAATAATATCCGACCAGAGCTTTATTTTTAATTTAATTAATAATCATATTAACTCTGTGCATTTTATTTTATTTTTTTTCTTTGCTTTGAGTGCATGTCCTCTCTTTCTTATTATAATAATTTTATTGTATTATAATAATAACATATTATAATAAGAAAGAGGGGACATGCGCACAAAGACGAAGAAAAAAAAACAAATAAAATGATTCTGGTACAAGCGATATATATTCTCATATAATCCTGCGTAGTTGCATTTTAAAATTTTGCAGAGATTCAATGAAAAAATTAATATAATTATAAAGATAGATAAAACCCATAAAATTTTAAGTATACTTATCTAATTAGACAAGTAGTCCTGTATCATTTTCTCTTTTTTTTCTTTTCTTTGTAAATACTTATGTAAGAAGGTCTTCTGTCCGTCTGTAATAAATAATAATAATAATAATAATAATAATTTTGCTTGTAGTCAATTCTCGGTGAGACACCGGGCTCGGTATTACAATCAAACACTGATGGAAAAGCGCGCGCCGGGTTACCGTTCGCAACGCCCGATATGAATTATTCTCTTTCGTACACTCCTGTTGTTCACAATACGGCTCGGATACCGATTGCATTTGACAGTCGTTTACAGTGTATTACTGCGCTTTTTAGAATCCCGTTTAATTGGAAATGGGTGTATCGATCCCGCGCGCGGTGCAAATAACTTTGGAAATTTCCGAAATGGAGTCGAAAACCGCAATCTCTCGTCATCGACTACAAACGAAATTGTTCCGTTGATTTATTATTGAGATTTTTATAACCCCTCTGCTGTAATTAATATTGCACAAAAGCTAGAGAATTCGTTTTGTACATCCGCAAAAAAAAACCGATTGTTTTCGTGTTAAATCCCCAGGGTTTCAGTGCGGAACGTAATACATGGTATAACAAATAATAATTCGATATCACTTCAAAATCGAGTTGTATGAAGTTCTTTTTTTCAACGTGTTTTCGCATGCCAATACAAATTACGGGCCAGTCAAAATATTCGGAAATTCGCAAGTATTTCGAACCACCTATAACATTTGTTAAATAAATTCGCGACGGTAGATCAGGTTAGGAATATCATAATTACATGAAATCGAACCAATCTGAAACTGTTTGCCAACATGCCACTAAACTGTTTCCTTCATCTCGATCGACAATTTGTAAATAATTTAAATTGATGTTTTTGGCGCAAAGATACGATCCTATGTTAATAACTAAGGAATTTTGTAAATAACTATAACTTTTTCAAGGTTTCGATCTAATTTAAGACCTTTCACCGACTCCAGATTTAACCGGCAACGAATTTAATCGGCAACGAATTTGATCGGCAACGGATTTGATCGACAACGGATTTTATCGACAACGGATTTTATCGACAACAAATTTGATCGACAACGGATTTGATCGACAACAAATTTGATCGACAACAAATTTGTCAGTTAAAGGCATTGTCGGCGAATTCTAGGAGGATTAAGACGAATATTACATATTCGTTCGAGGAGAATGTAAATTTTATTTTCCGTCTCGCAACAATGTCGTTCGATGAATTTATCCACGGAAAGATTTCGCCTGGAAGGGCCGAAAGGGCGAGGTGGGGAATTAAAGCAGTCTACGTCAAATATTTGAATTAATTTGTATGACAATCTCTGTCATGCCAGACCCTCGGGAAACCTTACGCGCCCATCAACTTGCATTCAGTCACGTAGGAAGTTTATCGAGGAGAACTTCATCGTGCATACAGAATTCATCAGAGAAAATGAATAAACCCCACCCATCTAATCCGCCATTTACGCTCCGGTGGCGAGCGTATTGTTGCGGGTTTCGGTTTTTGGAACGACAAACACGCTTAACTCTATTTGTAACTTTCCATCAAGCTTCGTTACCGCACGCGTGCACTTCCAACTTAACAGGGTGCAATAGGGTCTCCACGAATTTATTGTGGTAATCGTAATTTTCTCCCGCAGAGCAATAATAATTCGCCAGTACCACGCTACCCTCGTTGCATGAATGTTACAGTCGATCGTGAATTGACAGCGGATTGTACGCGTTCATGGCAAAAATGAGTAGCCGTACATTGAAACAGTGAAAACATTACAAGTTAAACATATTGAAACAGAAAATTAATTTTTATTTCACCCCAGTTTATTTTGCATAAAGTTCCGTTCTCCGATCATGAAATTGTTAAAGCCACTTGTACGAATTCACGAGTTTATTTTTAAAACGGTCGAGAAAAATTCCGATACAATACTTTCAATGTGTTAGAACGACTCGATTAATGAATTAATGCAGATAACATTTATTTTGCTCGAATATCCGCAGACTATTTATTAGTTTGTTTACATTTTAATAAGCTGTAGATTTTATGCACTTATTAAAAAATAGAATAGGTCACGAAACTGGACACACGTTAGAAGAATCCAAGGATATTTTGATATTATTACCGACTTTTTAAGATGATTTTAAAAGAACGCATAAATTTTTTTATTTACTACCACCTCGTCTCACGTATTTGTTATTCGAATAATTTTTAAAATAGAAATTAGTTTATTATCGGCGGACAGGTTCGTCCACAAATCAAAAGAAAGCTATTTTGCAATTTATAAAATTTCGGCATTTTAAAAAATTCGACCCCTTAGAGGGTGAAAAGGGGTTGCTGCATTGATATAATCTGAATGGGGTGATAGGGGGTTTAGAAGATTCTATGGAGAAACAATATCAATTTTCGAGGGCATTAAACAGTTTCCTGTGCGAACACAGCCGCGGGGAAAATTATTTTGTGGTTATTACTGATCTTCTGAAACACTTGGTACAACATTCAGTATTTTTCAGACGTAAAATTTCTCTTGAAGATGATCGATACTTGGATCGAAACGTTGAGAGAAATTTAATAAATTGCAAAATTGCTTTGTTTCGATTTTTGGATCGAACCTGTGCGCCGATAACAAACTAATTTCTAAGAAAAATGTACTTGGTTGATCAAGAAATTGTTTATATTAAAAAAGGACGAATACATCACAAATATGTAAATAGATAAACTAATTAATTATATCACAAATCTTCGACAATTTAAACGTTACCTATAATTTTACCTACAATTAATTTCTATTAATTCGTTACGATCCACAAAACGGAATACTTAGTTTTTAAAAAATGCTTATTGCTCGTCGCTGGTTCGGTTACAGTTGATTCGTAGTTTTCGCATGGCACGAAATAAGAAGGGGTGAGCTTAACGATAATAAACGGTTCGTGCACGAAACGTTTCGTTCGCCGGTCGGATTTCCATGCCGCGATTCGCGCGGTTTCCCCGCGAGAGGAAGAGGAACGAGACTATCCGGTCCCGCCGCCATTCAGACCGCAGTCGGATCTCACTTATTAAAAGATAATATTACGGAGACTTAATTCGGAGAGGGAAAGTCTGCCGTTGGCCGGTTGCTAGCCGACGTTACAAAGAATTCGGTAATTAACGTTGCCCCGCGGATCGGCCGTAACTCCTCCGCAAGGGTAAAGCTCGAGAGGAAAAGGAGGGCTAAGGTTCTTACGATTGCGGACTCGAAAATGAATGCGGCGACAGCCTCCGCTGAAAAGACTCGTTGATACATTCCCAACCAGTTAATTAGTTTCACCTGGCTATGGTCAATTTGTAACTGTAAAGGCCTCGTTTAATGGTCGCTGGCACGCCGGTTATTAACTCGATATCGGTCGCGGAACGCGTGGTTATCTCGAGAAAGCTACATTGTGTGTGTGCTCGCTGATGCCCGGAAAATAGAGGAATTCCGGGTTTCTGGAAATTATGAGACTGAACGTACGGGTTAATCCTAAATTCTCTTGAATACTGGTTAACCCTTTCCGGGCTGAATATTTTTTAAATAGAAAATGGAGATTATTACTTGCGCTTTAAAATGGAATTGTTTGCTATCTTTTATTAATCGAATTTCGAATTAACTCTAAATTAACATGCCAACTTGGTATACAGTTAAATGTGGTTAGGATTTGACTTTTCAAGGTTTTCGATCGATTATCTGATTCGTGACTGCAGAGAGTTTCATTGTTTGTGTTAATATCTTACAAGTAAGATATGAACACAACACGTGGCATTGTTTTTCTACAATTCTTAAAGTTATTTCAATAAGAAAGTAAGTTGACATATTTCAAAAATTGTTTTTAGCATGTTCTCATCAACAAAATATTACTTTTTGTGTTGTTTTAATAATTCACAGACGCAATCATTATTTTCTTGAGAAGGGTCTGAACAAAGACCGAAACGTCGAAATTAATATATTGCAAAATTACTTTCACTTAAATTGATCGAACCGATGCGCCAAAAACGTCAATTTTGTTAAATTAAATTGGATTGAGATATGACGAACGTAAAAAAGGGTTGTCGGATTAACCAGTACTATAAATTTTGGCTTTCGAGAATTGGTTTCATTTATTAAATGATTTTGATTTTGTGGAAGATTTTTCAAAGTTATTGCAACGTGAAACGATGGAAAGATTAGAAGAATTGAAAGGAAGGACAATGGCAGAAATTGGTGAATCAATCTCAGCAGTCACATTGAGAATTTTTAGCGTATATTTTCTGCGACGACGAAAGATATTTTTAACCGGATCCGATATAATTAGTCGGAGGACGGTCATGCAAATTTCGGTGCACACAAAGTCTTGAATATGTAATCGATCGTTTCCCCCGCTCCCAGTCAAGCCAATCTAAGGAACTTATTATTCGAGGGCATCGCCAGAGTCATTATTTGAGCCTGACACGGGTCAAGTACGTGGATCCTAAGAAAAAGAACCCGGTCGATGACAGCCTTTGGAAAAGTTTTCGGAACTTGTCGCTGAATCGTGTCACGAATATCGAATCCACGCGCGGAAACTTCGCTTTCGTCTTGAATTATTATCACGGCTGGCCGAGTCTAATGCGAGGATCAAGAATAAAAGGGAGAAAAAAGAAAATACTCCGCTTGGAGTATCGTATATTTTGCCCTGGACTCTTCTTTGGCACTGACCCGTCATAAGTCTAATTTGAATTTCAATTCCACTCGTCGGCGGCCGTTCTCCTAACTTTAAACGTTCGTCCTACCGGAAAGGCAAAGACCGCGAGTCAGTTTTTGAGAAAATAATCGCTCGAAATCGCGAAATTATACGAAGACAGCGTTTTTATATCGATTCTTGGAATATTTTCTAGTAAAATGTTGTTCGAGTAGAATTTATATGCATTCACAGTGTCCCTTCATGTAGATATTTATTTTATAGCGAGAAGTATTTTACTAATCTTGATGTTCGTTAATCTTCGAAGTGTAAATCCTTCGTAGCTACGGTAAAAAATATTTCAATAATTGGTAAACGCTAAACTCTACATTACGACACAGTAAATAAGCGGAAGTTTTGAGTATCAACACCGGATAAACCTGAAATAGAAATATACGCTTTCAACGACCAAGTAATTCCCTGATAGCCTGGAGTTAAAAATCGTTCATCGATCGTTTCGTAGTCGAGCAGAATTAAATTGTCCACAAGCACGGCAATGACCGACGCACAAAGGTGCAAAGGCGGAACAAACATCCCTTCATGAATGTTCGATTTTTAGGAAACGAATATAATTTTTTATATACTATTTCCGGCGTGCAAAAATAGAATTTGTACGAATTTCTCATCGTCTCGTGCAATCGTTTTTGTAAATCACAGATTCATTAAAACATTTCAACGTGTACATTGAAATTTCTTTTGCGATTTCGATGAAACATAATTATTCCGATATTTTCGAAGCACGTCTTGTACCGAACAAAAGTCGCCTAGATTCGCAGAGAAATCGAAGTCTAACGTGTTAAAACGTGTGTGTGATCGATTATGAGAGTTACTGTAAATGGATTTTATCTCAAAGGATTAATATGAATGAAAAATATTCGAGTTCCTTGAAAGGAATGGATCCTGAGGTCATTTTTTAATTTTTTTTTACTTAATGCAATTAGAATCTCAAAGTAGAGATTATTTTGCCATATATTATTTTTCAATAAATTATTAGACCTTATTATAATTACATATAAATAATCGGTGGCTGGTAAACAAGCAGTTTTTTTAAAAATATTTAACTCGGAGGCATTCAGAAACGAGTATGTTATGAAGCGACATTTTCATTATCGAAAATGTCTGCCGCGACTTTGTTGAGAAGTTGTTAACGAAAATAAAAACACGGACCAATCAGACAGCGACCTTGGCGTGCGACGGCGGGGAGAATAAACGAATAGAATTCCCGGGAAAAAATGTTTTACCCAGCGAGAGGTAGAAATGTCAGGTACGCGTGGCATTTATGAGTCTGTATTGTCCAATCCCTCCCTTAAGAAACTTTCTAAAGCAGGACAGACAATGTTTTGCCATGTGATTGCCATAAATTCTTATCTAATAGCGGTACCTCTCGCGTCTTGTTTTTTTTCCAACCCTCGACATTCAACATGCATAATCCCCTCCCTAAACGTTTCAGGAGAACCTAGCCATAAAATCAGTGTTGTTTAAACCGTGGAACCGTGCACATCTTTAAACACGTGTCAATTTGAGGCTCGCGTTTGTGATCTACCATAATTGTGCAGTCTATTCATCTGGTCGTGCTTCTCTTAATTTTTGGCTCCGCGGTATCCTTAAGTCTTCCTGAGTAAGTCAGTTTTAATTAAATCAGTTTCTGCTTTTTCTCTTGTTCATTGTTTCACCGCGACTTGACGCCATCGCCACGCTCAGCGAAACCTACCGTCGCGACGGATATTTTCGTAAATGAAAATTCTACTTTAAATTACCACGGCAACCACTCCTTTCAAGGAACTCGAACATTTTTTAAATATTCTGTATTAAAAGTCATTTGCCTTTAGACTAGTTCTGTTCAATTGATTTTTTTTTTGGTTATTTTACAACGAATCAACTACTAATGGTTATTAGCGACGGGACCTACAGTTTATTAATTGATTTTGTTTGCGGAGTAAACACACGAAACGACATTATGGGCCACGGTGCGAGACGTATTACAATAACGTTAGCAGTAGCGGCGTTTAGCAATGGTCGGTAGAACACAAGCATCAGTTTCACCGTGGCTAGTAAACGCGTGAAGTATTGAAGGAAAGCATGAGATATTCATCGCGTACAAGGAAATGATCGTGTGTAGCTCGTGTTCGCTATGATTATTCGTTTGACCGAGTCGTCGAGCGTACGATGGAACGTCATGCTGGGCAAGGCTGTGCAGAACAATCTATCACATCAGTCGAACGACAACGGATTATTGTATTGGGTTTGGCGTATAGATCAAATTCGAACCAGCTTCGGATGCACCATAATCGATGTCTGGTGACGGTTTCCCGAGTAAACGGGTCACAAAGGCGACGATTAACGCTGCAAATTTCGTGTGATGTTCAATGGGCAATGACTCGAGGAATCTTTAACGTCAAACACTCGCGCACGGGTTTTAAACGCCTCCGGCAAATTGGCGCCGGCTGTTTGGATTATTTCTCAAAGGGTTTTTGACCTCGCTGGCCAGCCAATTATTTTCGGATCATGCTCGTGCGACGTGTGTAGAGTGTCATCACTAAAAATTGATACACCATTATTCAAAATATTGTTTACATTATTGAATATTTTGGGATCTAACAAATTACTAATGTTTAAGTAGAGTTAGAGGTGTTATATCAGCTTCACGTCATAGAATGGAATTATTCTAGGTCCAAAGGAATGTTTAGTTTTCGAGTTAAAATATTTTCGAGTCACAAGGGTTAAATTGGTAACAATATCCTAAATTGTTTTATTCAAAATATTGTTTATATTATTGAATACTTTAGGATCTAACAAATTACCAACATTTAAGTAGTGTTAGAGGTATTATATCAGTTTCACGTCATAGAATGGAATTATTCCTAGGTCCAAAGAAATGTTTAGTTTTCGAGTTAAAATATCTCCGAGTGACTAAATTGTTTCGTTTTTCTCTCCAATTTTTTATGCGTGTGCAGAGTGTTTAATAATTAGTGTATCTTTATGCAAGAAGTAATAGTTGACTAGGCTGTTTTTCGTTCCTCCGTGAATTTCTGTAGAGAGTGATTTTATCCAGTAATGCTTCCTCGAGAAGTTTTTAGCTTTTTCAATATTTTTAAGATCCACGATCCTCGCGTTTGAGACTTTTATCTTCGGCTTCAAATATCTCCTGCTACTGACGCGAGAAAATTAAACGAAAATCCCGTCGGATCGTACAGAAATATACTCCACTCTGAAGTAAGGTTACCTACCTAAATTAAATGCACGAAGGTCGGATTTTAAAGAAGAAATTTCGTATCGCGGAATTCCGTGTAATACATCGTTCGGCATAAAATTGGATACTTCGTATATTATTATTAGACCGCCGATCTTTATACATTTATCGCAAAACTAAGGGATCAGGTTCAAAATTGTTGGAAAATTTATAAAATTCAACATCTCAACATAATTCTCTATTGAAATCATGAAGGGAAGAAACAACGTTCAATTTATTTTATTTTGCTTGCGATCGAAGCATACAATTTTTAATAACAATTGTTAAATCATCTCGGCGCTACGGTTCGATCGTAAAAAACAACCTTAACTAAGCAGTTTTGCTAATTATTTTAAATAATCAACGTTTCGGTCACTGATTTGGACCATTGTCAAGATTAACTTAAAATTGCGTCTGTAAGAAAAAAACATGAAATAAAAATCACGAACACATACAATTTTCAAAAGTATTAACTATTAAATGTAAGGGAAAAACATATTCACAATTTTTCGTTCACTTGCTTATGTGTGATTAAGTATGATAATTTGCATACAATTTTTATTTTGCATAAAGGTCCGCAGTCGCTACTCATCATTACTGAACATTCGATTACTGTATTTATCCAACTTCATATAATTCCTATTCTACTTGCTTGACAATATCCAGTTTACTCTGTGTGATTATATACCGACCTATTTCACTTGTCAGATCGGCGACATTGTTTATAGTACAATGCAGCACATTGACTTTTCAAAGACAAACATAACCTATGTAAACGTATACTGTGTGTAACAATTGATATACAGGATGTCTCAATATAGAACATATGTACAACAGACGACACGACAAACATTTGCTTAAACAAGACATGTAGAAGTTGGAGAAGAATTCGTAGGAAAACGGAAGAAAACGGTTTACATCGCTGGGCTGAATGAAACTACTATTTGTACCGACTATTTCGACTGATCCGGAACAGCGTTGGTCTGTCACGTGTCCGCGGTATCGCTTATGCGAGAGCACGAAAGACAAAGAAACGGTTTCGGGTCGCGCAGAGGAACGTCGAGCGTGTCGGTTCCGATCAAATTCCACGGTCCAGTTCGTATTGACCAGCGTCGTGGACGGTCACGCGTGTGTACAGGTGTGTCACGGTGCGGATGCAGGTCGGATGTCGAAATGTGCACGGTCGTGTATGCTGTGCACCTATGAAGAGGCAGAGACTGAGAGAGAGAGAGCTGCCTGTAGATTAATGGATAGACGCGTATACGGGCAGGCGATTGGTTACAATGCACGTCGATCGGCGTGTCCCGGCGAGAATAACGACGCGTAACATAATATCGACGGATTGGCATTTTGCTTTTGCCTCAATTAACATTGCGCGGCGTGGACGGAATTTCGAAATTCAACGGTGTCAGTAACCGGTGTGATCGTGGTGCCCGGTCCAGGACCTCGTTTTACACCCACGCGGACCGGCTACGTGCTGAACAGTTTACGGATCGAAATTTATCGCATCGCGCGCCCCGGCAATATTATCGAATTGTAATGTATTAAAGAGGCTCGATAACGGCCGCGGCTCGAATTACAATCGGGTGGCCACCCGAACCGTGTAAACACGGTTGCTTGAGCTGCATCAATATTTTCTGGACGATAACAAGTGGCGCGTGCATGCTCGTGGATAACGCGTAAAACGCGTTTATGTTTTCGATAAATTACCTTGTTACCGACAAACCGGTCCAGCTCATTACGAACTTCGCCCGTTTTTCCCTAGACGATACAGATGGACATTAGCCCTTTGGTTAGCCTGGACGAGATATCTCGCTACCCCGATACTTCCCGATAAACCTAGACACTATAGACAAATATATTTTATGGGTAACTACCCTAGCAGCACAAAATATTATATATACATTCATATAATATTAAAAAGAGATTCAATGTCTTAATATTTAAATATACATACAATATTTATTTTATATTGAGTAACAAATATTTCTTTTTAAATATGCAGGAAATATCTATTTCATATTGCGAGAAAAATATTATTTTCTAAATACAAAATGAATCTTTATTTAATATTAGAAATAGAATATTTTTTCCTAATGTACAGATAATATAAAATCGAACTAATAATCGAATGAACATTCAGATTGGACGCTCGTTTTAACACTCGTGCAATTCGTAAAAAGATAGGTGGTGTTGCATCACATGTTTCGAATGGTTACTAGTTTTTCTTCAAAATTTCGGAAATTGTATGTAGCTGAAGTGTGTTCGTATAAATTGTTCATACTTCTCCACAATAATACCTAACAATAATCAGGGTCCACCTACTTTCTATGTCTGATTATAGGCAGACTTATTCTACTTGCTCCTCTATGTCTGCGGAGTATCAATATAGAGCTGTGTATCTGCAACAGAGTTGTGCTAATTCAATTACATTGTATTTTAATCATATGTGTAATTGAAATACAATATAATTGAAGATTCTGCAACTACCCATACGAATCCATTAACAATGTGAAGTTGATAAGCTTCCCACAAAATTTTTGTAATCAGAATCAAACAAATCGAATGAACATTTAGATTGTACGCTCGTTTTAGCA
>CM052322.1:4487827-4507627 GCA_028455615.1 Lasioglossum zephyrum | reverse complement strand
TTATTTTTTTATCAATTTTTTCAGAATATCTTGCAAACAAACTAGTGCCTTAATCTTTTCGGAACTTTGAGGGTGCTTTACAATATCGTAATAGGTAAATGAAATTTTTACGAGAATAATAGTTATCGTAAATTGATTTTTCTCCACTCTTTTTTCTTTATATCCCATTGGTAGCGTACTCAACATTGAACGATGGCGGATTTTATACTTTTCGTCCTTTTTTAATTATTGAAATTGTGAAGTTACTTACGTGCAAATTGTTTCGATAATTTTCTTTATTCGAGAATATATGATAATCAAAATTGCACGAAATCTAAATGAACAGCGTTTACCCAAGGGAGGTTACCCAACCGCAACAAGCCAAATCTACTGGATTACATAGGAAGAAGGCAAAAATTTCTGGTTACGGAAGAAAAATTGTAACCCGAAAGAAAAATAATTTTTTAAAAATCAGTTTACACTACACGATTCGATGACGTGCAAATTGGATCTTGAAATTTTCGTTTATACCTAGCAGTTTCGGAGATATTCAATCAAATGTATTTTTCACTTCAACTTTGCGAACTATATTAAAAAATAAATGTGAAATAATGTTTTTTTAAGTTCTATATCCTACCAACAATTTCATTGACATCGGCGTGCTACGGTTGGCTGGACTACCCTACCAGTGTCCAACGTGGCTTAAAATATCTTGCGCAGTTAAATCAAATAAAAATATCTTATTCCACACTTGACAATTAGAAACAATATCGCAAACGATTCGCAGAACTCACCGTGTACTTTTGCAGGGAAGTGTATACACATGGGACAGGGCCGTACCAGCAGAACGTACCGCAAAAACTGACAACTTCATTATTATAGAGCCGGATAGGAGAGAGAGGGAAGGGATGATAGGGGTGGATGGAGGGTGAGTGGTCTGCGGCGCGTGGAAATACGATGGAAATGCGAGAGAAACGACTCGGCGAGACGCGGAAGGTTCGCGAATCGGGTAAAAAAAAGAATGGTGGAGGAAAAAGGAAAACATTCGCGATGTACCAATATTATCGCCGGTGACTTTTCATCAAGTTTTCCCAGGGCACAATGGTCGTGATTCATACGCGGACGCGCGAGGATAAGTATCGGAAGCGACGAGCTTGCCAGGTTGAAGCACTTATCGCGGCAGTCGACCGTGAAAAATGTTATTGGTACGTCTTTCTCGGTAGACAAGCGTAATCTCGTGTATAGTCTGCCGTTCTGTAATTTACACATCGCCGCGTATACACCCGCGAGGCGACGTGACGCGTCTAGTCTGCTCGCGAGAATCGATGGGAACCCGTACCTTTTCGGCTTAGCCGGCCCGTGAGAGTGTTTTTATGGGATCTCTACGGGCACACGTTTCTTCCGCCTCATGGCGGGAGTCCACTTAACGGAAACTTTATCGGATGACGCTCTAACGTGCGCAACGCGCTTCAAAGATTAGAGGTGTGCGAGAACCCGGAAATATCTTCTTAGAGTCACCAATCAACCTGGAAGAAATAAAAAAAAAATATATAAAAATTTTTTTTTTAAATCCGCTTATATTAGAATGACTAGAAAGGAGAAAATAATATTTTTAGATATTAGCGACTGTAAATAAAACATAGCGTGGAGAGCTAAACTATATCAAGGTAATATTCGTGGGCACTCCACGCTTTTATTTATAGTCACTAATTTCTAATAATATTATTTTCAACTTTTTAGTGCATTCTAATATAAGCGTGATTTGTAAGAAGTTTTTTATTTTCTACTTTTTAGTCTTTACTACCGAGCGTAGTAAGTAAACTGAGCTCCTTCGGTGCGAAGTGGGCCAGTGGAGTAGGGAGCGCGCGGAGTAGGGAGCGCGCGGAGTAGGGATCGCGCGGAGTAGGGATCACGTGGAGTGGGGATCGCTGCACGCGATGACGTACCACTAAACGTCGCGCAGCGAGGTGCGAAGGGGAATATTTAAAAACCTTTTTTAAATCCTAAACGCAGTCATAAACGCAATTATAAATCCACTGTTGCTTTACAGACGATCTCTATCAAGCCAGAAGCTCCCGAGCCATTAAGGATGTTCTGGAGGTACAATGGGAGACAAAAATACAAGAAATTGGATATCCATCAATATATTGGCAATGAAAACCATTCATGAGTACAGTTTGCATTGGAAATAGATTAATTTAAAAAGCTTTCGTTTAGTTAGTGAATTTCATGTTATTTTTATTTTTTAATTAAATTGTCTTGAATTATAAAAAATTGTAAGTGACTTTTGCGAATGATTGTATCCCCTGATTTGAACTTTAAGATAATAAATTTGTGATATGCAATATATATATAATTACACAATAAAATGTTAAAAATAAATATTTAAATAAATTAGAAATACCTTAGAAAGCAGTATTCATGGTTATTACTGAAAATAAACATGTAAAATTTGCGTAAAATTATGTTCTGATAATAACAAAAAAGGTGACTCTTTTTGATTTGTAATTTCTTGACGTTTTGTAACAATTTATAATTTTTTGCTCTGTAACTGTTTAGTGAATCTTAATAAATTTTGAACACAATTAATTGCATAATTTTTACTGTATATATATTTAATAAATGGAGTTTCTAGTTGCGTTTTTTTCAAGGTTTAAATTGGGTTTAAGTGGAATTTTTTATGAATTCTCCATAAGAAGACATGTTAAAGCAAACTTTAAGTTGCTATAAATTCTAAACGGTTCAGTGAATCGAACCCAAGCGTTGGTAATTACATTAATTTAGTAAGAATTATATCTTGTGAAATTTTCAAAAATTTTCTTGCGTTTTTATATACCTCCAGAACATCCTTAAATTGCACGAAACGCGAGAATGCATTAGCACTCGATCTTTTCAATCCATTCCATGTCAACATATACGCAATATAGCGAATTGTTTCGGAATTGTCTAGATGCCAACCAAAGTTTGTACGCAATTTTGAAACTCGTCGGGCCGAAACAGCTCCGCTAAATGCCGAGGAGCGTACGAAACGTTTAACGAATTTGGAACAGAGCGAGTTTTCTTTGGTCGTTCTCGTGAATCCGAAACGTTCGGAATACGCGAGTGATTAATTTCCAGCTATCTAACGGGAGGAAGTTAATTCGCCGGGCTCAAAGGGGTGTTCAATTATTAAAAGCGAAGCGGGGACGGGGCTAATGCCGCGAGACTCGTCGTTTAAACTATAATTTAAGTTACACCGAAGTTTTGGAAAAGCCGAGCAGCTCTTCTCCCGACGGCTGCTTCTCCCAGAGAGCGTGTCACGGCTTCCTCCGAGCAGATCGCGAGACCCGGAAATTCTCGTTTCGGTATTCAAGAATACAACCGTGTCTTTCGCGGGCCACTTTCCACGGGGGTGAAACTGCGCTCTCTGCACGGCCGCTTCGATTCGCGAACCGGCAACGATGCGACCGGGAAGCTCAAAAACATGTTCCTAACTTCGCTGAACCGAGCAGAGACAACTCCTGGCCTGGCCGCTGTACGTGACTTGCCTGGCGAGGAATTATTAAACTGGCTCGTAATTGAATCTGACCGGCTTTTGACCACGTAGATGCATATTCCGGGCTGCAGTCGGCGGCGCAGCGCCGTTGCAGTCTCCGTGATCGCTGTTTCTACCCTGGAACCACTCGTGTAACAGCCATTTCCCATTAAATTCTACAAGACACGACTAAACGTTCTCCGCCCTTCTTTTTCGCTCGAATGTACCGAAATTATCACCAAGAACTGCGAGACGTTCAAGCGGATGTCACGGGGTTACTGGTTTATAAATTCAACCCTGCTGTAATCACCAATGGCAACACTTGCCTCTAGAAATGGCAAGCGGAATTAATTATTGAAGTTTCTAATGTTTATTTCGGTAACACTGTCCAACAAATTCAAACTTTTTTTTACCTTTTTTAATTTTTCTCCTAGACACACAATTTTTTGAGAAAACTGAGTTTGAAAAAAAAAATATTTTTCGACTTTGAACAATTGTGATGTTATTATAAAAGATATTGTATTGTTCTTGACATCAGAAGATTCTCTAGACTTTTCCGAATGCAGTGATGTGCAATAGTAATACAGTATGATTGTTAAAATATGTTTATGTTTAGGTCGCTCTGATTTTGTACTCAAAATGGATTGCTACTCTTCTAAAATATGAACTTATTCTTAATGAAATGAAGACGTCACTGGATTAAAATATATCACACAATCTTAGGTCCAAAGAACGGAGCAGGATAAAATTTAATAAATTTAATTGAATAAATTTAATTGAATGTTATTGATTCCCTTCATAATTTGAATAGATGAGGAATCGTATTATATTCATATTTTCAATTTTCGAAATGTTCCTACAATTTTGAATTTCATCTACTCAATTATCCTATAAATGCATGTCTATTATTAAAATTTAATCAACTTTTCACCCGTATTTCTAAACGTATTATGGAAGCCGTTAACAATGATTAACCACATTATATTACATACACAAAGAGATTCCAAAGATACCAATCGACCAGACGGAATTTAAAGCATGCCACCAGCAGTCTGATTATTAACTGTAAAATATGGGAATTTCAATTATACAAAGAGAAGTCGCACAGAAATATTCATTTCTCCATTATGCGACTAAAATAATGTCATTCTCCGAACGGAAGTACTTATCACTCTTATTAAATTAATTAATTAATTTATATTCGAAAAGGACAGTATCGTATCAGATATTCAATTATATGGTCAATGATCAATTCCCGGTTTAACTGGTCACGTTCGTAAAACAGAATAATTATAATTGTTGTACATATAATATGTAGACAGCGCATTTTGTGTATTTATGACAGAGATCAGTAGACGTAATTTGAAACAGCGAATACAATAGAAGAATTAAAAAATATTGTATCGATATTTCAAGGTGAAATAAAACCGAATTTCTTTATTCAAACGATGAACGATATTTTATTAGATCAATAAAATATTTTCTTATTTATTCTTCTTTGCAAAAGATCATCGAACAAAAGGGAAAATATCGTGTTCATTAAAGTTCATTACTTTCTTGCCAACCAATTTTAAAAATAATTTTCTATTCCATTCCAGTTTGCAGTTAGTCGGATACAAAGTTTTTATCCGCTGTCTAATTATAAGTTACAACAGTGCCATTTGGGAGTAGATCAAAGTTATACTTACGTTTGTCAGCATCGAATTTTGACTCGCCAGATCCGCCACCCGTCAATCATAATTCACGACTGCCAGTGGAACAAGAAGAGTCGATGTTGTCAGGCGTGTCGTGTATAAAAGCGACTCCAGTGCAAAAAGGTTAGTTGGCTAATATTAGGTTGCGGGTGGCAAAGGAACGGCGCGGGGATAAGTGTCGTGGCGAGGGGGGATGGGGTTGAACGGAGAAGGGTAGGAGGAAGAGAGCAAAGTAGAAGCCGACGCTTTTCCATCGATGGAAGATTGAATAATTCAAAAGCGTCTTGCCCAGCGATTTTCAAACGGCGAGCACCCACTTCTGCTTGCGACCGCAATCCCTGGTCTAATTCCGCGTCTCCGAATAAATGCATACTATTAATGGCAGGGTGGTAGAAGAGGGTGGTCGACGAGGAGGAATGGGAGGGTTAGCTGCAGGGAGGACGACGCTTTTACGTTTCGATTCGTATATCCAACTCCTCTCGCCTTAGCTGAAGTACGCCGGGAATGGGGAATTCCTCTGGACGATCTCGATATTCACGAGCGACGTTTGTCTACGCTTCTGAAGAAAAATCGAAGGTAAGAGCTCGAACATTCCCCTATGAGCTATGCATACATGCTCGGTTATATCCCGCGTCCCGATATTCCTCCCGGAAGCTTTGCGGCCATTAAATCGCGAGGTATCAAACACTTTTTATTTCGACGGACTCTCGAGTCGATGTTCTCGCGAGATTATACTGATCATTGAAGATTCTTGTAATTCGCGATGGGATATTGATCGGCACGAATTGTTAATCAAGAATGTCTATCACGTTGTAAATAAATGAGGATTGTTTTCCTTCCCTGTAAATGAAGAAGAAACACAAAACAAAAAACAGTGCATTTATGTATGAATTAGGTTAAACTGTAAAAAAGCTTTAAACTGTGATTTTACTAACCTCTTATATTATGCACAGAAGATATTAGCTCGTAATAATTTTTGATCATTGTTAATCAAGAATTTATTCTTCTCTATTGAATGTGCATTTACGTGAGAACCAAATGAGGATTATTTTCTTTCACTGTAAACGAAGAGGAAAATTAGAAACTTACAAAAAAACTGTGCATTTATGTACGCATTAAGTTAAACTGTAAAAAAGCTTCAAACTTTGATTTTACTAACCTCTTATATTCTGCACAGAAGAGCTCGTGACAATTTTTCATTATTGTTAATCAAGAATTTATTCTTCTCTATTGAATGTACATTTACGTGAGAACCAAATGAGGATTGTTTTCCTTCACTATAAACGAAGAGGAAAAATTAGAAACTTACAAAAAAACAGTGCATTTATGTACGCATTAAGTTAAACTGTAAAAAAGCTACAAACTTAAAATTTACTAACCTCGTATATTCTCCACAGAAGATATTAGCTCGTAACAATTTTTGACCATGACAAATCAAGAATTTATTCTTCTCTATTAAATGTACATTTATGTGAGAATCAATATTACCTCTATCACGTTGAGAACCAAAAGAGGATTGTTTTCCATCACTGTAAACCAAGAAGAAAAATTAAAAACTTACAAAACAAACCAGTGCATTTATGTACTTAGAATTTACTAACTTAGAATTTACTACCCTCTTATATTTAACATAGAAGTGCCATTATTAGCACATTGAGAGCCAAATGAAGGTAGTTTCTGTTCGTCGAAAGTGAAGAAGAAAAATGAGAAACTTGAGTGACAATTTAGTAATAATAATGTCGACCATGATTGACTGTTATCAACCCCGTCCTCCCTGAATAAAATGACTACAGCAAATCGGAAACGGGGTTTCGCAGTTTTGTTGCGGTCGAAGACTGTCCGAGGACCGTCTGGCGAGGGTTAATCTCTAGCGAGGGTGTCGCCGGGTCTCTTTCGCAACTGAAATCCTCCGTGAAACGAACAAAGCGAAAGAGCCCAGGGTCAAAGGTGTCTGAAGCGTTGTCTGGTGTGGCTGTCGCATCCGGGATGCGCGTATGCACGCACGCGACACATCCGCAAGCTTACGTACGTGACGCCGCGTCGGTGCGCGTGTGTACGGTAGCTCGGTGGTGCAGCCAGAGGTTTTTGAACGTTGCGGATGCAGCCACCCCACTAGACAGAAGAGACTGTCTAGTGTCAAGTGGCAGCGTGGAGGGCAGGGGGAGATTCTCGGTGCCATGGAAGAAGGGGAACCGGTGATTGTCCGTGAAAAGGGGCGGGGGTGAAAAGCTGCGGGGGTTGGAAAACGTCGGGGGTCGCGAGGGGTAACGATGGCTTGTCGCATGCAGAATCGCGGCTCGATGATCGTGATAAAACGACGCCATTAGTGCGTCGCTGAAAACTTGGTCTGCCATTCTGGAAATATTTCCGGTTTCTTCTCCTCGTTTCGAAGATCTTCCCAGGAAGACTGCTCGCGCGTTTCTTACCCTAGCCGTGTGCTCTACCTCGCGTCTTTTTCTGTCCGCCCGCTCCAGCTTCCGGGTAAACGATGACGCTATGAATCGCCCGTGCTCGAGAGCTTTTATCGCGGCCCTGTAAATATTTGTGCGTTTGTTTTGTTCTAGACAGGATCCTCTCGAACAGGGTAGATTCACGTTAAACAGCGGCCAGCCTGAGTAGATTAACCTAGTTCTTTTTATTTCGATAGGGGACTCGTTGTTTGAGCAACTGCAGATTGAATGCCGTCGATTCTGAACGGCGATCGTTGACGTCAAAAATATGTAGAAGCAGGCTCTTAAGATGAAAATTAACTCTGTGTGTACACTCCATTTTGACTAACAAAATTTTCTCTCGCCTCTATAAAGGCTTTTAATGAAAATAGACTTCCTTGGTTTTCTCAGTTAAACTTATCCCGTTCAACTATTGTCAGTATAAGCAGGTGTAGATCTGATCACTATCATCTTGCTTTTTCTCTGGCTCGCATTGGATTTATTGATGTTCTATGGCAATGCAACTTATACAACGAGGAAAGGCTCAAATTAATGAATAAACTCAGCAAAATAAATTTACAGCTTCCAATGGATGTCTCAATATTAATAGCTAAACCAAACATCAAAGCTTGTCACTACATGTTATCATTTTTTAAGAGCTGTGGTCTTAAAGTATAAGTTTTGTCTATACTGTTCCAACTAATTATATGTCTGTATTAAAATATCTGTGTATCTCTAATATACCACACTCTATTTTGTAATTATTATATTCTGTTTTGTATGTGACGTATTTCGTTTTTTTTTATAATTATGTTGAAATAAATCTCATATGAGATTTTCTAATAAAAAAAATGTTCAGCAATTGTTTTAATACTGTGGTATCCAAGGTGGTTCGAAACTCACTTTAACCCTCGTACGTTCCTCAGGGTGAAAATTCACGCATTTACTATTTTTGTATATTATAAAATGATTGTTACTAATCTTTATCTGTATTGTGAAACGTATTTCTCTAAAATGTGTTGTGATAAATGAAGCAAAGATTGTTTTAGTTTAAAGTGTGAAGTAAAAATGAGTGAGAAAGAATCATAGAATCTTTTATGCATTTCTGAGGATCGTACGAGGGTTAATAAACTGTAGGTCCCGACGTGAAATAACCTAAGCAAAGAGTTTAAAGCGACGTTAAATAAAAATAAAAAAAGAAATGTTCAGCATGACTTGGAAACTGTAATTTCAATTTTCACAATAATTTCTACGAGAAGAGCAAATTTTCATTTTTCGTTTTTCGCTTATATCTCGGAAACTATGCATTCTAGCGATAAGATTATTCTATACAAAATTAAAGCTGACAAAATGTGCCGCCAGATTGATCGTATTCAGTTTTTCGTTATCTCGCATAGCTTCCGAGATATCCGCGCTCAAAATGCATAAATGCATATTTGCTGCAACCACATTTCCACAATGATTTCTACGAAGAAAACAAATTTCCATTTTGTTCGAGCTCCGAAAGATAAGATGGTCGGTCGATAATTCTTAAAGAATAATCCCGAGGAATTGATTTTCGGTGGCACGGTACGTTCGCGAAAGTATGACACAATTTCACGAACGGCTCTCGTTCCACGGTCACGAAGAAAAATGCGGCGAAGTCGGTGGCGCACTACGTCTCCGTAACCCTCGAAATGAATCGAGCAGAAACCCCCATATTCTTCGAGGATTCCCGAAGATTTACACCGTCGAATAAACCCGCGTTCACGCGGTGTTCCGGCCTGTAACTGCATTCAATGCGCTCGAGCCTGAAATATGGGTAAACGTTACACTGCAAGTATTACCGCGTCACCGGCGATGAAGGTGTTATATTTCCGCGCTGTTACGCGAAATCTCGGCCGCGACACACGGCTTATGGGGAATCCCCCGGTGCAGCCGAATGGGCTCGTTCCGAAACTACCTGAATATCGTATTTCATGCGTGTATATCAGTGACTCCACTCCCTGTCTGGACGGTGATTGGAACGCGGACGTTGCTGCGCCGGAATTCTGCGTTTCTTTTTCGATCAATCCGCTGTTTTTTCTAATTCACGCCATCGCCCTATAGTCGCTTCAACGAGGATACTGGGCCCGCCTGTATAAGAGCTTGAAATTTATGGTTTACGCTGCACCGTGATTTATAAATGTACACCAGGTCGAAAATACATCCTTTAAAAGGCAGTACACTTTTTAAAAATAACTAGCACTTTTTTGAAGCAGTTGAAAGAACTATTTTTCCTGTATGATCTGCACAATTTTGAAAACAATGTTGTAAGAAGAAAGCTCTTGATACATCTTTTAAAATGCAGTACGTTTTTAAAATCTACTAACATTTTTTTTGGAGCAGTTGAAAGAACTATTTTTCCTGTATGATCTGCACAATTTTGAAAACAATGTTGTAAGAAGAAAGCTCTTGATACATCTTTTAAAATGCAGTACATTTTTTAGAAATCTACTAACATTTTTTTCAGCAGTTGGAAGAATTATTTTTCCTGTATGATCTGCACAATTTTGAAGACAATGTCGTAAGAAGAAAGCTCTGGATACATCTTTTAAAATGCAGTACATTTTTTAAAAATAACTAGCACTTTTTTGAAGCAGTTGAAAGAACTATTTTTCCTGTATGATCTGCACAATTTTGAAAACAATGTTGTAAGAAGAAAGCTCTTGATACATTTTTAAAATGCAGTACATTTTTAAAATCTACTAACATTTTTTTTTGGAGCAGTTGGAAGAACTATTTTTCCTGTATGATCTGCACAATTTTGAAGACAATGTTGTAAGAAGAAAGCTCTTGATACATCTTTTAAAATGCAGTACATTTTTTAGAAATCTACTAACATTTTTTTCAGCAGTTGGAAGAACTATTTTTCCTGTATGATCTGCACAATTTTGAAGACAATGTTGTAAGAAAAATCAAAACGCGTTCATTAACAAAATTAACACTTCACTGCATGATTGACCCTTGGTTAACCCTTCACTTCATTATTTTTTGTAACTGGGATTAAAAATTTGAAGGTCAGTTTTTGTGCCTCCTTTGTGGGAAAAATATTAAACAAAATTCAAACAAAATTTTCAGAGAATAAACATAGTAAGCAAATACAATCCTAGTTAACTATATATCAGATTTGTTACTGTATCAGATATGATATACTATGCAGCGAAGGGTTAACGACTGACGTGTTTGTCGCTGGCGATCGTAATTTTGCAATTCTTTTTCTACTGCTTCTGATTTTCTATTTTTATAAATTCGGCTATACGTAGTATATATACATACATAATATATATATACAATATACATACATAAATACACCATTCGTACTTGAACTCTGAAATGTATATATTAACTGTTTATCCATTTTTATTCAATTCCTCGGAAACGAGTTCGTGCGTTTTGTTTCGCGACGATGAATGCTCTAACAACAATGCGGAAATTTAATTTACGAGCTTATGCAGCCGATAAATAAACGTCGTTTTTGTGTATCACGCTATAATCGAACGGAGAGAATTGCAAAAGAGAGCCGGAGAAAGCCGGCCGCGACAATAAGCATAAATCAAACGTGACTTTTAGCGGAAGTTTAGTGTGACAATGTCCGAGGAAAAATGTAACCACCGGTGGCATTGAAAAAAAAGATTTATAATAAAAACACGATCGCGGAACTGAATCGCGTACGAGGAAATAAAATACGCGAGCGGAAGGAAAAGCTGAAGAAAGTTAACGAGAGAAAGAGAGAGAGAGACGAAGGGGAACCGCGAGGAAAAAGGGATTATGTTATGCTGTCGTGAACGGGAGTTCATGAAACATCGTCTAGCTGTTGGCAGATAGTTGACCAAGGTCGTTTCTTTATATTAGACTCATAAAAGCAGCGAAGCCAGTGAGTTTATACGTCGGCAATTGCTACATTTCCCATCTTCTTCGGTTCTTTCTCGCCGGTGCTGTCGAGTTGGCGAACGTACCACCGATGCTGGCCAGAACGAGGGTGCGATTAATGGATCCGTAGTCGCTAACAGACCAATCCGTCGTTCGTCGGTGATCTTCCACTTGTCTTCGCGTTGCAATTCCTAAAACGAGCCATCTACCAGAACCTGATTACCTCTAGATTTACGGAACTCGATTTGTTAATTTGATCCATTTCGAGATTCTATTCTTGCTTAGCTATTTATACCCACGACGACGACGTCAATTCAAAATTACGTTATAAAATGTGTTCCAACGAGAGTGGAATATTCAAATTTTCAAATAAAATATAATATTTTTGACTTACTTTCGAAATTTTTTTTATAATCAGAAAATAGAATTAAACCTTTGCACTCGGTTGACCCCTCTGAGGCGCCACTAAAATTTGCTGTACCATTATTCATAATATTTTTTACATTATTAAATATATTAGTATCTAATCAATTACTCAAATATATTGGTATCTAATCAATTACTTTCGAAATTTTGATTTATAATCAGAAAATAGAATTAACCCTTTGCACTCGGTTGACCCCTCTGAGGCGCCACTAAAATTTGCTGTACCATTATTCATAATATTTTTTACATTATTAAATATATTGGTATCTAATCAATTACTCAACATTTAGGTATTGTTTGAGGTATTATATCAATTTCATATTCATAAAATGAAAAAACTCATAGGGTATAAGAAATATTTTAGATCCGAAGAAATGTTTAATTTTCCAGTGAAAATAGCTCCGAGTGCAAAGGGTTAATATAAATGCCCTCTTCTTTCGACGAAATTTTCAATCACATTTTAGCATAATTGAAGTTGGATCTCAGAGATAGAGGGTCTACTTGTGGGCTTGTTCACAACCTTTAACTTCAGAAACCCCCGAGGAAGAAACCCAAAGGCGTTAAAGGATCAGAGTTTAAAAAAACAGACGAGATTAAATGATCAAGTTTCAGAAATTTAAATGTATATTTTAAATACTTAATAAACAATTTTCAATTAAATCTTAATTAAACCTTCCCGACTCTACATAACTGTGCAACATCTAATGGAAACTTGAAAGAGATGTACATTCATTTAGATGTAAAAATAAAATTCTTTCCAAAGCATGAAACTACCAGTTACTTTTTTTAACACACCTCGTACGTGCTAGTGACCCACAAGAAGTTAAGCAGCGTTTCCGGGGCACCGGAAACTGGTGCAACAGCTCTGCATAACGCAAATGCATCTACGTCACTCACACATCTCCCGGTCTCAGAATCTCGGTGTTTCCTGTTGCACCTGCGTCTTTTCTCATAACGAATTCATCGGACCCTTCATCTGTAATACCGTTCCTGTTCAAATATTCACACTCTATCAACAGACGGAACACTGGAAGCCTTTTCCGGTCGCGAGACGTACCGTTCGAAAAATTCATACGTGCGAATAAAAATAACGGCGCGAATCGTCCTGAGAACGAATGCACTGAAAGTGTCGCTTCCCGTGACAGTAGCTTCGAGGGTGCAGATGGCTTCGATGCGAACAATATAAATTTATATTTATATCCTGTATCTTGCAATTGATGCACAAACTTTTTATTTTGCATAAACATCCGGAGTCTAGCGATGAGCAACCCGCGAAATGCAATATTAAATGTTTTTTATTCCGTTTTGTCGATCGTACGAATTAATAGAAATTAGTTTATGATATCGGCGCACAGGTTCGATCAAAAAATCAAAATAAAGCGCATTTTGTGTATTTACGACAGAAATCAGTAGAAGTAATTTGAAACAGCGAATACAATAGAAGAATTAAAAAATATTGGGTTGGCAGGAAAGTAATATCGATATTTCAAGGTAAAATAAAACCGAATCTTTATTCAAACGATGAACGATATTTTATTTGATCAATAAAATATTTTCTTATTTATTCTTCTTTGCAAAAGATCATCGAACAAAAGGGAGAATATCTTATTCATTAAAGTTCAGTACTTTCTTGCCAACCATTTTCAGCCCTTCGAAACGTATTCAAAAGGAAAATAATATCGCTGCACAGGTTCGATCAAAAAATCAAAACAAAGTAATTTTGCAATTTATTAAATTTTCCTCAACGTTTCGATCCGATTCTGAATTTACCGCCTAGTATCGATCTAAGAAATTTCGATCACGGTGTCGGATTGGCTATTTCGTCAAAATACGTCGTTCCTTTGTTTTTGTACTGGTTCTCTCCAAACGCACACATGATTTAGTCTAGTTCTTAATATCTTGGAGTACAGTGACACACAGAAACGTTGATAATTTACACGTAGTAAGTACGGTAAAAAATTATTTTCGTTATTATTGATCTTGTGAAACACTTAGTACAACATTCAGTATTTTTCAGGCTCAAAATTTCTTTTGAAATTGATTCAGGATCGGATTGAAACGTTGAGGAAAATTTTATAAATTGCAAAATTGCTTTGCTTTGATTTTTCGATCGAACCTGTGCGCCGATATCATAAACTAATTTCTATTAAATGCTTTTGTTGTGTCGCCAGCTCTAATTCCAGTTTGTGTTTACTTTCAACCCTTTGCTAAGAGTTATTTCACGAAGTTAGCTTAAAATCAATTGCAAAATTTGTTACCGAACAGACAAACAAACAAACGAACAAACAGACAAACAAGAAAACGAACTAATAAAAACGTGGTAGAAAGTAATCGTATGCCCAACTATCGATAAACTGCCGATGTTAATTTTCAATTTTGCTTTATCGAAAATACTCAATTGTTATACGAGAAATGTGTTTTCCGACGCAGTTCACCGATGACTGTCGAATACTAGAAAAATATAGTCGAGAATTAACAACGATGCATCGAAAATTGTGAACGACACGAGTTTATCGGTTGCTGATCGCTGACTTATCTACTCTGTTCCTGTTTGGTATACTATACTAGAGAGATGATATCGGCGCAAAGGTTCGATCGGTGTTACTCTAAAGCAATCGTGCTAGTTTGTTAAAACTTTCAACGTTTCGATCCCAATATGGATCCTTTTCAAGAAAGGGGAAACAACTGCGTCTGTAAATTTTTAAAAGAGAGTTTTCAATATGAAAGTACTGAAAATTAGATAAATTGTTTCAACGAACGGTAATAAATTACCAACCTGCTTTATGACAAAAATTTAGAGACAGGAAATTATGTGTAAGAACATGTTGCTTCAATGCCGGTACACAAGTTACTGTGGGGCATACACTTTTTTATGTTCGTGTTGGACCAATCCTTGAGAAGTCGTCTAATCCTGTTCCTGTTTGGGGTTGCCAAAAAACGGGTGTTGCATGATATACCAGGAGAGAAGTAACTTGGCAAGGGGGATACTTCGGAGGCCGTTCTCTCGACGAACTGGACGAGAAGAAGGTGCAGTAAGTATGCGAGAGGAGCCATTACCGTCGAATAGAGTGCGCGCGAGGGTGCACGTTGCGCGGCGAAAAAAAAAAACGTGGCCACGGTTGGATATGCGGTGGGTGTAGGTTGGGGGTTGGGAAAATAGCGCGCTTTGTGCCGCGGGTGACGCTGGTCTTTATGGTGGTGCTCGGCCATAACGATGCCCATTGCATTGTGCCTGGTATAAAGCGGCGAAACCTCCGGCGAGGATCTCGAACCTGGCGCCGAAGACGCCGCGAAGCGCGGTGCGTCTTCCGTCTTTCTCCGGTGTCATCCCGGGACCGTTTCCCTCGTAATGCGACCAGACGACAAAAGAAACGAATGTCACCGGCGAACCGATCCTGCTCGATCGCCCACGCAAATGATTCCTCCCTCTTTTGCGGGGCCGATCGCGATCCACGGAATGCGTCTGCGGAGGAAATCAACCAGATCACGCCACCGACCGTCGCCTTTCACCCGAAAACGCCGGGACGAGGCAAGATAACGGCCGAGAAATCGCACTGGCGAATTGGCTTCACTATCATCCTCGACGCTCACAGTTTTTCGAACGAACCGCAGCACTGATTTGTCTGGGGTGCCCTACGGGGCTGCGAAACTCGGAATTTTAAGTTCCGCGCGATTTCTGTACATTATGTGGCGATGATCATTTTTACAAATCTATGGGCTGTGGCTAAAGACTTTTTAACACTAGAAAGACTGAATCTCTTAGTATATACCTATATTGCCCCAAAGCAGTCAAAATGACTGCATTGTGAAAGAATAACTAATGTGTAAAGAAATTTGCTTAAAATTAATTTTTAATATTTCTTATATTATTTACAGTCATACAACAAGTTATTAGTAAGTTCGCAGTCCTCCCACTCTATCAAAGCGTATCGATTACAGTAAGTGATCCTGCAATCAGTGATCCTCCTTCGCCCCTGATCTACGTTATCGCGCGTTCAAGGGGAATGAGGTGCGTGGGCAGGCCTGGCATAAAGATTCGAATAACAAGTCACGTAAAAGTGACGGTAATCAAAAAATATATAAACTGTTATGCGAATTCGGAGCCGATCTGGTCATATAAGAAATTTACTCAATTCAATAATAAAAGTCATTTGATTATTTAAAATTTCCCAAGTACTCAAAATGACTGCTTTTGAGCAATACAGGTATAACACATATATATATACCGGAAATGAAAGACGTGGGGAGGCAACTGCAATGATTAATAAACGCATTTATATGTTGTACAAAAAGTCACAAAATTCTAAGAAGCTGTGTGTCTATCATTTCGTGTTTGGCGGAAATGGTCGACGGGATAATCCCAAAGTACCGAATTTTTGTATGATATAGAACTCGAAAAAATATTTAACACTTATTGTTTTAGCTGCCGATATTTATGTTAAGTGGTGAAAGTAGTCCTGAATATCTTCGAAAGTGCATTAAGCCTAAAGGAAAATTTCAAAATCCAATTTGGGCGTGTTTGAATGACGACTCTTTTAATGTATATAAGCTATTTTTTTTTAAATATGAAGAATTTAAATAGAATCATGTAGAATGGAAATGTTCTAGGTCAGATGAAATGTTTAGTTTCCGTGTTAAAATAGTTCCGAGTACAGATATGAAGTTATTTGTTATAACAACGTGTTAATTTATAATCGCCTAACATGACCACCGATCTGCTGCAAACTATTTATTTATTTATTTACACACTATTTTCAACGTTTCGCGAACTTTAAAAAGTATCGTGAAAGGAGCGACATGTGACTGACAAAGATTGGCATTTGTGACCCACTGTTCTTCATTAAATCAGTTCAATCTAAAATTGCATCTGTAGTATTTATATCTAAAACATTTGTTGGTTCAATTATGCTAGAGAAGGAAGTAACATTTCAGATCCGTTGGAATACAAGAATAATATATTTTAACGTGACAGGGGATAGGAAAGACCGGAATTCGTTCGAGTCTTTAAATAGTCAAATTAAATTAAATTTAGTGGCAACAATTGTCTTCCTGCCAATTCGGGTCATTAAGAAGTAGCAAAATATAAAAGAATACTTTATATCCATTTTTACACATAAGAATATTAATACTGGGTTATAAAATACTAATGTTAAGTATAGGTACTTACAATTTTTGTAGAATCTTATATTCCTCAGCAGGATCAACAGAACACTGCCATTTGCGCGGCTTAATGTATGTGATGCACAAAACACATAATCACAAACACATAATCCAAAATCATGTCAAACAAACGGGACGAAGTTACTCCGACCACGGTCAAAATAGTACTGCCGTTGCCACCTCGGTTTTTCGTGGATAGTTAAGGGTGGATTTAGGTGGGAAAATGTTGCGTTTGTTAATTGCACATAGATTAATAATTAATATATATATACATATTTCCACTAAAATTCATTAAAAAATTATTCCTATCTACTGATTACTATCATGATAAATATAGTTGCTCTAATCATTTTTTAATTAATTCTTTAAATTTGATTAAACTAATATTTACAATTATTTATCCGTTACTTATATTTAGTACTTTTTTCAGATAAGTTAAAAAACCGTTGTCTTTGATTGTAAATTTCCCTCTACTTACTGACATTTATTTTTGATATTATTTATATTAAATTTTTCAAGAAACGACCTTACAGAAAAGACACGGAATGAAATAGAAATTAACACGGGACAGAAATTAAATGATCTGGTATGAATATAATTATAAAAACTCATGTCCTTCTCGTCACTCGACATATTTCTTTGCTTTTCGTAACTGCCTCAAGATATGAGAATGTGCATCGTTCAGCGAAACTTAATTTGGCCACAAATTAATATAAAACTTATTCGTCTTTAGAGAGCTCCGGCTTGACGGAAACATCGGTACGCACCGAGGATGCGCGTCTTCTCTCGAACATTTCCAAGAGACTACAGTCGGTCTCTTGATGGTATTAGACGTCGCTCTTGCCGAGCTCGCGAAATTACCGCCTTTAATTGAATTAGACAGAATGAGATGTTTTTCCTCGTATCGAGCGCGCAAACGAGCGTTTAAATTCAAATTGCACGACAACCAACTTCCACGGAGAAACTCGCGTTCCTTGTACCAAATGGTTCGCGACAAGGTTTTATTCTCATTATTATAACAATGCAAAATAATTAATTAGTTTATCGATCGTAATTTATCTTTTGGATATTATGAATTTTATTCTCGGCGCAACGGTTCGATCATTTTTCTACAAAACAAATAGAATCCAGCGTTTAGTATTCCTACAAAATAGCTATTTGTTGTGTAGAAAAATGATCGAACCGTTGCGTCGAGAATAAAATTCATATTATAACAATGATAAAATAATAATTGTCTTCGAAACCTCGCAGACCGTTCCACGATAGACATTATTACTCTGATATATTCTATTTTCATCAATAGCTTTGGTTCTATTTCAATTGCTTCATCATTCATTTCACAGGCAACAGACTTCATTATAAATGATTCAGAAGTTTGAAGATTCTAGCCTGCAAATTCGATGGATTTATGACAAGAATGAATAAGTAAAATTACCCGAACGAATTCGATTTCTACATCTTCGAAGTTATTTTGCATATTGATTCGCAATCCACTTATCTCTAACCAAGGAAGCACTTCAAAATAGAATTAAGTATTTCTGTGCTGCAGCTGTTAATTAAATTCTTAGTGATTCTTATTGATTCCCCTTAGTGTTACAATCTCCTTAATTTTCCCTGTACACATATCCTCCACTTTTCCCGTTCCTAACTTAACTTATTTTAAATTACGAGCTACCTTGTATCTACGCTTAAACTTAAAAAAAATGTAGAGAGAGATATAGAGAAAAAACTATAAAAAAGGCGGTATTTACATTAATTTTACAAAATCTCACATAAATCGGACTTCCTCTTCCGGTTGTTCATCATTCATCCCATTCTTTCTCTCTAGTCCTCCACTTTCCTCATCCAGTCCTCTCCAACCCCCTTAATTAAATTCAATATATTTCATCGCAAAATCTAACAGTTCAGAGTGGAAGAATATACACAGTGAATTTAATACACAAAATAGAATTCGCGATAGCGTGCTCCCTCACTTACAAATGCAGGGGAGAGCCTGAGGACTTATCATAGGTACGCAGAAATGGTTGTATGTCTGCGTGCAGCAGTTCAATTGTCCCAAGTGGCTGACAAGAGTGTTGCGTTTAACCACAGACACGTCTAGCGATTATTTCCGGGCACTTGGAGCTTTATATCCTTTCCCTGAGCCAGCAGGATGATAATAGAGAGCCGGTTGACGCGCCACTGTTTTTAGACCGGGAATTATTGCCGGTTCCGCGGCCGCCTGATTTACATTTATTGCGCTGCGCGCGTAATGGCGCCGCTATATCTTCGGTTATTCCAACTAATTATACTCCCATTCCGATAAAATATGAGGTACGCGTTGTCGGACGCTCGTTTCGCGCGGCTTCGTTGCGTGAAGCTCAAGAATCGCTACGCGGTCCCGTATTTCGCTCGCGAGTCGCCCGATAAGCAATTGTTAAACGTTCACCAAAGAAAAACCTCGTTCTTTCTCCAGCCATTTCAGCGAAACGAAAATGATACACTTTAATCAGAAAAATATGCAAAATCAAATGGAAAGTTTTATTACTGTTCCACTTCTCGGAGATCACTCGAAAGGATATTCTTCGCGGTGATGTCGATAAATTTTTATGACATATACAATGAAAAGTTCATAACAAAATTTTCAGAATATATTGATACAGATCTACGATGCTTTCTAAATTTTCCATATAAACCCACGTATAATAAAATAGTTGCAAAGCATAAC
>CM052322.1:4470655-4487727 GCA_028455615.1 Lasioglossum zephyrum | reverse complement strand
TATATATAATGATATATAATAGTAAAAATACAGAATAATATTATAATAATAATAGATAACCTCACTATATCCTAACATGCTATAAAACGAATCTTAACAAAATGTTATAATTTATGCGTAAAACAAGGTTCAAAAAATAAGCTTAAAAATAAATTCACTGAGTGTCGCTCAATTTTTGAAATATTATTTCTACAATTGTTTAAACAATTGTTTGTTCAAGCTTATTAATCAAATTTTCAACACGATATAAAACAATGTAAAACCGTTATAAAAATGTCTTCTATAAATTGAAAAATCGTAGTACGCAACAATGGTCCAAGGTTATACATAAGAGTTTACTCCCCCTGGTCAAACTCAGTTCCTTACAGGTTTGACCCATATCTGCTTCTTCATCGAGCGTTGAAAATTCTCTTATTCCGACATGGAAGCGCTTTCATAAGAAAAATAGTTTAGTCTCTTCGGAACCGCAGAGTTTACCGCTCGCGATGGCCCACTTTGTTCTGTAGCTCTGGGGCAACGTCTGGCGAAACGTCGCGATCATTTCCGACCGGTTTTGCGATACACGTCTTGTGTATGTGTGCGGTGAATTTAAACGTGGAGCTTATCCTTGTAATCGGGCTGATACGTCATTGCTAGCGGCGCTTCTTGTTTTCCTCCGACGAAACACTTCTTCTGTAAAGCGTCTTCCTTCCTGTCTTCTACCTTCGTAACTGTTTTCTGTCGGATTTTCTTCAAGGTCCTGCGCGAACGTGCACATGTTACACATGCATCAAAACTTTCAGATACAGGATCCGTTTGTTTCAAATAAAACTTATTCCGTGTCAAGGGACTGCCTCGCGACGGACATCAGATTTGTTTATGCATTATACAAGTGTTCATGTTGGTGACTAGTCAACAGCTCGAGGATTTTATGCACTTATGGCAACAATGAGTGGGTGCAATTTATAACAGTATAAAGATTACAATGATTTAAGAGTGCTAATCTATTTCTTCTGCTTGGTAAGATTGTTAAAGTAGAAAGAAACTTTTTATGTGGCTCAAGTCACTTGCAACTGGCGAAAGCAATTTTTATTTTGCACTAGCTGACCCGACAGACGTTGTCCTGTACAAATTTCTATAAATTTGTAAATAGACGTTGATATTGTAAATTTCTATTGAAATATCGATTAAAAGTTGCGATCTTCGTTTTTTGTAGTATTGAAATAGGATTCAAAAAGCACTTTTAGTTTCTCTATTTTCCCATTAAACCTATTAATGTTTATAAATTTAACGTAATATTATTGTAATCTTGTGTAATATGGTATAATCTTCGTGGTCGCTAATAACCTTGTTGTTGATACGACCTGCATAAATAAATAATATAAAAAAATATAGACGACAATCTTGTAAATGAATAATGACAATAATAGTACAGTCAAGAAATGTGTAATTCCTTGATCAATAAAAAATCTTTGATCAATACGCAACGACCTAACATAAAAACGTGTCAAGGGAATCATTCTCGTTCCAGTCGCGTTCGTTTCAGTTGTAGTTCCTGACGGATGCATTTTCACCTAACACCATCCGACTTCTTTCAATACACGGTGTGTCGCGGCCAACGAAATCAGTGGCCGGCCGAGGGGACGAAAATAAAATTCGTAGCCAGCCACGGCAACAAAGCGGCAACGAATCGCGTCGAATTTCCTGTTTCAATTTCGCGGGACAGTATTCAATTTCGCAGGCCCGCGGCTAAGGGGCGCTCGGATATTTCTTTAGCCCGTCGTCGATCTCCTATTCTTTTTTCCGAAATTTCTTTTTCTGCTCGGTTCTACCAGACTGACGCCTGGCGATATCCAACCGCAATTCCGCACCCCGACTCCGAGAGCGAGAAGAAATGACTTCGCCACGAGTAACGTAGTTAGGCGAACGCGTGGCCAATGAGCCATTTTGTACCCGAACCCTCTGGGCTTATTTTTCATCCCCCTCGATCTCACCGAACACATCATTCTCCTAACGTTCTACTTCCGATCCTCGCGCAACGCTAACTTCGAAGCTGTAGAAACGTCGATACGTGATTGTTCTTACTTCGATCTGCACCATTATGCTTCAACGAGGGCTGCTAAGGGGATGAACTACTCTGACAGTGAAAAAAGATAGAATTTCTCTTTTTCTTTACGTATTACATGCACAGATAATTTAAATTTTCATTTCTTCTAGCCTTGGTGGCATTTTAAGGCTTGTCGGAATTCCAAGTTAAATAACAAGTGTTTTACTTCGCGTCGAATTTATGGCTTTGGAAAATTTTCAAGAAATACTGTCATATAAAATTCCACAGAATATAGTACGACTTTTATTTATTTCAAATCTACGAAGGCTACTATCACTGAAAATCAGATTCTGTGTTTCCACTTTCTTAAGATTCGCCTACAAAAATTAAAAATTGCATAAACATCCTCAGTCTAATAATAACAAATAAATTCGGTATTAACCTTCTCTCTGTATGTTACTATTCCGACGTTAACCGCGCACAACTTGTCTGCATAAGTAAGACTTTATTGATTTTAAAAAGATAATTATTCAATACATAAAAAATTTGAAACATATCACGGATAGGTTTCCTAGATAATCCATTTTTATTTCCATTTTTTATCATCCTGAGGTGCGAATGCACCCAATACACAGCGAAAAGATTAAAATAGTATTTAAAATAGTGTTCTTTCTAAACTACAAAGTAAATAATTAATTAGTTTATCGATCGTAATTTATCTTTCGGATATTATGAATTTTATTCTCGGCGCCACGGTTCGATCATTTTTCTACATAACAAATAGCTATTTTGTAGGAATACTAAACGCTGGATGAAAATGATGAAAAAGGACGAAACACATCCTTTCTTTTCCTCCTATTAAAAACGTTTTTAATAGCTAACGTGGTTCTTGAACCGGAAGATTCAAATCCGAATCCAGCGTTTACTATTCCTACAAAATAGCTATTTGTTATGTAGAAAAATGATCGAACCTTTGCGCCGAGAATAAAATTCATAATATACAAAGTAAATACTCTAATACATATTTTCCTGTAGCTTTGAGAACAACTTTCAAGAAGAAAGAAACACTTCGTCGCGTCTCCGAAATCTCCGATCTCTGCTTTTTATTCTTTCCCTCCACGTCAGAATCGCGTCTCATGCTCGACGTCTGTTAGCCGGCGAGATTTTTCCCATTTCCCGATTATCTCTGATTAAGCGGGGAAGCTTGAGTCAGGCCAGAAGATTCCCGGGAAAGTGAAGAAACGCATCGAGATACGTTAATTGAATTTCTTTCACCGCATGGCCGACGATCGCGCTTATCGGATCGAATTCCCTCCGACGAAGACAAGTATATCCTATGACAGTTGAATTTATTAACCGTCGATATCGAGAGCGATTCTTCTCTCCCTCTCTGCGATCGCTAATGGCCAGCAAATATCGACTGGAATAATTAATTCTCCCAGCCCCGTTTAAGTGGCAATTTACGTGTAAATAAAAGTAGAATGATCGCTGAAATGTCGCTGCAACGATAAGGGTGGCTTTGTCCCTTTGTGTTTCGAAATGATTTGCATCTCTAGATAGGTGGAGATTTAATATAAAAATGGACCACGCATGAAAGAGACTAGAATAACAATTCACCCATTTTTATTTAACACGTTAAATCAACACATTCTGTTTCATTTCTAGCGTTACGTTTTGAACAAATACATCTCACGACGCAGAGTTGTGCAGAATTACAATTGAATTAATCCAGAATTATAATTCCAAAGTAATTGAATTACATTGTAATTCAGTTATATTGTAATTTATAATGCAGATCTTCATTCAATTCAATTACAATGTAATTCGTAATTGCAATGAAGTACAATAATAAAATACATTGTAATTCAAGTATATTGTAATTTACAATTCAGATCTCCATTCAATTAAATTACAATGTAATTCGTAATTGCAATGAAGTACAATAATAAAATACATTGTAATTGAATTACATTGTGATTCAAGTATATTGTAATTTACACAATTCAGATCTTCATTCAATTAAATTACAATGTAATTCGTAAATGCGATGGAGTACAATTATAAAATACATTGTAATTTATAATTCAGATCTTCATTCCATTATCCCGACGTCACTGCTGGAATACTGTCCGTGTAGAACACGGCTCTTGGACAGTAAACCCGCGGTTACTGTATATGAAAGAAAAATAGAAGAATATATCGCACTTCTTCAAAGTTCTGGGCTATAATTTGAAGAGCTGTATTTTTATTATATTACATTTCAATTATATTGTATTTCTATTATATTGTATTTCAATTACACATCTGATTAAAATATTTAGTAATTGAAATACAATGTAATTCAATTGCATAATTGAAAATATCGAATAGGTGAATTTTCATCCTGAGGAACGTATGAGGGTTAACATTGAATCTCATGGTCCAAATTGAGAAGATAAGTCGAGAAGAAATAATGAAACCTCGATTTTTTCGAGAAAATTCACCAACAATCCGTCAAGTCCGCGTGCCTAAGGTTCTAAAAAAGTGGAACGAGTAACAAGTTAATATTTATTACTACTTTGCTCCGTTTCTCTCTATCCGAAACCTCTGAAACTCGGTTCAGGATGCACCAAGTATGAAATCGTCTATAATTGAAGAGGAAAATCCAGAAGACAAGTGGAAGAAGCTGCTTTCCATCTTCTCCATTCTGTTTCCGACATCGATCAACTCCAGATCACTCTGTACACTTTAAACATGTTTCTTGGATTTATGTTTGCACGAAGGAGTCGCATTCATAAGCGGAAATAGAAGTCTGGGCCGAGCCCTTCGACTTGAATCGTCGTGGCTGATGAAGTCGACGGGTTCGCAGCGGCATCGGGATCGATACGGGAATCTTCTTTAATCAGACACTTGGTTCCGGATTGTGGGATTTCGCCTTGAATCGTCGTTTTCGAGCGCAGCGAAGATCGAAAACGTCTTTTCATCGGTTAGGGGAGCCGACTCGCGGGTGAGTGGGGCTGCGGGGGTGAGTGGGGCTGCGGGGGCGAGACGGTCGCGAGGAGCTTGGTAAAGTAAAGTAAATAATGATTAGGACGATTTGTATTTTTACGTCGTGCCTGATTTCCGTTGGGTAAATATTGCGAGTTTTCTTAAGAATCTGCCTCTTTCCTTGCCTCCATCCTGACTCACCCCCAACATTCGCCGAGCCGAATCGTTCTGTCTCCCCGTCGACTTCTCGCCCTTTGCGACGCAACGGCATGAGTTTCTGTCGAGTACAGGTGCCGAGACGATGTTTTTAAAGCAGCTGGTCTTCCTACGGTTATTTAGAAGTAATTTCTCAGCCGATGGCATCCGCCATATTGCCCTCGGAATTACGTGCTGCAATTGCCCTCGCTCGGAACCGAATCAACTTTCAAATTCCAGTGACCATACTGCGGATGTTTATGCAGTTTTCACTTTTTTTATTATTTAACGTCGCTTTTTGAATTCTTATGTGATAATTATTTCGCGACGGGACCTACAGTTTAGAATAAAGGTGGGTTCTGAACCACCTTGGGCACCACAGTATTTAGATGGCACATGGAATATTAATTTTTTTTTTCAATTTTTCTAGACGAATTTTGAGAAACTGGGATAACATAACTGGGATACGCAGTCTACAAATTACTTTGAATCATGATATTACAAGACCGGCAATTACCAGATTTTGACGTATTATTTATAAAAATCTTTTTGGGAGACTGTTTAGGTAAATTCTTGCGTGGTATTGTAACGTGTAATACCGCGTGTGAAGAAATTAATTTCCATAAATATCTTGCCCAGGTATCAAAGCATTTGTTGGAAGAAGAATTTACTTTTACAAATGTACAAACAGGTGGATTACGGGATTCGCTGTTTTAGTAAGACACGCATTGCTGTCGAAACCCAGCTTCCTGTAAACAAACACGCTTCATTGCACGCGACATGGGTCGATGGAATAAATGCAACGATGTTTCTCCGCTAGAAAAACTATAAAATTGGTTTTTGAAGGTATACACGGGTCTGTTCGGCTGGTTTCCGCATGAAATACGAAAACACACGTATCTCAGCCTACTGCAACCGATTTCACTTGGACGAACATCGGTACACCGTGTATCTGTACATTATTTAGCCAGTGATTTTACAAACGCGCAAACCAGAACTGGTGAACCAGAGAAAAAAAGAGAGAGAGAAAGGAAAAAAACAGCTGGTACACCGTTGCCGACAAATTCTCGTTTCGATTCAATATCGAGCACCGATCGCCTCGACAAACGCGCGTACGATATCTACCTTTCATTTTGGTACTCTTTTTTTTTGCTCTGTCGAGTAGACGGTTTTGAATAGGATTTCGCTTACAGAGGAATCATATCGCGCGATGGTCTTCGTTGCTGGATACGTTCGCGATACACGTCGATCCTCCCGCGAATCTCCGCGGAATCGAATACATACAGTGGATGATCAAATTATCACAGCCACTTGTCGAGGTTATATTGAAACAATCCATTTTTACACGAAGGACGAGCTATACTGAAGTCTTGCTATTTTTATCAAGTGTTTCATCATGTATTTCACCAAGTATTATATTTATTACTATATCTAATACAATATTTTATCAAGTATTTTATCAAGTATTTTATCAAGTATTTTATCAAGTATTATATGAAGTATTATATCAAGTATTATATCAAGTATTACCTCAAGTATTATGTCAAGTATAACATCAAATATTTGATCAAGTGTTTGATCGTGTTTGATGGTGTGTTTGATGGTGTGTTTGATCGTGTGTTTAATTGTGTGTTTGATCATGTGTTTGATCAAGTACTTGATCCAGTATTTGATCAACTGTTTGATCATGTGTTTGACCATGTGTTTGATCAAGTGTTTGACCATGTGTTTGATCGCGTGTTTGATCATATATTTGATCAAATACTTGATCAAGTATTAAATTTATTATTATATCTAATACAATATTTTATCAATTATATATCAAGTATTATATCAAGTATTATATCAAGTATCATATCAAGTATCTAATCGAGTATCATATCAAGTATTTTATCAAGTATTATATCAACTATCATATCAAGTACTACATCAAGTATTATATGAAGTATCATATCAAGTACCACATCAAGTACTATATCAAGTCTTACACCAAGTATTTTATCAAGTATTCTATCAAGTGTTTTATCAAGTATTACACCAAGTATTTTATCAAGTATATGTACAGCGCATGTGACCCACGTTAAATAACGTCCGGCTGAAAGATGCGTGATCCATGTAGTCGACACTGCAACTCGTCAAGCGAGGAGCATCGAGAGCAACAACGGGCGCCCATTAAAAACCAGAAGAACAAGAGAAAGATAATAAATAATCGCAACAGTGTGCTCTTGGAACCAAACGTTCCCGCCAGTTTCTCGCTCGTAAATTCCCTGGGCGATTCTACGTGTGCACGCGAGCCCCGGATAAAAATTTGCATGTTGCATCGTTCGGTTAGCGGTGGCTCGCGTACGGTAGAAGAAATTTCGTTGCAAAATTTCGAGCGCAATCGAAACTCCTGGACCACGGGATACTTAATTTTTTCCACGCCTTTCGCGTGTTTTCTCCGCGGCGTTGCCCGAGGTTTTCGAGTGCATCCCTCGTCGGTGGTTTGCGCCTGTGCATCGTTCGCCCTTGCGCGCTGCCGAGGACCAAAATGAATGCAATTGCAGCGTAAACACGCCGCGCAACGTCAGTCGTTGCAGTCGATTCCTTGCCGGCGGTGCTCCCTCCGCCTCGTTACTTAATATTCCGGCGTTCTCATTATGACTCATTAAAATTTCATTCCCCGGGGGAACGGCGCGGGTTGGCCCGCCCGCGTAACCCGCCCCCGCTTTCGAGAAATACGCGGCCCGTCTTTAACCGAACTTCCCTCCGCAGGGGTCCCTTCAACTTTTCCCGCTGCAAATTAGCCGGCAAATGGCGCGAAACGACTTTCCCCGCTGTTCCCGTGGATGAAGGGTAATTGTTTAGAGGTGTTGCCTTATCCCTAATTCCGATAACCTTGTAATATGTTATCAAGGTCGTAGGACTAAACTTAACCCTATTGATTACTCTTACCCCCTATTACACGTTTCTTGTTTTCAATTTCTTTTTTGTATGAAACTTTTACCAACAAATCTGTCACATTTTTCTGATTAATACGAGACCAAACACGACTCGATTCTCGAATTTATCGCGACTCTCGAAAGAGTCAGGATTAGACTGCGGATCGCTATGCATTTATGGGTTATAAAAATTTTCAAAAAATTGTTGAGGTATCAAAAATTTGACAGAATTTAGGACGATTTTTATTCATCTTGGATCTACAAATGTTATTGCCAATGAAAATAGAATTTCATTTCACACCACTTTATAAACATCTATGTAAAAAAAATTGAAAATTGCATAACAATCCGTAGTCTAGTCAGGATTCTCTAAATATAAATTTTCGAAGATTGATAGAATATAAATATGTATAATTATTATACAAAATTCTTTTAATATCTCACTTCATATTCGGATTCTCCTTTCCATGAAAAAATAGTTCCGTTTGTTTAACGATACAACAACCTGACACATGCAGGGTGGGGTAATAACTATGTCCACCTCGAATATCTCCGTTATTTGTAATAATATGGAAAAATGTTGTGAACAAAATTTGCACGGTAGAGAAGGGGACATGTTGTGACAGAAACATTTTCTTGAAGAGTGGAGGCATAGAAGATATTTGAAGGTGACCTTGATTTTTTAAAATGGAAACACCTACTTTCTGCATCATGAATCGATAGAGCATCGAATTTTGAGTAAAAATGTATTGACCTCCATATGTTATTAATCTAATACTTAACGAGATATTACCGAAACAATTTTCTTTCTTCTCTGGATAATTATCGAAACAATTTTCTTTCTTCTTTGGATAATATCCCATTAACTATTAGGTTTAGGACATTGGAGGTCAATACATTTTTACTCAGAACTCGATGGTCTATCGATCCATGATACAGAAAGTAGATGTTTTCATTAAAATAATCAAGGTGACCTTGAAATGTCTTCTATCCTTCCACCATCGCAGAAAATGTTTCTGCACGACATGTCCCCCTCTGTACCGTACAAATTTTGTTGATAACATTTTTCCATATTATTACTGTTAAATGTAATAACGACAAGTCTATCGATAATGAAGTTTATTACCTTTATCATATGTGCAAGTCGAGTATGCTGACACCTGCCGTATATTTATACGAAATTAGTGTATGTACTGAAAAAGTTAGACAGTTCTGTTTTATGTATTCATACGACCAGACGAACTGGCGTCTTTTTTATTCTTCAACGTATTATAATAAACTATAGAGGCTAAAGACTGTTCTTTTTTTAACGTTTCCACCCTCTAAGGAGTTATCAACTCCAACAATTACAAATAACGGAGATATTCAAGGTGGACATAGTTATTGCCCCACCCTGTATATCAAACATTCGCTCGATGTATCTCATTACTGTAATGCGGAGCATCGGGAGGCTTGTGTCGGTGACAAATGGCGGCCTTGCCGCTGAAGAAATTGCTGAAGAAGCGGAGGACGGGGTTTCCAGGGACGCGGCGGAGGACCAAGGTCCGTGATCGCAGAAACTACGCTTGTCGGCCGAGTTTCCTCGGCGCTGCACCACGTTAACGGCTAACTCGAAGCTACGTTAAATTAAACAGAGGGGAGATAAGTTTGGACGTGTCGCTAACTTTGCTCCTCTCGAACCAGACCTCTCTTACGAGACCTGGCCGTACTCTTCCGCCGACAATCTCGGCGCCCGCCTCTCTCGTCCACTCCGGCAATACAAAGACGCGGACCGTTGAAAGCTTTAGCAGAGATTTCGCGATGTCGCTGGCCGACGAAACTCTTGGCTCGCAGCCTCGGTGCTCGGACGATGGACGCTTTCCGCAAGCGTGAAAATGTTCCACCGATCGGGAACGATTTACGTCGAAACCGGTTTCAATGTAATGTCATTCGAACAAATGGAATTCTATATATAATAAATTTTGTGGTTTCGGCGCACAGTTCGATCAATTATAGAAAACAGGAGATCAATTATAGAAAACAGCAGATTTGCAATTATTCAAACATTCATCTCAACGTTTCGATCCCTATATGGAAAATAATATATATATTATTTTTCAGACGCAAGAATGTCTCTCTTGAGAATGGTCCATATAGGGATAAGTATCATAAACTTAATTTTACTTCCTTAATTTTCTCACGAAGTTGCAACGCATTGAGCGAAAATTTCGTGATCCTTTAATTTTGCGGGCCAGTGTATTTTGGTACCTTCGAGAAAAATTGTTAGAGCCGCTTGTCGAGTTTATATTCAAACAATCAATTTTTATACGAAAGACGAGCTGCACTGAAATCTCGTTATTTTTATCAAGTATTACATTAAATATTTGATCGTGTGTTTGATTGTGTGTTTGATTGTGTGTTTGATCATGGCGTTGGATCAAATACTTGATCATGCGTTTGCCCACGTGTGTGACCATGTGTTTGACCATGTGTTTGATCATGTGTTTGATCAAGTAGTTGATCCAGTATCTAATCAAGTGTTTGATCATGTGTTTGATCAAGTGTTTGCCCACGTGTGTGATCATGTGTTTGACCATGTGTTTGATCAAGTGTTTGACCGTGTGTTTGACCGTGTGTTTGATCATATATTTAATCAAATACTTGATCAATATTAAATTTATTATTATATCTAGTACAGTATTTTATCAATTATATATCAAGTATTTAATCAAATGTAAGTAAGTATTACATCAAATATTTGATCAAGTGTTTGATCGGAAAATGAATGGAAAATAATATATATATATATTATTTTTCAGATACAAGAGAGAATGTCTCTCTTAAGAATGATCAATATAGGGATCGAAACGTTGAGATGAATGTTTAAATAATTGCAAATCTGCTGTTTTCTATAATTGATCGATCTGTGCGACGAAACCACAAAATTTATTATAATTTCATTTTTGATCAAGTAGAATTTTTGCTTTTATCGCGAATTCTATATGTTTGTCTACAATGTAGACTCTACATTGTTTGATTCCACAATACCATAGCCTCTTAGGTATGATATAGAACCAAGATATACAGGGTGAACCGCGGATCGTAACCAGTAGAGATTACTCCGCTATTAGTAGTCCGATCGAAAATGTTTTTACCAGGTATAGCATAGTTTCTAAAGACAAGAACAGGTTGTGGCCCTAATAGATAGGAAGGAAAGAAAATCCCTTTGGGAAGGGAAAAATCATATAGCATAGTTTCAAGAGAGCTTTGACGTGATTAAAGCAAATTTTTCATCAACTCTTTTTTTCATGATTTTTCGAGGTCATCTTCAGTTTTTAGCAAATACAACTATAATTTTTTGACATCGATTTGTTGGAGAATTTTAAGGCGAATTCAGTTAGTATCATAAACTTAAAGAAACTAATTTTATTCATTTATTTTCAAATACATTTGCTATAATCATGTGAAAGGTTTCTTCAGGATTAATCACGTGAAAGCTCTCGTCACGATTTGTGGGTCACCCTGTATTCCATGTATGTACCACATAAAGACATTTTCGACGTACATAATGTGATAGTAAGCTTTTAAACGAATTCAAGGAGGAGATAACAAAATAATTTTAATTGTTGAGTGGTTGTGGCATTGTTGATAACCCGTCTGATTACAATTAAGCTCCTGTTTTGTTCGATATTGGCCTGCCAACCTAGTTTCCGGTGTCTATTTCAGTCGAAACAGTTCAGCGGATGATTCCTACTATTCGTCACTGATAATCAGTTCTGTTTCTATCAATACGTTATGAACAAATTTACAATTGACGAATATAATTATTAAATTACATTCCCAATAACCATATACATAGATTCTGCTGTCTGGCTAAGCGTATTTCGAACCTAGAATATTGGAAATACAGGCTTGACCTTTCCATGATGGATAGTGGAAATATTCAGATCGACAGTCGGCTTTGTGACGTTACTATTTTGCATCCGTCTAAAATAAAGGAACCATATAGAGGTTCTGTCACGTGGTTATTGGAGAAATGCTGAAAGCCGATCTGACGTTTGTCATGCAATTCAAAGCATTCGGAACAACAAAAAATAAACCGAAGGAAAGCGTTCCAAATCAGTAGGCTGGGTAATGCACTCACGTCGGAAAAAGCGGGACAGGGATTCGTTAAAAGTCTATCTTTATAGTGACTGACTTCCTTAATTTTCTCATGAAGTTGCAACGCATTGAACGAAAATTTCGTGATCCTTTAATTTTGCAGGCCAGTGTATTTTGGTACACTCGAGAGAAATTGTTAGAGCCACTTGTCGAGTTTATATTAAAACTATCAATTTTATACGAAAGACGAGCTGCACCGAAATCTCGCTATTTTTATCAAGTATTACATCAAATATTTGATCATGTGTTTGATCGTGTGTTTGATCGTGTGTTTGATCATGTGTTTGATTGTGTGTTTGATTATGTGTTTGATCGTGTGTTTGATCGTGTGTTTGATCGTGTGTTTGATTGTGTGTTTGATCATGTGTTTTTGATCATGTGTTTGATCCAGTATTTGATCAAGTGTTTGATCAAGTGTTTGATCATGTGTTTGATCAAGTATTTGCATATGTGTTTGACCATGTGTTTGACCATGTGTCTGATCATGTGTTTGATGAAGTGTTTGATGAAGTGTTTGATCGTGTGTTTGATCATATATTTGATCAAATACTTGATCAAATACTTGTGTGATCAAGTATTAAATTTATTATTATATCTAGTACAATATTTTATGAATTATATATCAAGTATTATATCAAATATCATATCAAGTGTTATATCAAGTATCATATCAAGTATTATATCAATTGTTTTATAAGGAAGCGTTCCAAATCAGAAAAAGCGAAAACGGGATTCATCAAAACTTCACCTTCACAGTGTCTTACTTTGTTCATGAAACAGCAACGCTTTGAGCGATAATTTAGTGATCCTTTAATTTTGCACGCCAGTTTATTTTCGAACCCCTTCCCTTCCGAAGCAAAGAACTCGCAGAGACTGCATTTTGACAACCCTCGAGACTGGCTGTCAGCCTGCTGTTCGCTAGAGGATAAACCCCAGCGCCTTTCACTTTCGAGAACAGGAGCAATATCGGAGACTAAGAATAAGAATAAGAAGAGGCAGCGTGACGATCTACGCTCGGAGCAAAGTTCTACTCTGGGAAGCGTGACGCAAGAGTGAAACCCTGTTCGCCGGCACGCGGCATGAAGATTCCCTTGGAGCAGCCTCGAAGAACTCGTTGACAGGACCCAGGAGCCTCGGAGGATCGTCGTATTTTAGCTAAACGACGTCAAAGGGGTAGGCCGCCGTTTGGTCGGGATCTTGCCTTTAGGAGGGAACCCCCGTTCCTTGGCTCCCCATCTTCTAGCTGTCCTCACCACCCTGTCCCGATCTTCCTTTCTTCGTCCTCCCACGGGGAACGATGGGGAAGCATTTTAAAGCCTCGTGGAAAGGGTGAAAGTTCTCGGCCCCAGGTATTATTCCGTGCTCCGACTACCGGTGTTCCGCCGCGTAATGCGGAACCACGGTATACCCTTACATTTAGGGGTAAAAATAGAGTCTCCTCTCAACCCCCTTTGCGTTCCACGCCTCGCTGTTCGCCCTTTATTCCGCGTCTCGGCCCCCCGTGAACCGCGATATCACCGAGACAGGTGGAAACGGGTCGCGGGGAAAGACCACGGATCGCGTTACCAGGGCAAGGTGCCCCGACCATGCTAATGGAGATGCGATGTAGGCGGATCGTAAACTTTTATAGCCACACCCGGACGAGTACCTCCCTGGTGCCACGCGTCTCCTTCTTCTTCTTCGCTCTGTCCCGTGTAGATCCTCGGCTTCCGATTTTTATTGGCCCGATCTCTTCAACTTCTCAGAAAAGTTCACCTCTTACAATTAGCTGGGCTTGACCAATACTGAATTCTGTCTCGAGTTTCCACAGTTTGACCCGAAAAGCATTTCTAATAACGAGACTGCGAATTTTTATGCAACATTAACATTGTCTGAATGATCTGTGTATAGCCTGGTTTGTGAAAGAATTTACTGTAGGAAAAAACTTGTAATAAAGAGACTGCGATATTTCATGCAATGTGAACATTGTCCGAATAAACTACAAGACACAGATGCTATACAGAGATTTTAATTAGGTAAGTGCGTAGCCTGTTATGTGAAAGAATTTACTGTAGGAAAACATTTTTAATAAAGAGACTGCGATATTTCATGCAATGTGAACGTTGTCCGAATGAACTACAAGACACAGTTGCTACACAGAGATTTTATTTAGGCAAGTGTGTAGCCTGTTATGTGAAATAATTGACGGTAGAAAAACATTTTTAATAAAGAGACTGTAAATTTTTATTCAATACGGATATTGAATGGATGAACTGCAAGAAACAAAAGTTGCACATATTATATAGTTAGGAACTATATGTTTTTATTTTGGCAGGTGTGTAGCCTGTTATGTGAAATAATTGACTGTAGAAAAACATTTTTAATAAAGAGACTGTAAATTTTTATTCAATACGGATATTGAATGGATGAACTGCAAGATACAAAAGTTGCACATATTATATAGTTAGGAACTATATGTTTTTATTTGGGCATGTGTGTAGCCTGTTATGTGAAATAATTGACGGTAGAAAAACATTTTTAATAAAGAGACTATAAATTTTTGTTCAATACGGACATTGACTGGATGAACTGCGAGATACAGAAGCTGCACAGATTATACAGTTTGGAACTATATAACTAATATGTTTTTATTTAGGCAGGTGTGTAGCCTGTTTTGTGGAACAATTGACTGTCGAATAATAGCTATGAAATCTTCGACAGAATAACGAAAATTCTGCAGCTACTTTTCAGGCTTTCTAAGGTGTGCTATTTCCAGTGGAGGGGGTGAATGTGAACGCGCTGAAGTATTACGTCCCCCTTATCTTTGGCAACAAATTCCGCTTAATGTTCGGTGCATTTGGCATCACGCGGGAGTATTTTCTGTATAATGTCACAGTATAAATTTCACGTATATCGTATCAAATTATGAATAATACATTCCAGGAGAACACAGCGAATCTTTGCTGAAAACGTTGGAAGACTCCCAGGAAGAGCACTTGTGTTCCGAAAATTGTTGAGCGGCTAATAGATAAATGGTCGAAATGGTAAATTTTCAGAATGTACCGAGCGGCGCGAGGATATTTATGCAGCTTCATATTTCTGTATCCAGAGTAGTGTCACTATACCTTCTAATAGAGTTTTACATTTGTCTGTGTTTTAACGCATTCTTTTGCTATAATAAATATACACGGGAGTCTGGAAAGGAAATTTTTAAAGCGTTTAAAATTTGAAATCTTTTACACGATGCAATTTTCTTACGTGCAGCTTGCGCCAATTATAAACGGAATCGATGTTCAATACATCTGACAGATAACACAGATATTACGTAGAACGAAGAGAAGGGTGATTGTACAAACGTACATCTCGGATAGAAATTGGAATATCCGAGGATAGAATACGAAAACGGATACCGGGGGCCAACGCGTGATTTATATTCAATGGAGATGGTACTTCAAATTTTTACCAGCACCGGGGAAAACGACGGAGTTATATTGAAGTACGATATTTTATGTAACTTCTCGATATTTGCATGAGCCGATAGTTCGGTGAGTCGTTCGTTTTATTCTTAGTCATTTACATTTGTAATGCTGCGAAGTGTATTTCCAAAAGGAGGTCAGATTGAGTGGATAGGTTCGATGGATTTTCGATTTACGAGCTCTCCCACACCGACCATCAACTTCTTTTACAACGGTGTCGTTCATCTGACAGTCGTTCGCGATTCCTATTACAGAATCGCGACGAAAACGGCCGAACATCGAAACGATAACCGGAAAATAAAATATTAATGCACATTTAAAAATAAATTGTTACTCTGGTATATCGAAGGTAACGGTTTAGAAGAAAGTAGTGAACGTTATAACTTTTCAGGGTTCATTTCTGGGTTACTTCAAAGTTAAAATGTTAACGACTTCGCTGAAAAAATTCTTGTAACTTCGAAACATAAATTACGGAAACACAATGTTGTAAGTCAAGCAGGAGAGAGTTGTACGAATGCATTCCTTGTGATTCGAGGACAGCGGAGATACTATATTATATAATTAATATAGTACTATATTAATCGGTAGGTTGTTGGTTCGCCACTCCCGTTATCGATGTTTTCTTTTTTTTCCTGAAACTGATACCTACCTCATTTTTAAGCCTAAAATCTATTATTTACAAGTTATTTTTATTTTTTATGTAGAAACTGCGTGTTTTTTATTTGTGGTCGTTGCGAAATAAATCGAACAAAAAATAATTTCAGAATGTTATAATTGCTTTATTATTGAAAACTCTGTGTATTAATTACATGCTAGTATGACTCTATGATACTAGAAAAATATTTATAATTAAAATTGAGGTAAGGTATCAATTTCAAGAAAAAAAAAGAAAATATCGATAATGGCAGTCGAACCAACAACCTACCGATTACTAGAATTTTTCGGTACGCTCTCGGCTACTCATCTTCTGCTTAGCTCTTAACGCAAACTCCTCAATATTCCTTATAAAAGTGTGAACCGATTTTCAAATGCAATTTTTTCGGAAAATCTTGAGAAACACGAGCTAATGCTTTGCTAAATTACATTTTGAGAAGACATCTTCAAATACTGCAAGTTTCAGAAAAATCCGTAATCCATCCCTAGTAGCACAAAATATTATATACACATTCATGTAATATTAAAAATAGATTCAATCTCTTCTTAATATTTAAATATACATACAATATTTATCTTATATTAAGTAACAAATATTTCTTTTTAAATATGAAATATCTATTTCATATTACGAGAAAAATATTTTTTTCTAAATACAAAATGAATCTTTATTTAATATTAGAAATAGAATATTTTTTCCTAATGTACAGATAA
>CM052322.1:4421771-4470555 GCA_028455615.1 Lasioglossum zephyrum | reverse complement strand
GTGGCGAGGGTAGGAAAGTTAGTCGCCACAGAGAAATGTGACTGGTAGCCGAGTCGGCGGTGAAGCGTCTCGACATCGCGTTTGTCCCGTGGCTAATCGCGAACAATGCACCGCTAACCAATTCAAAGTGCTCCTTTATTTCGATCCCCGCGGAGTGTCCTTCATCAGGTCGGTGCACGCGAGGCGGAAGGAGCCGGACCTTGTGCATCGGCGCGACTGTACCCGTTCGGACGGTTGTTTGTTAAATACGCCACTTAGCCGTCAAGTCGAGCGCGGTTAGTTGTTTGTTTTGCTTGAAGCACTCGCGATAATTATTCATCGTTGCCTTTATGCCACGCCTCGCCCTTCGAGAGCATACCGTCCGACGAATAACGACGCGGTCCTCTATTGACGATGGTACTCGCGAGACCATCCCCGTACACCCCGCGCCACAGACCCGGCAACCCTCTCGTCGCTCCCCGTTTGACTTCAGGAAGAATAAACTGCGAAAAGGACCCGTTCTCTTGTGCACTTACTCCCCGTTATGCTCCGCATTCAAGCCGAACGCAATCGTTCCGTTTCTCCTCCTCTTTCTCCTTCTTCTCCACCCCTCTTCCACGGCTTTCATCTCTTTCCGTGTTCCTTTCCGAGGCTCGCCTCTGTGTCGCTCCTTTCCTCTCTCACCCGTCGGCCAATACTCTCCGGCTGCATTGTGACCGTCAAACGACGTAATAACGATAAGAGCGTTCACCGATGAAAAAAAAAAACAAATTTTTTCGCCGCTTGTTGCCACCCCCGATCACGCTCTCTTCGCTACCTCAGCCTCCCGGACACCGTGCCTCGTTAACTTCAAATTTTCGACCGGCGGATTGTATGCATTCAGCGTGAACCGATTGATCGTTCGATTTCTTGGCTCTATTGCTGTTCGCGAGTCTTGAAAAGATGTTCTCAGCGTCGAGAATAGCGAGGAAAGTGTATGAAAAGTGTATGAGCTTGTAGCTCCGTAATTTTACCCACTGATCTTAAACACAGTCCAACAAATATGAATGTTGCAGCCTTTCATTAAAAATGAAATAAAATTTGATTCGTTTCTAATCAATACTTAAAACTCTTCTACATTTTCGGGGATAAAGATTTTTAAACAAAATTATTTACACATTAGTTAGTAAACTAATCCTTCTGTCGTCGTCTGAAAAGAACTCGAGCTGTTGGGTACAATTTTGAAAAAGTTATTCGCTTGTAAAAGGTGGACGAATATTTTGTATTGGGTCTATGACTTAAAAATCGGAATTTGACATTAGATGCCAACACTTGTGTATGCGCTGTAGCAAATCATTGACATACACGTAATTTTGAAGCTCTATTCATAACCTGCAAAATCAGTCAACAGTGTTTGATTTGCTTGTGCGAAACATATTTTTTTCAATCATGGAAAATTTTGAAAAGTGCGGAATCACTTTTTTACAAAGAAAACTGTAGTCGAAAGTCATCGTTTGCTCGTGGAATTGTATAGCGAACATGCTCTTGCGAAAACACGGTGTTTCAAGTGGTTTCAACGCTTTAAAAGTGGCGATTTTGACATCAAAGACAAAGAGCGGCCTGGACAGTCGAAAAAGTTTGAAGATGAAGAGTTGGAAGCGTTACTCGATCAAAACTCATGTCAAACACGAGAAGAGCTTGCGGAATCAATCACCGAAAAAACAACTGATTCGTTTAAAGCGAGCATTGAAGGAAAAACGACCAGAATGGGAGATCAGACACGAGACATTGATTTTCGAACACGACAATGCTCGGCCACATGTTGCTAAACCCGTTAAAAACTATTTGGAAAATAGCGGATGGGAAGTTCTGTCCCACCCGCTATATAGTCCAGACTTGACGCCTTCTGACTACCATTTGTTTCGGTCGATGCAGAATGCACTTTCACTTCAGTCGAAGGCATCAAAAATTGGCTCGATTCGTTCTTTGATTCAAAAGATGACCGGTTTTTTGTGATCGCATCCACAAATTGCCAGAAAGATGGGGAAATGTTGTAAATTCCGATGGACAATACTTTGACTAACAGAATTATACAAGATTTTCTTTAATAAATGTTCAAATTTTCTAAAAAAAATTCCGGTTTTTAAGTTATAGACCCAATACATACATCCTTGAATTCTTCTAATGTATTCATTGTCTTCATGAATTCTTTCTGCGAATGCGTAAAATCCGCAGACTATTCATCAGCGAAGTCGGAGGAATCGCCAGGAATGTGGCAGGACCGACAAATCGCAGACGGCATAGGGGAATAAAGGCATGACAGTCTGGTCGGTAGTTAATATCGCGGCGCCAAGACAGGCTGGGTTGGACCAGCGGCGTTGAAAAGACGAGGGGATGACAGGGGGTGGACGTAGGAGGATCCGAGACGCGCTCTAATAGAGACAGAAAGCCAATCTACCCTTTCCGGGGGCCAAAATACATGTACCGCGGCCTCTCTAATCTACAGGAGAACCCTTTCAGGTTTTTGGGGTGGAAGAGCGTAAACATCGTCCCCCGACGTCGTCGTTAGCCGCCCCCCGCACCGTGGCCCGTTCGTCGACGGAGGACGACCACCATCGGGGGCGCGTCTCTGCCCAATGCTTTTCGCTCGATCTAGCCTCGGCACCGGAAAGTTTCGCCTTGTAGCCGAAAATTAAACCGCGGAGGATGAAGACCCGACGAGACTTTAACGACCGGTGAAAGCGGTGTACTCGGCCGAAGAGAATTTTCACGCTAACGGCGAGCCCCTCTCCGCCTACCATTACCACCCCCCGAACCCTTTCGCTTGCTTCTGTTTATGCGAAGTTTACAGGGACCGATGGTTTTCCACCGACGCCGTTTGCGCACGCGATCACCGGCCTCTTAAAAGCTACAGGCGCCATATTGTTTTGTTAATTTCAAAACTACGGATTTTATGCAAGTCAGACGAACATTGTGTAACTGCAATTTAAAATGTCAGAAGGTATAAAAGAATTTTAGAATGTCGATACACAATGTTCAACATGTTAAAATTATCAGAGAGGAGAAATTGCAATTTGAAACACTGAAAGGAATTAAAGAATTTACAAATGTCGATACACAATGTTCAACATGTTAAAATTATTAGTTTGAAAAAAGTGTAATTTAAAACACTGAGAGGATTAAAAGAATTTAAGAATGTCGAGAATTTAAGAATTTAAGAATCTATTTATCAATCTTGTAATCTGGGACGAGAGAGTTTACGAACAGATTCGAGAACTGCGTTCGTGGTTCAACATTCACCGTTTTACAAAGTTTTACAAAAATGTTCGAGTTCTTTGAAAAGAGCGGTTCCCGAGGTTATTTAAAGTGAAATTTTCTTTTGCAAAAATGTCTGCTTCGACTTTGTTACGGAGTTATTAACGAAAAACACAGTAGCAGATTCCACTGAGCGTAGCGTTAGCCTCGCGCCGCGGTAAAACAATGAACAAGAGATAGAGTAGAAATTGATTGGATTAAATACTCATTCAGCCGTAACTGCAGTCGCTGCATCGAAATACTCGTCACCGGGCCATTCGAAGACGATCTTCTTCGCTGATGGTAGATAATGGATATCTTCTCATTTTCACTATCACTTTCACGTCCACTTTCATTTTCTTATCGATAAATTAATATTGAATTCATACAGATGCCTTGAAATGTTTCCATTCCCGCGAATATTGTTCATATTTGTTCTCATTATTCACTAACAATCGCGACCTTCGAATTGACATATCTTTAGAGACGTTCTCTCTACCGCGGTTCGAATGATACTGATTACGCATGATTTTCCTGTGGAGTTTAGGGAGGGGATGATTCATGTCGAAAGACGCGACGGGGCAGTCGGGCAAAAAATGGGACACGAGAGGGACCGCTGTAAGACTAGAATTTATGGCAACCACATGGCGAAACATCCTTTGTCCTTCTTTTAGAAAGTTTGTTATGGAAGGTATAGGACAATAAATTACTCTTGCCAGGTAAAATTGCTCGAATATTTTAATCGAGAAATTGATTGTCTGTTAGGCCAGATTGATAAAACTTGTGAAATAATTTTAAACTCTGAAACAGGTACAACAGTTTCATCAAGCAACGTTCAGAAAGTATCGATTTCATTTTCGTCATATATTCAATAGATAATAGGATTTCGATGAGTCCGATGCGCAATTTGTTGCACGTATTGAATATATTGCATTCAGCCAAAATATTCAGCCAATTTCGAAATAGAATATCACTCGTTCGAATATCAGAATAGATTTGCAATCAAATAAAAATCGAAACTGTATTTCCTTTTCAACTAACGATCGACTGTTTCTGTTTCAGATGGTGAGTGGTGACAAAACATTAAATAACTGAGTGAGTTTATTAATAAGTTTTGATAGTATGTCTCTTTCGTAGTTGAACGTTGATAGAAAAAATCGTCATAGATCCTCTGAAACATCGAACGACGGAATGCATATAATCAGAAACGCGTTCGGCTCGAGTAAATGGTATTATGTTCCCCTCTGTTATCCGATCAACATAACTCAATGCGGTTATTGACCATCGTAACATGATACGCCGAGCAGAATAATGCGTGTGTCGGCATCGGTTACAACCTTTGATAATTACGAAACATTAGTCATTTTAAATAAATTATCAAAACGAATGAAACTGTTCCATCGAATGCGCACATAACTGTTGGCAAATGAAACAAGTCAATTTGTTTGTATTAATATGTATTACTGCTTTCGTCGCACATTAACTTCGCTAAATCCTATTATTCGTGTTTTGCCCGTGTCAATATGTAATTACATACGCCCGGCATTCCATTAGCAAAATTGTTTAACTCGTGACACTTCTTTGTCAAATTCGTTCGGAAAAATCCACGATTCGAAACAAACTATATGAAATCTTTGAAAACGTTCAGAGTACACAACGGATTGAATAGCACGCTTTGTTTCTTCGTTCACTGAATTCGATAATGAATAAAACAAAGATTTAAAATAATTTTTTTTTTAAAGAATTAACACTTCCACTTATTTTTTCGTTGGCTGAATCCAACGATGAATAGAAGTAAAATTTACTTCGAGGATTGTTATTATTAGACTGCAGATGTTTATGCAATTTGAAATTTTCAGAGACGAATTTTAAGAAAGTGGAATATCAAGTAAAACCTTATTTACAGGTACAAAATATATAAAAATCGGACACTTTGGGATTATCCTGTTGGCCATTTTCGCCAAACACTAAATTATCGCCAACCTAACCTAATACCTCATTCCCCTCTATACGCGAGTTAGGTTAGGTTTTACGTATTATTTCACTTACATTTTTTTGTTATTATTATTTTATTATTTCACATATTTAATGTGTTTAGAATGTTTATTTTGGAACTTGCTCTTCATTATGAATATTCCGAAAGTATCAAAAATCGTATTAAATTTTGTCAAATTTTATGCTTTAGCATTATTTGAAAATTTTTATAAGCCGGAACTGCATAAAGATCCCCAGTCCAGTTATTATTTTTTTATCAAAATTCGCAGTCTGCTTATCAGTGAAGAATGTTAGGAATATCTTTTACGTTGTCTAAGGATGTATAAGGACGCCATTGATACGAGGCGAAGTCTACGAGGGAACCGGAAGTCCTCAGCAGCGTCGGCGCAACTTTCGTGCGCGGCGTCGATTGGTAATAATTATAATGGGACCCATTCATCGGTTACAGGCAAGATTACTCAGGTGGCCGGTACATTGATCAAAGTCAAGGATTCCCGGTTGAAATACTCTAATTGGCGCGCGCATGCTTTGCCGGGGAATTTGATTTGCTTTCCGTTTGACGGAGGTCCGCAGATTGACCCTGACGATATTGCGATCCGTGTACTCGTACCGGATCAGAGAAGATGCGAGGCAATCTGAGGTCTGTGCACTCACGCCGGCTGCATATATGAATACTAACAGTGAGGAAGTTTATTGGAAGTTGGGGAGCAGATTACTCCGAGTCAAGTTTAGGTCGCGGTTAATCTTACAGTTAGCTTCCCCGGAATTATCGGCGAGCAAACAGGAAATCGGTGAACCGCCATATTTGCTTGTTTCTATTTGCCGATTGAAATTATAGAACCAGCCTGAAACGCCGCTCGATTGTCGCCCCGCCGGCGATACCGACCCCATTTTTAACCTTTCAACATTTTAACCCTTATGTAAATAACAAATGAAAATTAATCCACGAAAAATTGAAGTATCTCTGAAAAGAAATTCAAAGTGGTGATCCCGTTATTCGCCTAAGGGTTAAGGGGATGTTCTTGGTTTCGACCATTCTTCCATGAGTTTAAACATTTTTTTCAGAATAACTATCGAACCTTTTACATTGGCATTTTGCACACATATTTACTGGTGTTGAAAGTATACGTGTGATTTTTTAAAACATAAAAGAATAGAAATTTTTTATAAAAATGAGGTCTTTCTGCTGAACAGAAAAAATGGAGTGATTTATCAATCAGTATGTATGTAGTTATGGTCTGAACTAAGAAAAAATAAAAAATCTTGATTATTTAGAAATGATTAGCGTACATTTTTCTCGGTACTTTGATACGTTATCTAGTATCTCGAAAATAAATGTACTTGATACTAGACTCGAAGAATCGGTTGGACTGTTGAAAATGCTTCTTCCGACCGTGGTATACATCAATTCAGAGAATCAGACAAAACTTCATAGTACACAGCATCATACACAATTCATGAACTCGCGTTTAAACTTAGCCGAAGTTCCTCCGATTCAAACGCATTGTACCGTCGAAAATTAGCAAACGTTTAACCGTTGTTTGGAAAAGTTATTATCAACTGAAGTTATTAACGCGCGATATCTATGCAAGATCCATAATAATAGTTTTGTTAGATCGAAATTAACCCACAGCTGTACCAAATTCTATCAAGAAGTTTGCTTTATAAATATTCTACAAAATGGCAAATCGGCTTACATTGTTGGGATTGTACCCAACTTATTTCGTAAAGTGCTTCTGCCTCTTTCATTCATAAAAATTGTGCTTTTACATAAAAAGACCTGTAGCCCAACAACTATTTGAAGAAAGTAATAGAAAGCGAAAGCTATGGCGCGTTAAAAACAAACGTCTGAGGCACACGGAGCCGGGTTTAATGCGGAAAGTAAGAAGCGTTCGTTGCTGCGTCAGCCGAGTTTGCATTCTAACGTTACTAATTACGAGTTTACCCTACATAGATATTTGAGTGTCTCAAGTTTCTTTGCAAAATATCAATTTCAAACTTGTCCGAAACTTTCGGGATCTTGTACTCGTAAACAATTAGCGAATATGGGGGATAAGTTCAACTTCCGCGACATGTCTAATGTATCTAACCCAGTGTCTGTAGAAAGTTTCTTTCGAGAAACATCGCATCCTCTCGGCCGCATCGCAATCTCGCTGCCTTTATTAAGTACGCGTGCTCGTGCAACAAATTCTCTTTTGAAGTATCGCGCTTCCAGACAAAACAATACACCCTACTAAAAGTAGAGTCGTTCTTCGGAGAAGGAAGGATACTGAAGTTCTCGTTTCTTTTATCTGATATTTCAAATCGATAATCCTCTATGCGTATAATCCTCGTTGTCGTTGTATGCGTCAAATCTTGAAATCGAATTTTAAACCACTTCCTGATCAGCTAGAGACTTGAAATTTTCAACATAACTCAGAACTGGATGTTAATGCAATATTTAAAATTTTTTTTTAAAGACTGTGCGTTTAGAATTTAAACAATATTTTTAAATTTTCCCCTCCACTCCTCGCCGCGCGATGTTCGGTAGTATGTCATCGCGTGGAGCGATCCCCACTCCGCGTGATCCCCATTCCGCGTGATCCCCACTCCGCGCGATCCCCACTCCGACTCCGACTCCGCTCCACTGGCCCACTTCGCAGCGAAGGAGCTCAGTTTACTTACTACGCTCGGTAGTAAAGACTAAAAAGTAGAAAATAAAAAAACTTTTTACAAACCACGCTTACAAACCTACGCATTCCCACTCCACTGGGTCATTTCGCACCGAAGCCGTTCTGCTCAGTAAGCGGGCCTTACTAAATACCCTTGGTACTAAAGACTAAAAAGTAGAAAATAAAATAAATACATAAAAAACTTTTTAAAAACCACGCTTATATTAGAATGCACTAAAAAGGAGAAAATAATATTTTTAGATATTAGTGACTAACAATAAAACCGTGGAGCGCCCACAAAGATTAATTTAATATATCGTAGTTCAGCGCTCTATGCTTTTATTTACAGTCACTAATATCTAAAAATATTATTTTCTCCTTTTTAATGCATTCTAATATAAGCGTGGATTTTTAAAACTTTTTATTCTACAATTATCTCCGAACATTTTACAACCAAATCTCCTTTATCATAGAAGTTACATGTCTATTTTTAAAAAAGGTCTCGAGATAAATTGGGCTCGAACTTTTGCAATAATCCAATACTTAGACTCAATTTTATTTATTTAACCGTATGCACTCGGAGCTATTTTAACTCGAAAATTAAATATTTCTTTCGAGCTAAAATACTTCCATTCCCTGTGATTTCATAAATTTTATGGATATGTGGTATGATACCACATGCACTACATAAATGTTAAGGAATGAGATCAGATATAAGTCCATGCTAAGTTTATCTGAACAAGTATTAGCTGACCCGAAGGGTAGTTTTGACCTATATCGTGACACGGGCCTGAGTTTCACCTATTTTATAGGAACGGGCCTCAGTGCGTCGGTTCGTAATGAATGTTTTCACGTGAAACGGGTGTCGGTGAATTTTCGCTGACCGGTGGGGAATTGCGTAGAGCGTCTAGTTGTTCGGTACACTGAAACGAAGTTCGCGAGGGATCAGTCGGATTGAAAAGCACGGTGTACCGCACATGACAACCGGACTAATTGATAATAAATTAGACACCGTTCCGCGGACCCGTTTCTTCTTTGCCCTGTAAACCGTTCGACCGGTTTGTCCGCGGAGGATGCGTATCAGCAGCGGTTCGACGAGGACAGATAAGCCATCAGTGTCAGTTTCAGAGATCTGAAAGCGTCCACTCGACAGTTACGTTAAAACCGGTTGATATCTATCGTCCTGCACAGCCGAATGTCCTGTCAGGACTTTGTGATCCCCATCACGAGAGTCATACACGTCACTGGCATGCCCGGGCCCCCGGTCCGTTTCCCAGATAACTCATATCCATCTATATTAATTCTCGTCCTCGGCGTGCATGCTCGCCCTCGGAAATTAAACGGCGTCCTTACGTCCCAAGCGTCGGCGTGCCCCTGATTGTTATCGATCCAGAACGCCGAACCCTTACGCAGACGTTCCCGATAATTACGGTATACCTTCGTTATTAGTTCCACCGTGACGCGGACGCGCCGATAGAGAGGTCGACGGGTCCGTGACAGACCGCTTCGTCAAAAAGTGGCGAAGACGAGGGACCGTGTACCTACTATGATGGAAGAAGAGAATCCTTAAAAGCGTTCGGCCGAACGAAACGTTGATTGAAAACCGGCTGATAACGCTGTCAAGGGTCTTCCTCGCTCGAGACTCGGATACTTGTGCACGGGACTGTATCGAATGCCACCCTCGTCGCGATACTCGCACAATTCCGAAAAGCACAGCGATGGCGCCAGCTTTCGAACACTCTTTAAACCTCGTGCGATCTATTGGGCACTTCTGACCAATTAAGTTTTTTTTTATTCTCGAAATTCTACTTCCAATTTTAGGACTAAATTTGGTGAACGAGAGATTCTCGTGGTAAAATACACAAACACTAAATGAAATTGAAATTGGATTTTCTAATTATTTTAAAGCGTTATTCCAGTACGAATTGCATTCATAAAAGATTCTTGTGGTAAAAAACAACCACTAAATGAAATTGAAATTAGAATTTCTAATTATTTTAAAACGCTGTCCCAGCATAAATTGCATTCACAATTGAAATTAGAATTTCTAATTATTTTAAAGCGTTATTCCAGTACGAATTGCATTCATAAAAGATTCTCGTGGTGAAAGAACAAACACTAAATAAAATAGAAATTAGAATTTCTAATTATTTTAAAGCGCTATTGGAGTACGAATTGCATTCACAAAAGATTCTCGTGGTAAAAGAACAACCACTAAATATAATTGAAATTAAAATTTCTAATTATTCTAAAACGCTGTCCCAGCATGAATTGCATTCACAATTGAAATTAGAATTTCTAATTATTTTAAAGCGCTATTCCAGTACGAATTGCATTCATAAAAGATTCTCGTGGTAAAAGAACAACTACTAAATAAAATTGAAATTAGAATTTCTAATTATTTTAAAGCGCTATTGGAGTATGAATTGCATTCAGAAAATTATAAAAGTTATTGTATGTGCATTCAATACGTTTTTCAGTTAACTGTTACATGTTAATTAATAATTACTTGATAAAATGACAATGAAGAGTACCAATACGTAAAAATAATTTATTGTGTTCGCTCGAGTTCGCTGAATGATTCCTGTCAGAGGTTGATAGCGTTACTATCAATTATCAAAAAAAAAAATCATGCAGAACGTCGCGACTAGCCGACGCTAATCGGAAACTTCCTTTTTCCGGTTATCAGAAAGCCCGGAGTAGTTAATAATATAACCAATCGATAAATCAATGTGCCGATACGTCTCTCATTCATCACGACGCGGCGCGCCGCGTCGGTCAAACCCCGTCCACGACGGGGGTTCAATCAACCGATGAAACTTTAATGCCGGCCAGCAAGAACACAACTGGAAATTCGCTGATATTCGTAAATTCGGCCAAGAATTGCCGTGAGTTAAGTACTCGCTCTTCAATTTCAATCTGTCATGTTATCGGTCGCTAAAAAGTTGTCTTTGTCGAATTCCCTTTCAATTTTCGCGGCCGACGACGCGCAATGAATCGAACACGGAAATAACTGGACGTGCTACTTTGTCTCCGATTTTCTGCAAAAATTTCATGAGACAAATTATATCGTTACAAGTTTTAGTATCGCGCTGTTTAGGTCTGTACGAAGCCTTACATTTACGATCGACATAATTAATTATTTATTATTCAATCCGTCCGTATTCTATAAATTGTATGAAGCTCAAGATTTTTATATGAGAGGAACATGTTCAATTTGATGTGCATAAAAATGAAAGGGTTGAAAGAAATGTCTTGATTTTGGAATTAAAATTGATTCGAGTCCAAAGGGTTAAATGAAATGCTTTCTCATCAACCAAGAAAATTGACATCATCGAGATTGCACATCAATTTGATGTGCATAAAAATGAAAGGGTTGAAAGAAATGTCTTGATTTTGGAATTAAAATTGATTCGAGTCCAAAGGGTTGAATGAAATGCTTTCTCATCAACCAAGAAAATTGACATCATCGAGATTGCACATCAATTTGATGTGCATAAAAATGAAAGGGTTGAAAGAAATGTCTTGACTTTGGAATTAAAATTGATTCGAGTCCAAAGGGTTGAATGAAATACTTTCTCATCAACCAAGAAAATTGACATCATCGAGGTCTGGAGGGAAGAGGTTCGGGAGGAATGTCCCTCATAATAGATATCACATCTGCAGATCACGTAAATATTGAAGATTAGACGGAGAGAGGAGCTTAGAAAAAGACCCAGATTTTCAAAAGTTGTAGCGAAACAGTGAAAAACATGCGACAGTCCTGAGTTCCCTCGTCCGCATCATCCCCTTTGGTTCTGCCCTAGGTTTCCACCCCCGCTCAAGGAGGGGAACAGCTGAACGGTCGCGATCAGACAGTCGCGTGACTTTATTTCCCGGCTGTTCAGTTTTTATAATCCATAAAGCCCGTTAGGACTTCAGTATTTTTGATTGAAGTTCTCTGTCCGCGTGACTTCTCCGTCGATCGTCGACAATCTCCCTTTGCCTCGACGATTGTCACGCCACGTCTACGTATGCCGGCTCGCGTGCGAATGCACCGCTTCTTGGAAGTAGATCCGCCATTTCTGTATCGACTTCCGGCTGCCGACTAATTAAGCTTACAAAAATTACTCTGCGGCGGAGGCCTTTTTCCGGAATCGCGGCTAACTGAAGCAAAAACGGAAATTGTGTAAAGGATGTAGTAGGTCGTCGAAGGATTTATTTTAAATAACGGCGCCAGCACTTTAAGTTTAACTGTAAACGGCAATAGCCAATGTCCAGTTTATTATTCACAGGAATCCGTCACCACTTAAAACTAACTTTTTTCATGGGGAAATGGAGGAAAAAATTTTTTAAATTACCGATTGAACACCAATCACATTCAGCAACCATGATAAATATTCCGTTTTGTCGATCGTACGAATTAATAGAAATTAGTTTACTATATGAGCGCACAGGTTCCATGAGAAAATCAAAACAATTTCGCAATTTATAAAATTTATTCCCAACGTTTCTGGGTCATCTTCGAAAGAAATTTTGCGTTTGCTCTGTGATATCCAGAATCGAATCGAAGCGTTGAGAAAAATTTTACAAATTGCAAAATTGCTTTGTTTTAATTTTTTCGAGAACTGATATACACAAGCGAACTTCGTGTTTAATTAAATATCCCGAATGAAAATGCGAGCAGCGAAAGGAGCGCGAAAGGAAATTCAATAACCGAATAACTGTATCGAATTGATACAAGAGGAATCCAGCATACTTAACACGGTGATAAAAGCTGCGGCCGTAGTTAGCGAGTGAACAGTCAGACACGGTATCGGAACTCGAAAAAATCGTTGAATTTTAACGAACGCGGTTATCCGGGCAGGTGCGATGCGTCGCTTAATGAATGGCGAAAAACACAATTGGTCGGGATCCGTTCCAATTAACAGTTTGCGAGTCCTCTCGCGTCCTCGTCCAAGGACGATGGACCATGAATGCGGGGTTCGAGGACACGGTGAACGCTTTATACGTTTAATAATCTGCGTCTTTGACAATATCGCGAGCCGATCGAGTTTCGCGGGTCTAATTGAACGGTTGTTTAATAAACGTGTGTGCTCGCGCGAGCCTGACCAATTGAAAACACGGCCTAATTGGCGGGCTGCGTTTTCACACGCGACTACGCTCGAACGATACAAAACCGCCTAATTCGCTGACCCAGTTCGGCGAGCAGGGTTTCGCGAGACCGCGCGCCAATATTCTTTTGGGAGAAACGCGGAACACGATCCTGCGTGCAATTTGCGAAAGTTCGACTGGATTTCCGGTCGATGTAACGAACCAGCGCGCGTTTCGGCTCGATTGCTGAACAAAGATTCGCTGGATGGATTTCCACGTAGCGTAAAAATTCTCTATCGATTCAGGAAGTTTGCACATCGTTTTAGAAGAGATTTCGTCACCGACAAACCGTTCAATAAATTAAACAAACTGTGAATAGAAGTCCGGATGAAGTAAGCGGGCATTTAATGAAACCAAAAGATGTAAAGGTTCGATCAAGAATATACATTAAAGCAATTTTACTAGTTTCTTTGCCTCGTGTCTGCCGCAGTAACTTGTGACCGGCATAGAAACAACACGTGTTTATATATCTCAATTTCGTTTTTAAAATTTTCATAAAGCAACTTTGTAATTTATTACTGTATTTTTTTGACATTGTATTTAAAATTTCTATTAAAATTTACAGTAAAGCTCTGACTTATGAGATACCCGAGTAAACAGCATTACCCGGATACCCGGGTATTTGGGTAAACAAAAATTACCCGAGTACCCGGGTATCTGATGAATACACTGCGGATCTTTATGCAAATAAAAATCGTTTGCATCAATAGGAAAAAGCAGACGATATATTACGATTACTTATTCTCTTGAACGATTTTAATAAATTTAAATTAATATATCAACGTTCTTTTAATTTCATTATTGTTATAAATGATTTTCTGCAATTTAAGAGTTATGTCTTATGAGATACCCGGGTACCCGGATAGTTGGCTATCTCATGGGTACTCGGGTACCCGAGTATCTCATATACCCGGGTAAAAGTCCGAGCTCTAATTTACAGACGCAATTTTCTTTTTTCTTGAGAAAGATCCATATTAAGATCGAAACGTTGAAAGTTTAATCAAACTAGCAAAATTGCTTTAATGTATATTCTTGATCGAACCTTTGCGCCGAGACACGCTACCGGACATCAGTGAAGTTACATACATAGTCCACAATCTTTCAGGAAGGAACATAAGATCTTACATGTAGTGTTTGTAGATCTGTGGAGTAGAACATTATATGACATGGGAAGAAAAAACCCTGTAATCTCAGATTATGTATAAATTTCAGTGGAATAACATTTAATGAAACCGTTCACTTTTTCTCGCAGCATTTATCAACGGGAAACCGCGTACTATCGGGAATAGGGCAGACATAGTACTCTGCAGAGCAACAACGCCCACCGGCCAATTTCATCCCCAGAAATTTTCTACGCGGAGAAATAAGCTCGCCCTGAGACCGGCTCGACAAGCTCCGCAATAACGAGGCCAGTCGTTAGCCGGAAGAACGCCGGGAGTAATAGTTGTTCGCGCGTGCTCGACGGAAAGAGCGGCGAATAAAAAGAAAAATAAAGGAACGAAGGAATGAACAGTTTTTATTTTGTTTTCGCGGATGAGAAGGTGAAAATTCTAGCGGGGGGTGCACGGTGTGTGACGCGCGAGCACGCGGAAAACCCGGTCGGCTCGCGTGTCGCTCGAATCCCTGTGCGCGATGCCCGTTCTGCTAATTAAGACGGACGAGCCGCCGCACGGGGATTAATGACACCCGCCCGAGCCTGCCTCCGAGTATCGTTACTGCGTTCCGCTCGAATCCATCGGGCTACTCTTCCTAATTGCCCATCGAAGAAGAATGTTCTCGCCGCGGTCGATAGGTCAACGCGGTATTCCGCTCTGGTATGTCGTTCTTACAGAGGTAAGGACCACATGTAAAGTAAAATTAAATAACTTTTTCAGTAATTACTCATCCTCATACGATCCTCAGAAATTCTCCATTTTTCCTTCACACTTGAAACTAATAAATTTTGATTAATTTACCACGTCACATTTTAGAGAAATACGTCTCACAATACAGGTAAAGCCCTACACTGATTTGTTCGAGAGTTTTAAAAAACAGGCTAAAGATTGTACTTTTGAAATTATAAAAAATCAAGGTCTCTTTAAGGGGAAAAAATACTTTCAAAACTACTTTAATGAAGGCTCAAGACCATGGTACGCCCACTTAAAACTCGAGAGAAGTTTAGTTATCTCAGTTAACAGAATGCGTTCTGATCACTATAATCTAGCTGCTTCACTAGAGAGGGTAGGTATTGCCAGTGACAACTGATGTAAATGCAATCAGGGCTGTGAAACTCTGGACCACATAATATGGCAATGCGAATTGTACAATTCACAAAGGCAGAAACTAATAAATTCCCTACTTAGTATGCCAAATATCAAAGCCTGTATTAACTTACATATTTAGGGTTCCATGGAAATCACCGACACAAATTTCCCCGACAACATTTCACCGCCTCCAGATTTGACCGGCAACTACTTTGGCTGACATCGATTTTGACCGACAACGAAAATTTATGATTCTTGAGGGATAGTATTAAATTATTACAAAAATTTTTATATTATTGAAATTTATATAGAAAATTTATTTAGATTCGTTTTCGGTCAAAATCGTTGTCGGTGAAATGTTGTCGGGGAAATTTGTGTCGGTGTTTTCCATGGGACCCATAATTTTATAGTATGTGAAAATAGTAAATGGGTAAATTTTCACCCTAGAAACGTACGAGGGTTAAATAAAATGAAAATATTCTCTTTGTGTCTTAAAAGACATAAATGTCTTACTAGCTGACACGATTCCTGACGGTTTGGTAATAAGTTCACTGCGGATTGTTATGCATTTATCAAGAAATTGTCTAAGTGAAATATAAAGTCTAAAAATGTTTTTTTCAAGTGTGACAATCTATTAGGGGATGAAATGAATTTTTATTTAACTCCTGTCTAATAATAAGAATCTAGTAATAAGACTCCTCCAATCTAGTAATAAGAAATATACATGTTCATCAGTGTGAACGTGGCTTTCGCTGTTGGCATAGACAAAAATTAGGAACAATCCAGATTTATTCAGAACTATATTTCATATGATATAAGTAAAATAATTAATCGTATACGTATAAGTACTCTGAGACTTCAAGGATAACAGTTCGATTCGCGTCAGTGTTTCCTTTCTTATTTTACGGGTGATTATGCAAATCTCCGTGTTTCATAAATTATTTATTAACGAGCCAGGCTAGGGAAACTGAATATCCCAGAAATTATGAAAATTTGTGTGCGGGCAGAGCAAGTCATCTATAACGCAAACCTATTTTTTATTCGTAGCATGATACTATTTTACGGAGTGAAATTACCTCTCGAAAAAATACACGGTTTCTTTTCATCGTCCATTCTTCATTATGAGATAAATTTTATCTATGATGTAATTACAGTAAGTCGATATTATTTATTCGCCAAATCTAAAATGTCGAGATCAAAATAGTAAAGTGCTTGATAAAATCAAGACGATGAGAGAGATAGTTCTCTTTAATTTTTAACATCTTATAATTAAGATACGTAAAATCCTTGATGAAGAGAAGACGATGTCGAGAGAATAACCAACTCAAACAATCGATTACTCGAACATCGTTCTATTACTGATATTTCCAGGAGGGAGGGGGAATTTATAGCGGAACAGATGTCGCGAAAATAGAAGAGGGAGAGTGTGATTGGCTCTTATAAAAACTCTCTGGTATCGACGCGTTGCTTCTGGGACACGAGTATTCCTGTTTCTGGCCGGCGAAATATCGCGTGTATCGCCGTGGTGGTTCGCGGAGGAGCGGGCGCATCGCGATAATTCCGCGAAATTAGGTTACCCTTTAATGTATACGGGGGGATTCATAATGCGGCAGTTGGCGAGCGCAACGGCGCCTGCACAGCGTCAGTCCGGAGTGCATATTCCTGTCTCCTCTGGTGCAATTCGCCACGGCCGGCTTTCGTCCACGAGGCTCCCGCCTTTTTACACTCGCTAATGCACGCTAAATTAATTCTTCGCCGGTGCGTACCTCGCGGACGAGGATCGAGCCTGATGCGAGCTGCTCCTCGACAGGGATCATCGTCGCGGGAGTAATTATCAAGGAACGCCGGCCCGGCAGAGAAAAGAAATATACCTTGGCAGGCGTGCAATTTATACAACGTGGATGAAATAGAAAACATACAGCCTTCAACTAGACTTGAACATTTTACCATTGTTATAATTATATATAATTAATAAAATTATATATAAAATTATTTACAGGTTCAATTTCGCTGCTCGCTAAGAACACTTAAACTTGAAAAGAATTAAATAAAATTGATATTTGTGTTGGAACCTGGTGGACTTTGATGAAATCAGAAATGATAAAAGATAATTTCTTCATAGTTATACAGTTCTGTATACTATTTTTCTTATATGCGTTCGATAACCAAGATTTAACTTCATTGTTAGATGCATGAAATCTACTAATTCATCTAAAGAGAATGAAATAAAATGATTTTGGTCTTGATACTGGTGGACTGTTGATCTTTGATCACACCAGAAATTATAAAAGATAATGTATCCTAATTATTCTGTTCAGTATACTCTTTTTTCTACATGCGTTTCTCAACCGAATGTTAACTTCAGTGTTGAATGCGTAAAATCTACTATACATCTAAAGAGATTAAAACAAGAATGGGAGGATAGGCTTAGCGAAGAGTGGAGGGTTGAACAGGAACGCAAGGAAGACAATTTTCATCGAAGTTAAGGGGTCGCGTTTTCAATAACCATCAGCGTTCATCTAGTGGGTGTACAGCAGCGGCCGATACCCTTGTCGACTTCGTGTTCATGCATCGAACGGGTCCCGGTAGCAGGAACACTTAAATGGTCTGCATTCTGCATGCATACGCGTGGCACGCTCCGCACGCTATTATCGCGCATGGTAAACAGCGAGAGGAGGCAATCGAGGCGTCGGCATTGTGTCGCTAAAGGATACACGGAGTTCTTGAGCATGGTGTTCAGCCACGGGACATCGATATCGGCTGGGACGTACACCCTCGCCTGGTTGTGCGCGGTCGCGGCAGACAATATGTCGGCTCAAAACAAAAGGAGCGACGTGTTAGTCCGCGACTGCGGTCCCGACAGATAAGTTCACCGCGGGAACGTTCGGGGATGAGAGAGAGAGAGAGAGAGGAAGACAGAGAGTCTTGACAAAATATGTCTGTTAAACAGACTTTGACAGAGCAGTCTGTTCTTAATGTACGTAAATTAGAGGCCACATTAATTTCTAACAAAATAAGCAAACACAAAAATATTACATACGCCACTGCATGAGTACTAATCCTATTACAAAACTGTGACCAACATATTCGTGGTGTTTTTATAATGAATAACCGACTTCGATAAAGAAGGAGGTTATTAACCGACTTCGAAAAAGTCGTTTTGAATGAAAAAAATGAAAAAAATTTATAACGGGACCACCCCGGGGACATACTCTACAAGATGCAAAAGGTTTCGTATCGATTGGTCCATCCATCCCGGCGTAATCACTGAACATACTTAGAAAAAAAAAGCGAAAAAAATATTTAAAAAGGCACATACAGGTCGAATTGAGTAACCTCCTTCTTTTTCGAAGTCGGTTAAAAACAGACAGACAAGAAAGCGACCTAATACAAACGTGGTAAAATGATACCAAATTTAATATAATTCCGATGATATTTACTTGAGTAATGAACGATGAAAGTTTCGGACACAAGTAAACGTAATTGGAATTATATCATACTTGGTGTCATTTTCATTAGAAAAGTGCCACGAATATGTTGGTCAAAGTCCCATAAAAAATAATAAAAAATAAAGAAGTTATGTTGTTCTTTTCTACGTTCGACACGGTCTTTCAAGCCACAAAAAAATCTAGGTCACAATGCAGGAGCAAGAAATGACTTACAGTCATGTTTTGAAGAATTATCGAGGAAACACTGTATTCCTAATTCCTCATTCATTTTTCTTAATATTCATAATTAGTAAAAAAAACATCTTGTATAAATGTATAAAGTTTCATCAAAATCGTTGATTGACATTTAGGCGGTGTTTCTTGCTAGAATCATCAGAAACGACAGTGACTTTCTAAAAAAAAAGCGGCTCCAAGTGGTAGAAGAAAGGGATGTCGAAAACTAGGGTGAGAGAGAAGGGTGGAGGATAGGAGAGGTGGGAAGCTCGGCCGCTGGACTCCCTCCGGTGTTTGTAAGCACTTACCCCGCGGCTTATTGTTACCGCAGCCCTCCTTGTCGGGATTTGTTAAAGCACTCGGTGCGTTAATTCCAGGTTGCCGGATGCGGCACCATCGGTCGGAGTACGCGCTCTCTCCTGACACACACGATTTGTTTGCCCGCATACCGACCGCTTAATCTTTCCTCCTTCACCGCGCCGGAACTCCGTCTCACAAAGCTGAAGACTCGCCCCGGAAAAAGAGAAATAGGCTCGAAAACGCAAACATTCCGCGGCGGCGGAGCCACGCCGCAAGCTACTGTGGAAGTCGACTAGCTGTGTAAACGTTTCTAAAAGACTTTTTAATCACGACCCGGCCCGATCGTTTCGCCGTGCGTTGTGTCGCGTCGTCGTCGAGATCTCAGCGCAGTCTCTTAACTATGTCTCCATGACATGAACTCGGGATTTTTCCTTGAAGAAACCGCGAACCATTCTGAAGTCTCGCGATTTTAGGCCGATTTATTTGAGTCATCTTTCAACGAGACAGTTCATCGATTTTTCAAACAGCTGGACAACACTTCGACAGTTAAGAGAAGATAAACAGTTCAGAAGTTAAACATTTCATTGTACAATAATTAATTAGTTATCGATCGTCATTTATCTTCAGGATATTACAAATTTTTATTCGCGGCGCAAAGGTTTGATCATTTACAACAACAATTAGCCATATTTGTATGATACTAAACGCTGGATTCGGATTTGAATCTTCAGGTTCGAAAACTACGTTAGCTATTAAAATGTTTTAATACGAGGAAAAGAAAAGAGGTGTTTCGTCCTAGACCCGCTAGAGGACTCATCAGTAAGGCTATCTCATTTAATTATCTAATTTCATTGTACAATTCAGAACGGTTATTCATATTAGACCGGATCGAGAAAACATCGTTTACGTAATTGACAGGATCAATCGAAAAATACCGACATTTTTAATGTTAGAATTCAACGATAGCGTCTTAGGTATAAGAGTTCAGGCGTAATGGGCAGTTTTCCCCAAGAAATCTTTGCAAAGGAAAATGTTGCTTCAAATAAACTCAAGAAACTTCAATTTCCTGATGTTGAAGGAATTTTGAGACACCCTGTATACGGTATAAAGCGTAGCAATAACGTACCAAATTAAAGACATATCCAACATTTAAGAATATCAAAACTATAAGTATAATTAATTAGTATCATTAATATCATTAATTATAAAATTCATTTAAGAATATCAAAGTATGCTCTGTTATAGACGGCGTTAATCAGACTGTTCGATATCTAGCAGGCGTCCTATCCAACTTGAAGCGAAAAGTGCGTGGGAACACATTCTCCGGACCACTGTTGGACGAATGATTTCAGACATTCTCATCGATCCAGTCTCTGTGTCGTGTGAAAGGGAAGGAATAGTTTAAATTCAATCTTGGTGACCGGCATGAAAGGAGCCATTAAATATCGATGGACGAGGTCTCGTTTAATATAGGAACCCCGATCGAATCCATATTTCCTCGGATGCAATATTTGCAGAGTTTATTATTATGCGTGGCGATGGTGGTGTGCGAACCACTCTGCCGAGGGTAGAAAAACCACCGGTGGCGAGGAGCGATAACCTTGAATCGCGTCCAACAGAAACCGCGCTTAGTGTTTGACACGATCGACCGGAATCAGCCGGTGGCTACGTGCTCGGCCCTCGAAAGTCTCCGGTCGAGCATGACGCTCGATTTCCTACGACAAAGATTTGCTCTCACGAGAACCGAGCCCGCGTCTTCCCAGCCGATTCTCATCCCTCGCACCACTTCCTCCCCGAGGCATGAGTCGACCACCATCCCACCCCTGTACTCACCACCCGAGTCCGTTCTTTTTCGTTTGCCGGCCCGGGACATGTGTACACCCTGGTCCAGAAGTATCCGGACACTTCAAGAAGACAATAAATTGTTTAGAAAAGAAATAAATTTTCACGAGGCTCCTGTGTCTTGCAATTAATACAGACAATTTTTAAATTGCGCAAAGCCTGAGTCGACCACCATCCCACCCCTGCACTCAACACCCTGGTCCAGAAGTGTCGGGACACTTCAAGAAGACAATAAATTGTTTAGAAAAGAAATAAATTTTCACGAGGCTCCTGCATCTTGCAATTAATGCAGACAATTTTTAAATTGCGCAAAGCCTGAGTCTACCACCATCCCACCCCTACACTCAACACCCTGGTCCAGAAGTATCGGGACACTTCAAGAAGACAATAAATTGTTTAGAAAAGAAATAAATTTTCACGAGGCTCCTGCATCTTGCAATTAATGCAGACAATTTTTAAATTGCGCAAAGCCTGAGTCTACCACCATCCCACCCCTGCACTCAACACCCTAGTCCAGAAGTGTCGGGACACTTCGAGAAGACAGTATATTGTTTAGAAAAGAAATAAATTTTCACGAGGCTCCTGTGTCTTGCAATTAATGCAGACAATTTTTATTTTTCACAAAATAAAATACTGTGCCACTTGTTCATGAAAATTATGAGTACACTCCAAATATTTATGCAACTTTCAATTTTTATAGGTAAATTTTGAGAAAGTAGAATCAAGTGAAATGTTATTTTCAGTGGTAGTAGTCTTTGTAGATTAGAAATAATTTAAAATCGTACTAAATTATATGTGAGATTTTATTTTAAAAAATATTTTTAAGCTATAAATGCAAAAAGATTCGCAGTCTAGTTATGTATATTCATTTAATTCTGTATAAAATGAGGAGATCTTTTGTTTTTATTCAAACTGGTCGAACTGCTTATGATAAATGCATGTAAAATTCGAGTGCAGAGTGATAACGATTGTTGTGCTGCTGCAATATTGTTAGACATCAGTTTTTTTTACAAGATGAATATGTGAGATTTTATTTTAAAAAATATTTTCAAGCTATAAATGCATAAAGATCTGCAGTCTAGTTATGAATATTCATTTAATTCTAATTCTGTATAAAATGAGGAAATCTTTTGTTTTTTTTCAAGCTGGTCGAACTGCTTATGATAAATGCATGTAAAATTCGAGTGCAGAGTGATAACGATTGTTGTGCTGCTGCAATATTGTTAGACATCAGCTTGTTTACGAGATGAGTATGTGTCTTGATACTTATGGACCTGGGTGTACGTGGACACGACCAACTAAGGACGGGGAACGCCGGAGAAGCTTGATCGGAAGTGTGGTTCTTATAGCTGAAGAACTGTGCGACGTGAACGGGAACAGATTTTCGATATCACGGTAGAACGGCGCTGATTATCCGCAAATTGTTAGGACAAATCGTCGCTCGACACTTCGCGTCGATTTTCATTGAACCGAACATTTGCTTATAAACAGGAAGAGCTTGGCCAGCCTAAACTTTCCATTAAATCTCTTTTTCGTGTCCTACATTTTTCAGATAAGTAGTTCGAAATTGCAAGCAATTTCATTCGACAGTTCTCCAGAGCATAAGAAGCCATTCGAGATTGATTCGAGCGATTGTTAACAGAAGTAAGCACTAACTTCAAAGAATGTTTTCATCCCCCGAAGATACTTTTATTCATACTTCTTCTAAGATCTCTTGTGAACTTGGACAGTTGAAAAATTCGATTGTTCGAGTTACCGAAGTTCTCTTGTTAGCTGATTTCGGTGTTATTACTGGAGCGTATTATTAAGATCGAGGTTGGACGTTCTTCGCAAACTTAGATTATTGGTAAAGCTAAGTAGAATCTGTCTTGAGGAACCAGATCCACAAGCAATGCAAGTAATCTGCCTCGTTTAAACACTGGAATTTGTGATGAAGACGATTCCAACTACGACGATACAATTTAAATGTATTATTCTAAACAATTCTTGATTTTTCAATCTCTAATTAAATATCTAAAGTATTGATTGCCTATTTTCAATGTTTATTGATAAAGCTAAGTAGAATCTGTCTTGAGGAACCAGATTCACAAGCAATGCGAGTAATCTGCCTCGTTTAAACACTGGAATTTGTGATGAAGACGATTCCAACTACGACGATACAATTTAAATGTATTATTCTAAAAACTTCTTGATTTTTCAATCTTTAATTAAATATCTAAAGTATTCATTACCTATTTTCAATGTTTTGTGAAATTTATTGGTTTGCAATTAAATCTTTATACACGGTCAACGTTAAACTATTGACGTAGCTAATTTCTCAGAAGGAAATCAATGTTCTATAGTGTATTATCAATAGTTACAATCATTTCCCAGTATACTGGAATAATTCCTATCGAACGACAGAAATAACCACGGATATCAAATGAAGGATCCGGTTGTTTCTCGCGCGGGTATCTCTCGAAGCCGTATATCGCGTAAAATCGCGTTTTACACGGTTTCGCTTTTCGCCGGATCAACTGTCTGCCGTGAATTACGCACGGCCAATTAAAGGGTGCCTATAAAACATTCGGGACGATATCGAAGGATCTGGTGCGGGCGTACGGCGCGGAATGCGCGCGTGTATCGATCTAAATGCGTATCCGGAGGTGTAATAAGCGGTAACAGACTTTATTAGCTTTCGGAACGCGCATACCGTTTAATGTATTCCATTGTGCGGTACCAGCGGTGGCAGTGCTAATTCCGAAATTCCGAGTATTATGCCCCCCCTCTGCGAAGTGAATTTCGGCATTTGCGTACCGCGGGAGGTACGGCTGGTCTTCCCTCTGCTATACCTCTGGTCCTCATCCTCTCCTCTGTCACCCTCTCTCTACTCTCGATGTCAGCGAATCGGCCTCGAGCTCGAGAAATCCGACAACGGGCACCCCGTCGCGTCGTCTCGTTTACGAGCACATAAATTCGCGACATTTAATTTTAAATTGTCCCGCGCGAAACCGTAATCCTGCGCAACCATGTGCGCTGTGTTCATGCTACGTTTTCAATTACCACATCTGCCAGCGAGTTTTCTTGTCATTCGAGTCTTCAACAAGAAATACCACGTTTTTCTAACCCTCATCCTCGTTCCTCCTGTCAATTTCACACATGAAAGTTTCTTATGAAATGTATATATTTAGTATTGTTATTAGAAAATATGGCACGAAAGATCTGTGAAAAATGTTCATCGAGATAAAAATTGTTTGCATTAACTGCAAGTCGTAGGTACCCAATTACATTTCTCTCTTTAGCGAACCTGTTAAGTCGTAAGAAGTGTATTGATATTCTCAGATATTTATCAATGTTTGAATATTTGAAAATACACAGGGTGGGGCAATAACTATGTCTATGTTTTTAAATGGAAACACTTACTTTCTGTGTCATGAATCTATAGACCATCGAATTCTGAGTAAAAATGTATTGACCTTCACATGTCCTAAACCTAATAGTTAACGAGATATTATCCAAAGAAGAAAGAAAATTGTTTCGATAATTATCCAAAGAAGAAAGAAAATGGTTTCGATAATATCTCGTTAAGTATTCGATTCGGGGCATATGGAGGTCAATACATTTTTACGCAGAGTTCGATGATCTTTCGATTCATAATACAGAAAGTAGGTGTTTCCATTTTAAAAAATCAAGGTCACCTTGAAATGTCTTCTATGCTTCCACTTTTGCAGAAAATGTTTCTGTCACAACATGTCCCCTTCTTCTCTACCGTACAAATTTTGTTCATAACATTTTTCCATATTATTACAAATAACGGAGATATTTAAGGTGGACATAGTTATTGCCCCACCCTGTATGTATAGCGGCGGCGGCGTCGGCTTTGCTCGTCGACTTGGTTCGATTGTCTGCGACGCTTTCCTCGCGATAGTCTGCAAGTCGCCGCCAGACTCGATGGCACATTTACGCTTTCCTCTATGTGGCGCAGATTCACGCACGGATGAGCATCGATGCAGCATCGTCTGCAATATCCGTGGCGCGTTCGTTGATGCGTCTATGCACGCGAGCACAGGAGAATCGTCACACTGTCTATTTTTTTTCTACTACCCACACTTTTATTGAAAACGCGTGGCATTCGATCGATGGAACAATTTTAACTCGCTTTTCACTCCAAGTCTACAGCTTCGTGTTTAACATTTATTATTTGTTCGCCGATGCTATTCGCGCAGTCGACTACCCTTTTAAAAATGTTTCTTCGTTATTCATCGATCACCGATGCAACGTACGTAGGCTTTTGTTGCCGATCCTACTTTCATCAAAGCGAGTGCCATTTTTATGCTATTGTTTTGACTAACTACATTTTTCGTAGCACAACACCACTACAAATTGCTGTACCATTATTCTAATATTGTTTACTTAAATTATAGGGTATAGAAATATTCTAGGTCTGAAGAAATGTTTAATTTTCGAGTTAAACTAGCTTCGAGTGTAAAGAGTTGAGAGGGAGAGTATTAAAAAGTGTTACGCTGCAGTTTTTAATTATTAATATTTACTAGCAGTAATTGGGAATGATTGTTTTATATTAGAATCGAAGAACGCCCTCAAAGAGGCTTAAAGACGGAAAATTTTTCTTCGCAATTACCTTCGTGAAGGGAACGCACAAAGCATTACCCGAAACGATTTAAGCTTCAGTTTAAGGACTATACACGTCGACGTTACTTTGTCCGGAGGTTAAACCGAGCAGACGTTACTTTAATATTTCAGAAATCGGCAACGTGAAAGACGTAAGTCGGATGTAAAGTTTACGCGAAGAAATCAAAGGCGTTTCTACGTTTAACTTTTCAACGAGCGTAAAACCCGTCGAAGGGAATAAGCTGAAAGCTGCGAAATCCAGATTGAGAGCATGCGAATTAATTGAAAGATTTTATTAACACAGGTGATAGAATCGTCAGCTGAAATTCATAGAATATTTTGATTAAATATTTATTTTGATGTGCGAACATAATTTCTGATTCAAGTTTGATTTAGAACGATTTCGAATATCGAATAATTCGTTACTGGGAAGCAGGAATAAAATATAAATTGAATTTATCCTTGAATAATTTCGTGACGCGTTGATAAAAACATTATAACTAATTTCTTCATAAATGCATAAAGATCCACAGTCTATCTATTACATTTAAAATGGTAAACGGATAGAAAATTTCTGATTGAAGTTTGATTTAGAACGATTTCGAATATCGAATAATTYGTTACTGGGAAGYAGGRATAAAATWTAAATTGAATTTATCCTTGAATAATTTCGTTACGCGTTGATAAAAACATTGGAACTAATTGCTTCATAAATGCATAGAGATCCATAGTCTATTTATTACATTTAAAATGGTAAACGGATAGAAAATTTCTGATTGAAGTTTGATTTAGAACGATTTCGAATATCGAATAATTTGTTACTGGGAAGCAGGGATAAAATATAAATTGAATTTATCCTTGAATAATTTCGTTACGCGTTGATAAAAACATTACAACTAATTTCTTCATAAATGCATAGAGATCCACAGTCTATTTATTACATTTAAAATGGTGAACGGATAGAAAATTTCTGATTGAAGTTTGATTTAGAACGATTTCGAATATCGAATAATTTGTTACTGGGAAGCAGGGATAAAATATAAATTGAATTTATCCTTGAATAATTTCGTTACGCGTTGATAAAAACATTGGAACTGATTTCTTCATAAATGCATAGAGATCCACAGTCTATTTATTACATTAAAAATGGTGAACGGATAGAAAATTGATTCGTGTCTCATCGAGACCAGTATTTTTCCCAGGTAATCCCACAGGTGTTGCGCCACTTTGATTACGGCAGCCTAACCGAGTTGCGTCTTGCATTAAAATAACGTCGTCCGTGAACTTAATAACACCGGATGGAACAGAGATTGTCTCGAGAGGCATGCGTTACAATGAAATACGACAGTGTAATAGGTGGCACGTGGGATACGCCGTTGTGTCGTACTACTAAGTGCCGTAACAACCAACACGCGACAAAGAGAAATTCTAATGAGATCTTGTACCGTCGTTGCACCGAACGCAATAACATTGTACGGAAGATAGCGGAGAGAAAATTTCTGGTACACGGTCTACGAGGAGGATCCACTTTAATACGATGAGATCCCACGATCACTCTTCGTTTATAAACGCAGTTATTTCTCACTGTAAACGGTCCACATTTGAACCACAGAAACGTGCAAGACCATTAAACGAATAAAAAATCCTTATAAACATTTCAACATTCAGAAAAATCCGTCGCAGCCATCAGAATAACACTAAGAGTAAAGAATTGAGAAAAATCAAGTAGAAGAAACGTCGAAAAAATTGATTTTTATAAAAAAAATCAGAGATAGTGTTATCAACAACGTTTATGCAATTTGCAATTCTTGTAGGCGAATTTTAAGAAAGTAGAATATACTACGATCTCATATCCAGTAGTAGTAACCTCTGCAGATCTTAAATAAATAAAAATTGTACTAAATCCTGTAGATTTTTATAAAAAGAATCGAAGATGTGTTATCGATAACGTTTATGCAATTTGCAATTCTTGTAGACGAATTTCAAGAAAGTAGAATAAACTAGGATCTCGTATCCCAGTGGTAGTAACCTTTGCAGGTCTGAAATAAATAAAAATTGTACTAAATCCTGTCGATTTTTATATTCCACTCTTGAAAATTTTCAGAAGCAATAAATGCATGAAGATCCGCAGTCCACAAATTATTCGATATTATTTTCCCGGAGTTCGCGATAAGAGATTGGAAAAAATACTGGAATATGTGGTTTGATATACAAATTGCATGCACACTGAAATAACTCATCTTGGAATATCCGTAGAAGACGACGTGTAAAGTTTCTCTCGGAATCGACATGTCTCGAGATCCGTGTCAGGCGAAATACAACTTCGAGGCCGCGATCGTTTGATTCATGAACCTTATCATACTTCCATACATCTGCAGTCGATATTCGTGCCGTCCTGGTACATACCTTTGAGATAGATCCCCGTATGGATTTAAGTCGCCGATGTGTCTCGAGTTTGTTGATTAGGAGCAAATATTCCTTGCAGTTCGCGAGAGATCGGCTTGTGCTCGGTTGCGCAATAGTGATCTATAACTGTGAAAGTAGTAGAACGGTGTCGTCTGTCGGCCTGAAAATTCCAAAGGAACGATCCGACACATATACACGCTGGTTCTGTCGAATATGGGCACACGTTAGCCTCCCGAGGGAAAGACAACTTCGGGCGACGACGTGTTTGCTTTCGGAGTTTGGGACTTCTGGTTCGCGTCGCTGGAAAACTGGGCCAATAACCGTGGATTGCTAACTTTTAAAATAGAAATCCATAGAGACGCCCCGTTGACTGTCGGAAAGAGCAGGCAGATGTTGGGGAACGAATGGATAGCTCTCGTTGATGTATCAAATCCAGTGGATCGTGATACATGTGTTGCGCGGCTCTACTTTAGCGAAGGATTCTTATCGACAAACAAAACCGATGGAAACGGAAATTGACGCGTGAGCTATGCACTTTATCATTGAATCATTCATGGTCCCGCCGAATCATATTCCATTTTTATGAATCTGGTCCGTCAGTGTCAGGAAAAGTCGTCCATGCTGTTTCTTTATGTGAACACACAGTATAACTATTTTAATATCGTACCAAACGACCTGATCTTTTCTGATATATTAGAGGAATTGTAATTGCTAAGAATTATATGAGAAAATACGAACGTTTTAATGTGTGTTCAAATACTTTCGTGGGTCACTATATGTACAGACTGTTATACAGGGTGGGACAATAACTATATCCACCTTGAATATCTCCGTTATTTGTAATAATATTTTCTACGAGGGTGGAGGCATTTCAAGCTCACCTTCAAACTTGTAGTTTCGAAGATATCCGCTGACCAGAAATATTTGCTGAAATAAAATTGCACACTACGAAAGGGTCCATTCGGTGGTGATAATAGTTTTTTTGCAGGTGGAGGTACTTCAATTGTAATGTCCTATTTGTTATACCATAGATCGATAGAGTATCAAATTTTAAGCATAAAAGTGTTGACCTTCATATGTCCTAAACCTAATAGTTAACGAGATATTATCCAAAGAATAATATAAGAGATAATATCTCGTTAACTATTAGATTTAGGACATATGGAGGTGAATAAATTTTTACTCAGAATTTGATTGGCTATCGAATGATAAACCATGATGATACAGAAAGTTTGTATTTAAAAATATTTAAGGTGAGCTTGAAATGTCCTCTAGGCCTCCACCCTCGCAGAAAATGTTTTTGTCACTGTACCGTGCAAATTTTGTTCGTAACATTTTTCCATATTATTACAAATAACGGAGATATTCAAGATGGACATAGTTATTATCCCACCCTGTATATCGGAAACAGAAGTTCGAATATTACCATCTCCGAATGTCATCGTGATTGTCGTCGGCCCCGACGCGGCATAATTTATCGACGTATAGCGGCGCGACGTTGAATTATGCCAATTAACGCCAGACACGATGAACTTCTCGCGCCACGTGCGGATTGTCTTAAATAGACCCGTTCCGTCGACGCCGCGACGCGACGCGTCGATCGTGACGACAACCGCGTCGTCTGTCTACTGACGTTCCCTCATCTCTTTCAAGATTTAAGATACTACTCACTGAAAATACTGTTCCGATTCTTGCCACCGGCGAATTATACAGCGTCCACACTTTCGTCGGTTTAACGCTATTGGATCTCGTTCCCAAAGAGGTTCTGCAACATAAATGTGTCGGTTCTGGTCAAATTTCTACCTCTGCCATGATTCGTTCGAAAGATATTTAAAAGTGTCCTGCACTTGATGCATTTTACCTCACATTGTTCCAGAGTTTGTTCGGAACGACACATGAAGAAGAATATGAAATTGGGGAGAGCTTGGACATTTTCCAAAAATGCTGGAATGTAAAATCCGTTAGAATTCGCTACGATTTTTACTTATTCCAGAGCTACACAGGCTACTGAAAATGAGATTTTATTTAATTCCACTTTCTTAAAATTTTCTTACAGAAATTCAACATTGTATAAACATTGCTAATTTCGAGTGTGCTTATGAAATACAGTCCTCTCAATAAATGTTCCGTTTTGTCGATCGTAAGAATGAATAGAAATTAGTTAATGATATCGGCACACAGGTTCGATCAAAAAGTCAACAAAGCAATTTTGAAATTTATAAAAATTTTCTCAACGTTTCGATCCGATTCTGGATCATCTGCAAGAGAATTTTGCATTTGCTATGTGTAAATTATTAGAGTTTATGTGTGTCACTGTATTCCATAATATTGAGAACTAATCAGTTTGGAATTAATCTTCCAATATCATGGAATACAATGACACACATAAACGTTAATAATTTGCACATAGCAAACGCAAAATTATCTTCAAGATGATCCAGAGTCGGATCGAAACGTTGAGAAAAATTTTATAAATTGCAAAATTGCTTTGTTGACTTTTTGATCGAACCTGTGCACCGATATCATTAACTAATTTCTAGTCCTCTCAATATTGCAACTTTTAAGAAACTTGTAGAGATCTGGTTTTGAAAAGTTTGATTTTTATACAAGTATCCTTTTTAGTCGATTACTTTCTCTTGCATCTTTCTCTTTCTCTTCCTATAAGAACAAATGTAAAGAAATTCCAACCACTGCAACCGTAACATAAATCGTGGTAGGAGTAACATTGTTTCCAATCGTCGTAAAATCTTGACCGATGAACAGCGCCGTCGTATTTATAGATCCGTTCTTGATCAATTAATTGTTCTCCAGGAGAGAGGAGAAGACTTCTCCGAAACGATTAACTTACGGAATAAAAAATCCGAGGAGCTCCAAGTGAGCCGACGTAAACAAGCAAACTGGAGGACACTACTCCGAGATACTTCAGGTTATCAATTACTATCGAGGGGTTGTTGGTTATTGGTTTTATCGAAGTAGCGAAAACAGTTTCGAATTCAATCGCGAGCTAACCGGCTAATAGAAAGAGCTCTTCCCATCGTTTCGCTAGCCGAGAACGTCGACGACAGGAAGTGGCATGGAGTGAATTTTACAGTCGTTTAAATAAGTAAAAATTTCGATGCTGTTCCTTTTCGACGGGACCGTTTCTTTCCTTTGCCCGCTCACCAGAACCATTCCGGCTATCTTCCCGCTTGAAAAATCTCGTATTTCCGTCGCAGAAGCGCACGCTTATCAGTGTTTTATTAATTTCGCGTGAATTGGAGAGGAGCCACGCGGATTGCAGCTAGTTCAGAGTGGTCGAAGTGGATTGGAACCGGTCCAAGGGGATTTCGGGGACTCGAAACAGGTGCAAAAGGTTTTAAACATGCCAAATGTAGAATGGATGTTCGTTGGGGTTGACTGATCTTCGCCCAACATTGAAATTAATTGAATTGTTACGCGACCGAACGCTTTCAAATCATACAACGAACTTATGAGAATTTATGCGAATTGTAAATTTTGTTTTTTAACCAAATTTTGTGCTATACGCATTTTTCATAAATGATGAACACACATTGGGAAATGTCAGTGAAAGAGAAATGAACAAATCCGAGAGAAATTATTAGAAACCTTGAGGAAGCAAATTGAAATATTTTGAAAAAGTTACACTTCTCTGAATGAAAACGATTCTGCGCGTGTTTCGCGACTGCGACAATCCTTTCTCGCGAAGCTAGCGCGCCGTTATCTTATTAAGGGAGTTGCGGATTGCTTTCGGACCGGGTCATAAATTTTAAACGCAGACAAACTGCGTCTTTCGTTTCTTCGTTCCAAGGAATTAATTTCCTACGTGGGCCAAAAGTCTTTTAGCGTCGAGACAAAGCTCTCGGTGGAAGACTCCTATGATTGCTGCCCCATTTAGCTACGGAATTAGGCGGAACGGGTTAAGGAAGAATCTTGTTAGCCAACACTTTGACAATTTTCGAACTCTAATGAGCAAGCTTTTGTACGCCCTCGGAGTAACATCTTGCGTCTCTCCGTGAACAACTCCAGAAACAGAAACGTTCGGCCATTATCGCGGAATTTATGGAGAGGAGCAACATCACGCTCTCCAGCCAACGAACGAAAGAGGAAATGATCGATAAGGATCTCGACGGAATCTGCATTGCAGCCGCTGCTGGTTGGCTAACTCGATTCGATCCAGTGCAAGCCCGTTCACGATGGCAACCTTATGCTACGTTTCCACTCGAGCGAACAATGTCATAAAAATTTCTATATTTTTCGGGAAAACTAATCTTCGAAAAATATAATTTCACCATTACGTGGCCAACCGAAATGTATCAGATTATTTGAAACCTTTTGTATTTAACATATTTGCACAAATTCTTATTTTAACACTACAAATTAATATATTAGCAAGCAAAGAATAAACATTCTGAGAAATTTAGTAACATTCTTAGAGGAACATTAACAGATCGTTGAAAGAAATTTAGTAAATAGGTAACCACTTGATTACACAAGATAAACTATTTCTTTACAATATGCGATTCTTAAACATTTATTTCTTCCAGGCGAGATAGAACCAAGTAATTACAATGGAAAAACAAATTGAACGTAAGACGTACTTCGAAAAGAATTGATAAACATGATTCAATTCTGCAGCGTTTATACGAGACTGTCCCTTTAAATGAATTCGAATAAAATAATGCTCGTACACCGAAACTAAGTGAACGTAAGACGTACTTAGAAAAGAATTGATAAAAATGATTCAATTTCGCAAGATTTATAGGAGACTGTCCCTTTAAATGTATTCGAATAAAATAATGCTCGTAGAACGATTCTAAGCTGTACAATGTGTGCAGCTCGAAAACGAGCCGAAGAACACGTAAAAATGTAGGAACGCAGTCAGTCGTATGCAAATCGTGCACGTGGGAAAGTAAGGTTGCGCCACCGAAACGCTAAATGATATACGGCTCACCTGGGAAATGTATTTTGCACTGTGATGGCTCGGTAAATTTACCACCGCGACGGAATCCCGGTCGTTCAAATTAATGGCAGCGAAATGCGCCGATGATTCAGTTCTTTCGATCGGTTCGAGTGGCTTTTCAATTTCATAACAACGCTTTTGTCGGGTAGGATTAACACGTGGAACCGACGCGCGTTCCTCGCTGGTGCAGATCGAAGAATTTACCAATATTGTCCTACGCCCTTTGAACTACACGAAATATCGAAATGGAATTTCTACTGAAAAAATAGTCAAAACTAATTGCTTCCCGACTGCACCGGGTGCTCCGAATGTAGCGACCTAAATATTTCCTCGAATCGCGACGATATAACAAATATTTTCTATGCATTTTTGGGGGGATGCATACTCGAGTGAATTTTTTAATGGGATCCCGTAGGAATTTTCGAATGTTCGAAATTAAAGCGGGGAGCATTGCTTACATAACATCCGTAAACGACGAAACTAAAATGTTTTGCGGATGGAAATCTGTACGAGAATTTTCAATTCGCGATGAAATTTTCAGACGTTTGAGGTCAAAGCTGTAAGAGCTGGGAGTTTAGAGGGTTTAAATTTACTAACAAGTAATGGCGGGTTCCAGTGTTTTTAATTTATGAATGATATAATTAATGTTATTAGAGTTTTCGATCGTATTATGTTTAAAACAGCAAAATTAAAGGTGATCGAATTGATCGAACCGTTGCGCCGAAATCACCTTTAATTTTGCTGTTTTAGATATAATTAATATTTACGAAAATATGAATGAACACGAAGAGAATTGAAACGCGGAGATTGAAATATAAAAGTTTAAAAGGAATAAATCTGTTTGTTTTTCAAGGGGTTCAGAATATAACAACGCTACGTCATCCCTGAATTACACCTGTCCCCGAGCAGAATTCTTGCAGGTAATCCGAACACGTAACGCGATGATATAACACATAGATGTATTCAACAAATTTAAAATAACGCGTTTTTTCCCGCGGCTCCACGTCCCATTACTCACATTAAGTTTCGTATCGTCCATTCGTTCGCCACAGTACCTTTTTGCGACTGGTTCGTTCGAAACCATGGCAACGGTTTTTTTAGCGCGATGCGCTACGGCGGAACAATGCCAGGTTGCCGTCGTTCCGCCTTCAATTCTCGTTTCAATCCATCTCCGGGAAACGTAATAGTGCTTCTTTCAAAGAGTGTAGAACAGTGGCGAAGTCAGAATAAATTTTCTGGATCCGCGGGATGCGTCGAGACTTGAAAGAAGAATCAGCGGTTCGTTTACGCGCTGAGGCTTTCCTATAAAGTCAGAATAGCGTTCCGTGCCCGTTTGTATCGTGCCCGATTCACGAATTAGATTCAAGATTGGAAATTCGAGTTGCTTGTCCTTTGCGCGTGCAGCTCTCGGAATCGCGCGCCGATCCGAGGAAGTAATTGCGGCGAGGACGAACGAAAATGGTCTACCGAAACGACAGAAAGATAAAACGAAAGAACCGCAATGTTTAACGGCAGAAAATAGTCTTCCGAAATCAGACATTCAAACAATGAGAGTAGACTTGCATACGGAAATTTCTTTTAACACATATTTTGTTCTTTTTCCCTTAGCTACGGAAAGAATTGCAAAATTGCTGTTCCATTACGGGGTGAACAATACAACTGATCCGACGATACGAAAAAATTCGAAAAATCGAAATATCGCAAAAAATGTAGGACTGTATGAAATGCGACAAGGACGACGAGGCATAACATATTAAAATTTCAACAAAATCGGAGTACGCAAACCTTTCCTATATAATTACCCTCGTATAATATCTAAACGTTTAGTAATTGATTAGATATAATCAAATAAAAGTTACGAAGTTTCAGGCGTCACGAATAACAGAACAGTAGAGTTACAAGTTTGTATTTTAAATTAGTAATTTTTGTGGTAAATGCATCAAATCCGTCGACTGATAAGACAAGCAAGGTGACAGTGCACTTTTAATAAAATAGCTCGACGGTGTAAATCGAGTTTGCATCGGGCTCGATCCACGAATTAGATCCAAGATTGGAAACGACTCGACCGGCTCCCGTCCTTTGCGAATGCGGCTTTGCGAATTTGGTGCGCGGATTCGCGGAGATGCGTTTGCGGGAAGAACGAATTGAAATGTTCGGGCGGTCGTAATGGGCGAAAATTAAGATAGAAGAAGGAACGGCGAGGACAATGAGCTGGCGTAGTCGCGTGCTTGTGGGAGATAGATGGGGAAACAGGCGACGGGGAACGGCTGGAAAACTGGAGGGTGCAAATGAATGAATGACTGACTTGACCGCAGCAGAATGTACAACCGGATCTCCTGGCATTTTCTCTTCCCCGGGATCCACGTTACCTCGACAATGGTGGAACGCGTTTCAATGGGCCGTGTGTTCTTGCTCTATAGCCGCGATTCTTTCTGAATAGGGACATGGGAAGAATGGACGTTCACGCAGGTGAGAAATGTAGAACAAGGTGCACAGATTTGTATGGTCGTGCGTCAACGCTCGGACGCGCGGTCTCCTCGATATTTCTGCCTCCGTCGATTGTTTCACGGCGCAGCTAAAATTGTCGTTTTGCCTTTTACGTTTTTGGTGGCCTGTCCGACGGTACCGTATGGATTTTCTCAGGCTGCTCGGGGATCAATAATCTCTACGCCATTTCGATATGGAAATTAACGTATTACCTAGAGAAAATTTCGAAAAATGCAACCCTAGACAAAATTTCGCTGTTCCTTTCACTTCTTCACCACACTTGGACTATTTAGTCTTAAATTATATACTTAACTGACCTGAGAAAATTGTGCAGCATTTTACGAAAGTCCTAGTTTGATAACCTCGTGGTTTGAGTAAGTAATATATTTCTGTATTCGTTCAACTTGAACCTGAACAAAATTTTGTACACACCATAGAGTACATTTTTTTATAACAGTATCTCAGTTTCATCTAACTTAAATCTTTTCACATTTCTCCTGCTTTACAGGGGACGTGTTATGGTGCTCGCAAATCCTACGTGATTCTAAACTATCCCTGGTAGACTTGCTTGACCATAGATTCTTCATATTCCGCTGGTCCGACTATAAATCGTTCCTGTTCTACTTGCCCGGTCATAGACCATCCCTATTTCCTTTACCTTGCCCAGCGTCCCCGCTATTCTTCATTTATTACGATCATTGGATTCCGTATTTTACTTGTCTGACCATAGGTCAGACTATTTTACTTACCGGGCCATAGATCGTTCGTATTCTACTCGTCTGACCAACTTCGTCGTTATTCGACTTGACCTCACCACTAGACATTATTTAATATCTTTCGGAAATGTAAACTCTTCGTCGTCCCCTTAATTTGCTCCCTTCAAAGTGATACACTAATGTTTAGCATTATTAAATACGCGAATACGGTTGAAACAAAGCAATTTTGCAATTTATAAAACTTTTCTCAACATTTCGATTCAAATGCATCAGACGCAAAATTTCTCTTTGAAGATGATCCATACTTGAATCGAAACGTTGAGAAAAATTTAATAAATTGCAAAATTGCTTTTAGTCCAGTTGCCAGGTACTTTTACCTGGAAAGTATTCCGAACCTAATGAAATTTTCACACGTCTCTTAGGGGTACTCTGGGGTGTCGAATCCGAGTTTTCGACCCCGAAAACCACGACTTTTATTACCGTGTTTTGGTAATTAATTAATTTCTAATTAATATTAGGAAAATTGGTCATCCAGAAGATTTATAAGTTATTGAACACATTTTGTTAGTGGACTCCCATTGACGAGAGTGTTAATGTCCTCCTACATTTACGGTTCAAATGGTAAATTAGAAATTACGCGAGTAAGAAAAATGACAACCGGGCTTAATCAGCTTTCGGGCACCGCCAGTTTCGCTAACAACTCATTAAGAATGCGCATTTCCATCCATTTCCCTCGTTTGCGTTAACGAAGGAGCAGCGAAGTCAATTTTCGTTCTCCTTTTCCTTCGCCGACTTTTTGAGGCACTTAGCCCGATGGGAAACGTCAAAGACAAGTGAATATAATAGTTCGTAGTTAACATTCGCATTTCACCGTGCTTCAAGGCAGACCGAAGCTAAAAGTAATCGCGCTTTGACTTGCGAATGCGCGAACAATATAACTTCATACGCAATTTACATATAATTCTACAAATTGAGTTTCTCGCTGCGCCGCCGCGGCCCGAGCCCAGTAAATTATAAAATAATAGAATCATTATGCATTTATGCAGATACGCTGCCAGCGAGATAACAGCGTCCCAACGCCGCGACGCATTTCCCTTTTTTTTTCGGAAAAAAAAATGAAGGGAACCGTGTTTTTATTTTCCGCGTCCTTTCAGTCGGACCTAACGACGTCCGCGCATAGCGGAAAGAAGATTAGGCGCGTCAACAACTGGACAATATGAAACGACGATTTGTTATATTGCTCGTCGAAGCAAAATTCAGTTTAATGAACGCGCATGCAATTACCGACGAGTTGTTCTTCGAAGAAATACTTAAACAACCATTAAATCGTGAGTACATGTTTTTTAAAAATTTATTCTCCGCATCCTTCTAAAGAGAATGTTGACCAAAATTATTTAAAATATACGCCACCATTCTAACTACCTTTCCCCACTACTTTTTGTAAAACAATTTTACGATTGTTTTGGTATTAGCATTTTCTTTTTAAAGAAACATATATCTATATAATTAAAATTTAAATGCTGTTCGTTCAACATGGTTAATTTAAAAAAAAAATGTTCTTAATAGTCCAAATAAGGTTTTTAGGGTAAGAAAAATTGAAAAATTCAAAGTGCTTTTCTCGATGGGATTTTTATATGAACTCAAGACCATAACTCACGATTCGAACGATGGATATGCTTAATTCTTTTTATTATTGAAATTTGGACAGGACAACGTCTGTCGGGTCAGCTAGTCTTTAATATATCAGTACCTAACTAAATCGTTGGAGCATGTTATAGGTCTACGATTCGAATCGAAAGGTTCTATTAAAAAGATCCTTAACACAAAATTATGAATAAAACACAATTTATCGCATCGTATCACCAGAAAGCTTTATACAACCATTTCTGAACGAGACACAGTAGTTAAACACGCTATTCGATGCGACATCATTTCCGGCGCATCCGCGGCGCGTTAGCTCTTTAAACTATTCGGGCAGGGTAGACAAGAGGAAGATCAACGCGTGAAATAGTGCTAGATCAGGAATAATCCGGTGCTAGTAGCGCGTGGCTTAACACGCTATTGTTCCGCGCGACGATTGAAATTTTTGGTTCATAAAACGCCGGCGTGTCCGTTGCCGAAACGCGAAACGCGCAACGGCAGCGCGACGCGTGACCCTTTACGAGCAGATAAAAAGTGTGTTCCCAACACGAACAAAAATGATCGCCAGTCCGGTTTCACTGGCGAAAAAAAACAGAAAGAGAGAGAGAGAGAGACTGGTGAGGATTGTAAGCGGGTTTATTACACGGAGCGCGAGCGCGCGCACGCAGGGCTCGATGTTCACGGCTATTGTTTCGCGGCAGTTGCGTTCACCGCATATTTTCGCCTGCATATTTTTACCGTGTACCGTAACAATGAACGAGCCACTCGTATTGCCACCTGTATCTGACAGCTTGTTGATTTCCGCGAATATCACGCTATTTTAATCCGCGAGCCGGGGCCAACTGCGCCGCCAGTTATTCCGGCATTATGATGTAAAACCGTGTTAAGCGATTTAACGTCGCGTGAATCGCGCGTCATTAGGACCGCTATTTGACTTCCGGAAAATCGGCGCCGGTGCTGCGAACGGGTTCCACCGAATTTCATCGTAAAAACTACGCGCCGCCGCTCTACGTACGTGCTCTGAAACGCTTCCCTCATTATCGCCGAAATTATGTTTGACAATATTATCGCGTGTTTTCAGCGTTTTATGCTACGGTTCGCTAACTTTCTGGTCTATCGAACATTCTCGCCAACGAACATCCTCTCGTGTAACGCGACCAAGATTTCGCGACTGCTGTTTTCGTAACGCGATTGCTCGCAGGACACCTATTATGCTATTTATTTTTGGAAAACATACCTCCGTGAAGCACAGAAACTAAAAGTTGACGCAACTATAATCGTTAGAAATTACATCACGTTGTATTATTCTTGTTTAGATTTATTCGTGTGGGATTTACTTCAATCCCACGGAACTAAGGATTTAGTTCTTCAACTAATGTATATTTTCATGATCTTTTAAATTGGAACGAAAAAAATTGAAAAAGAGAAATATTAAAAACAATTAAAACAACATTTTTAGAAATATACACATAGTAATAAAACACATTATTAGTTTACTATACAGGGTGGGGCAATAACTATGTCCACCTTGAATATCTCCGTTGTTTGTGATAATACGTATAAATATTCGATCAATTTAATTGAAAGCAATTTTGCAACATATTAATTTCGACGTTTCGGTCTTTGTTTAGACCTTTTTCAAAAAAATAATGATTACGTCTGTGAATTATTAAAACAACACGAAAACTAACATTTTGTTGATGAGAATGCTAAAAATACTAATGCTAAAAACAATTTTTGAAATAACTTTAAACGAAAAACGTGGGGCGCTTGCAATAGACGCATTTTGTGCCCCACGTTTTTCGTTTTAAATCTTACAAGTATTTTCATAACTGTTAAAAATTCATAATCACAAATTTTCAGAACACTATCTGTACGAGATTAGGAATCTGTATGGGACTAGGAAAAATTATTTTATACTTTCTAGTCCGTTTTTAAAACGGTGATATATTTTGTCTTTTTCGGGCCAGTGAATTTTCGGAAATCGTAATCATCTTTCGCAAGCCCCAATCTACCTCGCGCAATGAATCCGCGAATTTCTGCCACGTCGATCAGCGTGTTTAGCACGAAAATTCCCCCGTTCCTGCGAGGAGGATCAAGCAGGGGACCCGATCCAGAAACGAAAGAACTATTACCCGAAGCGACGAATTCAAGCGGCCGGTTTCGTGCCAAGCTTTAATTAAAGAGCCCGTCTTCCTTCGAACAGGTTATGAGTCGAGGGAACGACGAAATGACGCGGGGACCAACGACACCGTGCGACCCGGGTAATAACATTAAACGAGAGATAATATGGCAGTTCGGTCATACACAGAGCTACCGAACACGTGGATCAGTCCCGGGAATTTCAACGAAAATGGTGCGATAGCTGGGGCTTAACGCGATAATGCGAAAAGTTGAAGGACCAGGGGCGGTAATCGTCTTCCGCCCTCCATTCGGCCGATGCTCTTTCGTTTCTGGCTCAAATTAATGGAGCATGCTCGATTTAACTTTCGTTATACATGATGTTCACAGACATCCTATCTACGAATTCGTGCTACCACCCAATTCTTTTTGAATCCTTCTTGAAAGTCCTTTAATGAGTGACGTAATTTTTTGTTTGATTTGGAGAAGTTCCATTGCATATTGCAACACGTTTCTCTTAAAAGTCTATCCGGTCTTCATATGTTGGGTTTTTATCATACGAATAAATAATTGCAACTAATAACCTCGTTGACAGCATGGCAGAGAATTGCTGAATGTCTTTCTTTCTTTAATTTAGTAAAGTAAATATTCTTGTGGGACAGAATATGCATAGAATATACATACTGTAAATATTAGTGTAAGAGTGTAGGGTAAACCTTACGTTTAGGGTAGGAAGCTCCGATGACCTTGACCTTGACATATGCTGTCAAAGACAACATTCTCAACAACTTTTGTCATTACAACTACCCGGTGCTCGGTTTTAGTTTTCGAGATAATTGCAAAAAACTATTGCTAGTACTATAAATTGAATTTTCTCTATTCAATTTACTGTTATTGTAAACACGTGTGGAGATGATAGAGATAACAGGCTATTCCTTACACTATATATTCTTGTGGGACAACATTATCAATTTTAAATGACCCAGCCTGAAAAATAATTATTTCTCTTCGTAAACAAAAGTGAAGCAACAAATAAAACTGCGATAGCTAATAGAACATGCAAACTCCATTAAAAATCTTGGATCAGGCGACAGAGTGAGAGCACAGTTTGCATCTGGAGCGTTGCTCCAGCGGGAATATCGTTTCGCAATTAGTATATCTATGCCAAGTGAGTCTCGGCCGGCGTCTAATCCGACGCAAGGCATCCCCGTCGACTTTTCATCATTAAGTAACGCATCAAATTCTAGGCCACGCGAGAGAGCCCTCGTCCGATGTTTTAATGGTAGACCCTCCGACATTCAGATTTCGCTGGTAGCTTTTCATCCTGAGCCATTCATCAAGACTTCGTGCCTTGATTCCACGAGAACTGCCTAGACAGAAGGAGAAGCGAGAGAGAGAGAGATAGATGGGGAGGAGAGGGGTGAATCCAAGCAACAAATCTAGGGAAACGAGGTCGGATACCCGTGCTTTTGTTCTCCCGTTAGTTCGTTAAGGCGTTGCATGATGGATGATTATTAAATGTCGAAACGTAAACAGAGCTCGCCATTTACCCGGACGGAAGCAGCCGACAGGCCCGGATCCGTATTCAACGAACTTGCTCCGAGCTCGACAGAGATCTGTTCCGATGGAAACCACCGGGCCTGGACCAACCTCGCCTAGCTTCGAACGTTCCTTGATCTGATTCTCCTTCTGTCCTTACTGGCAGACTATTAAAGATCAGAAAGTTCCTGCCACTGTTAACCCGGTTCGGGATCGTTGATTGACGTTGGAAGAAGCGAGACAAAGTATAAAAGTGGAAGTAACTGTTCGAGCAGTGAATGGAATTATCAATGTTTATAAACGAGCCATGTATTAGACGAATGAATAAGTTCGTGCACGATTTGAAAATAAAATTCAATGGTTAAACTTTAAAGAGTATTGCAACCAATTGATATTTAACAAAACATATTAGATAAACAATTTTCCGAACAAACGTTCCCTCATACACACTCGTTTCTTTATTTTGTTCAACCAATTTTACTTCATACGGTTTCCCTCTTTCTCGTTATGTTTCTTTCTGATTCTTACCACAGATATCTACAAAATAACAACTACGTTCATACTTCGATAAAATTTTGAAAAACGTTCGATCTAAAGATAGAACTATAATAAATTCACAAATCCACTCGGCCAGCGACGTACTCGCGGCTGCATAGTTCACGACATCATTTCAGAGTCACAGTGGGCATCGACTGACACAGCTGAACGGTACATTCGAACGCTTTTCGACGACCTTCGGAATCGCTGATTCCGTCTGACTGGCTCGACGGAACCGCGTCACTTTGCCGGGCAAGAAAAGCTAATTACGAACGTTTTACGGCAATTAAATAATTCAGACTGTCCGATTACCGGCGAAGGGAAAACGTCGGAAGGGTCTGTCTCTTCTTAATCCGAAAGTATCGGTGCCTCCGAGTAAGATGTCCAGAATTCTCGGAGTTGTTCGAGCCAGATGCTACCCAAATTATCAAAGTAAATGCCTCGGGTTCCCCGGGAGTCCCTTATTAATTCGTAAATTAATTCCCCGAAACTACAGCATCCTGGCAACTTGCACGTCGCTCCCGGTACCGTCTCCGATCTCATACTTTTGCTTATTAAGCTCGTACAATCTCGAAGGGGGCTGGGAATGAATCCGTTCCCCCCCAGACTCTTTTCCTCGTTCAACTATTCTGGTACGGTGTGTTTGCAAAAATACAGCAACTACCAGCATTCAGATATTGAAAATCATTTCAAGATAGTACCTCGTTACAACATCAGAATGGAATTTTATTTTGGTAATTTTATCTTCTTTTTATTTTATCTTCTAAATTATCTGGTAATGTGTTGATTATCGATCGTACAATCTCGAAGGGAGCTGGGAATGAATCCGTTCCCCCCAGACTCTTTTCCTCGTTCAACTATTCCGGTACGGTGTACTTGCAAAAATTCAGCAACTACCAGCATTCAGATATTGAAAATCATTTCAAGATAGTATCTCGTTACAACACCAGAATGGAATTTTATTTTGGTAATTTTATCTTCTGAATTATCTTGGTAATGTGTTCGTTGATTATCGATCGTAATGTAGTTTATAACAAGAAGTATTGATGATCTCGGCGCAAAGGTTCGATCGGAAATTAAATTAAAGCAAGTCTGTAAAAATTTACAGACGCAGTTGTTTCCTCTTTCTCGAAAAGGATCCATATTAGGAACGAAACGTAGAAAGTTTAATCAAACTAGCACAATTGCTTTAATGTAATTTCCGATCGAACCTTTGCGCCGAGATCATCAATGCTTCTTGTTATATCTTGATAATAATTATCAAGGCAATAATTGTTGATTGTTACACTGAAGGGGGTTAAAAGTATCGATATTGTGTAATAGTAAAAACGCCTTGAATGCCTACCCTCTCCACTCTAATTCGTTAGAAGATCCTGGAGAGCCTCCCTTGGCGCTAATAACCGGCGTTCTCCGACGACTTTCCAATGCGAAAATCGGATTATCGATCTGCGAGGGTGCGGAAAAATCGGCGGATCGAGGACCGCGATTCTTCGAGGTGGATGACCCTGGTGTTCAGGCGGCCCTCGGCAGGCGTCTATACGGATAACGTCGGCAATTCATTAGCGCGCACCTATAGCCGATAATTGCATTTTCAGGCCATTTTACTAAAACGCTCGGCCCTAGCGCCTGTCTCGTCGGCAAGAGCGCTAACGTCCTCTCGTGCGAAACCAAGGGCCACCGAAAGGGACCGTTGGTGGATGAGGAAGCGAAAGGAGGGGGTAAACAGGGGTCGAGGAGATGAGGAGGGGAGCAGGGAGTAAAGGGAAAGGCCAGCTAACCGCATTAACCTTTCTGCCACCCTATTCAGAGTAGCAGACAGAGCAACGGAGCGGGCCGTGAGAGCGTAGGATCCGCTACCACTCAGGACACCATCGCGTCGTTCCTCTCTCCCCGGGTCGTCTGTTAATTATGTTCAATGATTTTGAACACCGGGCACTAAGCGAATCTCCAATCTGATTTTCCTGTACGGCATCTGATGCACTTGTCGCGCGAGCGGGCCAGCTTCTTATCGACTTCTGTTTTTCACCAACACCCGGACACGTCCTCCACCGGGATAATGGAATTCTATCGCGGCTTCCAGCCTTCCCCAGGCCTTTGTCGCCTTTGTCATAGCACGCCAGCACCGTGTAGTATACCGACACCGAACTTACTTGCCATGCTAATGATCGGAACGCGATTGTACCTCCGAATCCGACTATCTTGGACCCGGCGGGTTTCGCGAGCAATTTTTGTAGAAATTACTGTGCCTCTACTTAACCCCCATACGTTCCTCAGGGTGAAAATTCACCCATTTATTCATCCTTTTATGTCCACGTCGTGAGATGTATTTCTTCAAAATATGACGCTGTAAATGAAACATGATGTGTTGATTTAAAGTGCAAAATTGGGTGAATTGTTATCCTAGTCTCTTTTACGTAGCTATTTTTGAGGAGCGTATGAGGGTTAACCGAGCTAATGACTCAGCTACACTTTAATTTGCAGATGAAAAAGATCAGTGAACTCGACTTGGTTACTTAAAACCACGATGAATAATTGAATAGTCCATATAAAGCATTGTGGTAACAATAACTTATTTTTCAAGTGTTGAACGACTGTATAAGGTTGCGGCTTATGCGAGAACAGGCTTAAGACTGCAGACTAGTAGGGAAAGATGCTTTTTAAGGGATGTGAAAATTGTGGTAGAGCTGGTGAAGAATAGAAAAATTGGGGGTGAGCTATAGAAGTGGTCCAGACTCTGTGTTAAACTGTTAATGTGTCAAATTCTAAAGACAGTTTCGTACATAATTTAAATGAGACGATGCAGGATCCATATTAAGCGCCCATTTACCTCCGACAATACTAAACCCAAAGAACCGCATTATCCTCGACAGACCAACGTTGATAAACTGTTTACCGATACGGCGGATTCGACGAGCCTCAACTTCTGCGATCAATAAAACAAGCCAAAGTCTCCTTGGCGTCTCGGATATCGACAGTCCAATAATTATTCTCTCTCCCGCGAGACCCCGGCGAGAATTTCGTTGGGGGTTGGCTAACACGGACCAGCACCTGGCTAGAAAAACTGTGGCGGTGCGAGGTAGATAATTCATCTGGCAGAGGACACAAGGATGGCCGGCCGGTTCCGGTCGGGCTTACGATAATGCAGGATTCGTATAAATAAAAGTTGAAATTAAAACTTGGCCCGTAAGTTCACGGGAGCGGACGTGTAAGCCTTGCTCTCTCGCCAACGATGACCGTTCTCTCTGCACCCGCGCGTTTCCCACCCTAAAAAGCCCCCGCCCCAGGACTTCGGTTTGCGGTTTCATAGCCCGGAGCAGGGAGCGACGCGCCAGACACACAGCCGCTTTATGAAAATTCGAGATTGTCCCACCCGCCCATGGGTTTTGCCTGCGAGGAAACTGCGAACGGTCCTGTGCTTTCTTGTTAGCCGCGTCCGGGGAAATTGAATGCGGAACAGGGTTGTTGATTGTTTTAATGATAACGCCCGATTGAACCAGACCGGGGGATACGCTCGAACGTTTTCGTAATAATTATATCGCCGCGTCCCGGGAATTGTTATCTCATTCGAGAACTCTTCGCCGGTTCCCTTATTGGGACAATTTGTTTGGTTTTTCGAGCGACTTGCAATTATTGTCGCGCGACCGCGTCAAGTGAATTTGATTAATGAAGTCTCTTTTTTGTTAGAGCGTTCGCGGTACAGTTTGATAATTAGACAGCGGAGTCTACGCAAGTTGTCGCGCGAATATTCTAACCAGTGCGGAATAATAAAAACGTTCAAGGAATTTTTAGTGTCCTACCAGTTGCTGTTTTTTCAAAACTTGTTTGTATTTCACTTAGTGAAGCAATGCTTCTGATTAAAAAGTTCGGCTGTTTGGTCTAATTTAAAAACAGTCCGGATATTAATGTGATCAACTGTATGAGAGTTTTTAAACTCTTCATACTTCTGTATTAAAACAAATTGATAAAATGTTATAAATGCTCCAGGGTTACTCCATGTAGATTGTAATAGTTGCTGTAGGAGTTAGCCATGTTATTCAGTTAGAATGTTACATTTCTTAAACCATTTTCTTCCGACCTGAAATATTTCCGTTTTATACAATATGATTTTCTTAACTTTACCGTTATAAAACTGATATAATTCCTCGCACAATACTTCCAGTAGTTCCTTAAATATTGAATACGTTTAGTAACTGATTGAATACAAATTTCACAAAGCAACAAATAAATTGATAAAATGTTACAAATGGTCCAACGTCACTCTATGTAGATTTTAATACTTGCTGTAGGAGTTAGCCATGTTATTCAGTTAAAACGTTACATTTCTTAACCCATTTTCTTCCGGCCTGAAATATTTCCATTTTATACAATATGATTTTCTTAACTTTACCGTTATAAAACTGATATAATTCCTCGCACAATACTTCCAATAGTTTTTTAGAATATTGAATACAAATTGAATAAAGCAACAAATATTTTACAATACAGTGGGTTAAAGAGATCGTAAAGTTTGTTCGACCCTCGTGCCGGACTGGGAAATTTAATTACAATTAATAGACGGGCTTGAATGTTTGATATTGTTCGCAACAGTTTTCGCAGTAGCGTGAGGTTTCTTAAGTGTCGGGAGGAAGCGTGGTGAACAGTGAGCGACGTCGATCCGCGAGGATTCATGTGCGGCGTTATTATACGCCGCGACCCGCGACCGCAGCGTGCGTTAAAACGCGCGTACCACGCGCCGCGGTCTGGCCGGTCTGCGCCCGATTAATTCGTCGAAACTTATTTTCACGTCAGCGCGGGAAGACCGAGCAATATTTCGGGCGTTGCACGAGGGTTGCGATTTTACCAGGGTTCGCGGTTTTACGTCGCGACCACGCTGCTTCGGTATTTCGTCTATCGGCCTCGCGCGCACAGCTCTGCGGCCCGGCGTCCAGTTATTAACCGCAATCCTGATTGCCGCTTGTTTTGGATGGGTTTAGCCTGCCTGCCTATCGTGATTACAATGAAATTGCCCCGCCCGAAACCCGAAACCAGCGAAAAACCGTTCACCGTTCTGTCGAATGTTTCTCGGGCATTGTTAGCACATGAAATATTTTCACATTAAGACGCCGAAACGACAGTTCTTCGATTTTAACGCTAGATTGCCTAAGTAATTCATTTTGACTGCTTTTCAATTTCAATTAGAAAAACAATTGTGTAGATAATGACTTCTTAGAATTTTGTGACATTTTGTACAACAAAACAAATGTTTTTCTATTTCACTAATTGTTTTCCCCCCCCCTCTTTCATTTCCGGTATATATATATGTGTTATACCTGTATTGTCTAAAAGCAGTCATTTTGACTACTTGGGAAATTTTAAATAATCAAATGACATGGTAGAGTGGGAGGACCGCGAACTTACTAATAACTTGTTGTATGACTGTAAATAATATAAGAAATATTAAAAATTAATTTTAAACAAATTTCTTTACACATTAGTTATTCTTTCACAATGCAATCATTTTGAGTAAGTATACATATACTAAGTTTCAGTCTTTCTAGTGTTAATAGTCTGCGTACTCTGTACGTTTATTAGAATATGGAATGTAATGTAAGAATTTTAAAAAGTAGAAACTCTCCAACGGATTTCAAAGCGAGCGAGGCTGAGGGTTAAGTCGACTGTACTCGGTTCGAAGTTTCAACGATTGAATTTTGGATGGGCGTCGATTAAAAATAGAGCAAAGTCCGTTGCTCGAAAAGAATTCCTGTCTCTCAGAGGTCCGAGCAAACGAAAGTTCCATTAGAAAGTTTTCGAGGCCGAGACGATGTACCCGAATATTTTTTTAATCGACCACGATGGAGACGAAGAAGCTGGGGCGAATTAACCCGAACCAACCACTCGGAATTTAATTACAATTAATAACCAGCTGGCTCGGCGTGGATGAAACGATTCTAGGTAAGATCTCGGGAAGCTGCGTGCGGCTCTGGCTTACTTTACACCCCGCTGGGATTTCAGGGGCGTATCTAAGCGAGAAACACCGTTTCCTCTAAACTTCCCCTTTTGCTTCCTGATTAGCGCCTCGATAGTCAGGGGAGTTTTTCATGCGGCGCGAGACAGAAGAACGGACAATCTTCCGTGCTGTAACGACGCCGGGTACCGTTTAGGCGAACGCGAAAGAAAAGGAAAATTACCCGAGCCTCACCGCGTTAAACTTTGTCCGGTAACTGAAAATTATCGTGTATAGGGCCGACAGTTATTAAGGGAACCCGCAGACCGAGATGAGCCGCATAAATTTCTACCGTCGAAATTCAGAAAACTTTCACATCGGCATGACACTTGTAAGAAATGGCGGCGGAGTCGCGGCGATTTATTATTTTAACGCGACCTCCTTTGTCCACGCGTCTTTTTGTCGACTTTTCTTAACGGCGCCCGCGTTATTAGATCCGCGAAAAAGTTCTCGAAACCAGTGGATTTATTGTTCGGTTTCCTCTCTCTCTCTCTCTGTTGCGCTGCGACTTCTCGTTCATCGTATATGTCTGATCGAGATGTGGACGAAACTTACTTAGCTGCGAAGATTTAATAAATGAATGCAGAAATGAGTGAGCGCAATTTAATGCAGTGGTCGGATTAACCCTTCGGACTCTTTTGTCGAATGTGACTCGACATCAAAGAAAGAAATATATAAATAAAACAGGTTTTTATTTTTCAGTTAAAA